>JAWNLI010000179.1:2497500-3097500 GCA_035042405.1 Drosophila demipolita
TATGGATATTCGCCAGAGGATCACAGCTCGACGACGCCGGCGATTAAAGCGATTTTACGACTTAATGAGCCACTCGACGATTCGCCACATTGCCCACATCAGCATCAGCATCAGCATCCACCACAAGAGCAAAAGCACCTCCAGGCTGAAACAATAAAATGATGATAATGATGATGTGGCGCATGGAGGTGACAAAATTGCTGTACCGATTGCTCGGACTGGACAACTCTCGAGCACTTTGCATTAGAGTCTCGCTGCCGATAAGCCGGCGGCAGATCTTAGTTAAATAAAAATGTTTATGTGCGCTGGAAGCGTTAGAGATTAGCGCCTGGCAAACACTTTAATGTCCCAAGCCAGACAATTAGCCGGCAGGCAACCAAACAAAACATGGCACAGAGATTTAGGCCAAAGTTATCCAAATTGAGCCAGCAAGCGGCTGGCACTGATTGTGGACATCAAGACACCAAACTATGGGCAGTTAATAAAAGACAATCATTTGTTATGGTCAACTCTCAAAGTGTCAGAGAAGTGATTAAGGAAGTTGGTATTAATATCATAGATTTTATGGCAATCAATCAGATACATGAATTAAGCCTGAGAAGACAATTGCAAGAAGACAGCTGAAGATTAGATGGCTTTCTAAAACCCATTCAAATTGTCGACATCTAAATTACATTACAGATTTTAAAATAAACAATCAATTGTTGATTTTTGCATACAAAAAATAAGTAAATTAATTAAGAAAATTTAAAACGAATATTTTGGTTTATAAGCTTTAGTTTTAGTACAAGAAATAGTCTTTCGATCGCTCGTTCCTACGATATAATGATCCAATCAGTTCAGGTAGGTCAAGTTAACGTTAATACTGGGCAAATAGTTGGCTTAGACAATGACAGGCAGACGAACATGGCCAGATGACCTCGCCTAGTCATGCTCTTAAAAAATATATATATATTTACCTTCTGCGTTTTATAAAGTGTATAATTGTTTAAAGATCAGCGCATTTTATATATATACACTCAAAAAACATAACATTTATTTTGTTAATTTAATTCAATAATGTTTGGCGCAAAAAAATTAGTTTATAACAAAAGTAACAAAATAAAAAACAATTGTTTATTGGATTTTTTATAATTAAAAAATATGTAAGACTAGAAAAAATATATTGTTAAGTCATCTCGTTTTCTCACTTCAAATAAATATTTTAATTTATGATCAAGGTTATTTGCTCGAAAGTTTCGCTCAAACCTCGCTCAGATTGTAAAATATTTGTCTAAAACGCATGCTGAATGCACTTTTCAGTAACTCGACGACGACAGTAGCAGCGACAACATACAACACCCACGACAGCAATTGTTGCTGGGGGGGGAAACGAGGAGTTGCAGTTGATGTTGTAGTTGGTTGCGCTTGGTGCAAGTTTAGTTGCTTCAATCAAATCAACGAAAATTTTCACAAACTCAATTTAAATCAAATGCTCTGGCGTCTCAGACACTCATCGGCACACACAACACACACAACACACACACACACACACACTCATATGGGTAGCATTTGAAAAGATGCCATGTTGGCTGCTTTTGGGTCTTTTGGCTGTTTCGTTTCGGTTGTTGTTTCTTGGCTGTGCCGCAGCCACAGCAGTTTTCACTGTCTTTGAAGACTTTGATTGTCAATTTGCGATTGTCTCGAAATTGAAGCCACCGACAGCAACAGCTCGACAACAACAACAACAACAACAAGTAGAGAGACAGAGAGAGAGCGACACATTGGCAACATCAGCAGAGAGTTGCATGTTCCCGTTTCTGGCTTTGGGTTCTCTGTCTGTGGGTTCTGTCAGCTGCCTCGTCTATTTTTTAAGTCGCTTTTATTTTGCCATCGAACGATTGTTGTGTGGTTTGGTAATTGCTATAAGGGTGCACTTCCCCAAAATGCCCAACTTTAAAATTGGTAATGCACAGCGCTTCACAAGAGACAGACAGAAAGAGACAGAGAGATAGAGTTGGGGAGAGTGGAGCGAGAAAGATGTCTGTGGCAGGACCCCAGAAAGCGGAAACAAATTTCCAAGAGTTACGACTTGAGGCTTGAAGGAAAGAGAAAAAATCGAAATAAATACATATAAAAACGGGTTACAGTTCCCAACTGATTGACAGTCGAGCATTGGCAATTGGCACTTGCATTAACTTTGATTTGCCTAGAATTCTGTGTGTACGTCCAAAGGTACAGATAGAAATGCAAATAAATATATATATACATATATACAGATAGAGAACTATATAATGGGAACTCGTATCCTGCAGCTACAATCTACAATCTACAATCCACAATCTGGGATTGGCCCTTATTTGGAGTCTGCATTTGACGAGCCGATTAGCGTTCGATTGACGAAATGATTTAACTAAATTGCCAACTATTTGATTCATTTAATTTGTGCAAGATTGTTTGGGAAAATAAAGCCAATTTGCTGCAGAATAGCAAAATAAACTTAGATGCCGCTCAAGAGACAAAGGCGGGTCAGGTCATTGCACGTGGAGGGCGAACAAATTCCAAAATCATTCACATATACCAGGAACCAATAACACTTCCGTTTTCCATAAAAATTGATGGCCCAAATCCAGCAAGAAAAAAGGAAAATGCATTTCAAATACGAACACATTCGTTACAAAACCTGAGAGCTACTTTAACGGTCATAAAAAAAGGCCGCGCAACACTTCACTTCACTCTTGACAGCCACCAAACCACCCACTGCCCCGCCACACCACCACACCACCACCACACCACCAAAGCAAACCAACAAACTGCAACCGCAGCGAACCGCATTTAATCACACATTTTCCAATGAAACTGCAGCAAATTGTTTATTTAATTTTTAATGTGTGCACTAGAGAGACACTAACAGAGAGAGAGAGAGGGAGAGAGAGGGAGCGCAAAGAGAGAGCAGAGTTTCAGTTTTGTTGGCCACGTTTCGCATATCTTTGGGATGCGCTTTATGCACTTTGCTTTATGGCCATTAGCGTATGATTTGTCTTAACAATTAAGCGCAGGCCGAGTTCTCTTCTCTATCTCTATCTTTCTGCTGCTGCTTTTTATCTATATCTTTAAGATACACATGCTACATGTGTGTGCCTGCGAGGCCAGCACGTTGCACGTTGCACGTTGCACGTTGCTGTTGTAGCAACGCTTGCGGCTGGCAGCCAAGCAGGCACTTCAAAAGAAAAATGTGCATGTGCATCTTATGGTTTGCTCCATGTTTATATGTTTTATTTCCTCTCATGGTTGTTGTTGTTATTCTTGTTGTTGTTGTTGTTGGTTGTTGTTGGTTGTTGGTTGTTGCTATTGCTGTTCGGGGTGTCTGGTGTTTTATGAGTACGCCTAACTGATTGATGCGCCTATTAAACGATTTCTCATTCGCTCGGGGTCTACTTACGAGTGTACTCTGTGTGTGTGTGTGTGCATGTGTGTGTGTGTCTGTCTGGTATGTGTGGCGTTATTTTGACGTTAATTGGATTGCCGGCTAGAGATGCCAGTTTGGCCAACAAAACATGAATAATGCCACACGAATCTAGTGTTGGGAAAAATAATTGAATAATAATTTAATGATTGCTTTCAAGCGTTTTGTGGGTGTTGTGTGGGAGCTAAACGAGACCTTAAATTGATGAGAGAAACTTCAAATTAACACAAAAAAAAACTGGAAATTAGAAAACAGAGTGAAAGATGTGCAGCTTAAAACCCTAAATCCACTTATCAACTGTATAAATCTATATACAATATATGACCACTAAAGTTACCTTTAAGCCAAACCAACTCTTCCCTTTCGGATTCGTATTTTACCTTTTAATTTATTTATGATTTTCATATTGTTGGCAAATAAAATGAACCGACTCGCAACCTCAGCAAATTTCATTAACAAAACCAGAATCTAGTTTTTTTTTTTTTGGGGTTTTTGTTTTATTTATTTTGTTATTAAAAAACATTTTCATACAAAACCCAAATGACATCAAAGATTCATTTTTATCATGTCGAGTTGAGAATGTCTGGCCAGGTCTATCTGCCTGGTTGGGTCCATGTCTGCCTTTGCCTTTGCCTTTGCCATTGTCTAGCAATAATTTTACCACTATCCCTGCCCTGCACTGCCCCGCACCCGCCCACTTGGCCTGCCGCTGGTTTTGGGCCAACGCACAGAACGAGACACGTCGCGTCGAGCAGCTGTCCCGGTTCCAGCAACAACAGTCGCCGTCGTCGACTGGCGTCTATCATCCAAGTGCTTAAATATTTATAAATTGAAATTCATGTGAAAAACAAAAGCGCCTATCGGGTCCGTCCGCCTGGAGACTTTGTCCAACCGAATGCAATTCAACAGAAATTGAGAAATGTCAAAAGGAAATGGCGTAATTTTGTAATTTGCACTCGAGCAAAAAGCAAATGAATTAATCTCATAACTTGTGGGCCAACACATGTGGCCAAAGAACGCCGCAACTCATCTGTTTGCTGCCTGATCCCGGCTCCGCCTTCAACCCAGGACCCCCCCAAAACCCGAGCCGACTTTTGATTTACGTGAAAAATCGCTTATGTGGAAATGTTTTCACATTAAAATAACAAAAGCCATACAACCAAAAAAAATATAAGAAAATAAAAATATTACTTTTGGACAGCCAGTAAAAGAGATCTGGGACCCTGTTGCGGATTTGACTGCAGAATTTATTGGACGCATTTTATACATATTTTGTTCTTGTTGTTGTTGTTGTTGTTTTGCTCTACGCACTTGCAGAAATTTTTATGCATATTTTCTCGTTACACATATTGAAAATGAGAATTTATTGCGTCTTAAAGGCGACACATTCGCGTCTGCATGTTAAATGGGGATTAGGCACAACACAAAGGGGCTGGCAGCCTGGCCAGAGCATAAAAAAAAAACCAAATTGCTGCCACATTTTGATTAACCCCCAATGAGTTTATATATATCTTGGAATTGCAATTTTAGCTGTATATTTTATACGAGTTTCTATTGTTTTCATTTTTCCACTTTCTGCCGCTGTTGCACCTGCTTAAGCGCAACGTTTAGGGTCTTTTATTATATATATATATATATATATATATTTTTTTTTTAATTTCCGTTTTGAGTTTGGCACACACAAAACCAATGAAGCCACACCCAGTTGGCATTGTTTGTGTCCAGCTGGCTCAGCTCACAAGACGTGGTCCGCTGGAGGCTGACTCAGCGTGATCCGTCGGAACGGTCAGCATCTTGCTCAATAATAATAAAAATCAACACACGCCTCTTTGATGGAGAATTAATTGCTAATTCCGAGGCAAATAAAACAGCAAAATGTTGGCCTCACGGATCGATCGATGCGGTGTCATAAACCAAGCTTAAAAGATCGTAAACAAAACTGGGAAAGAGACGATGCGGCTTTTGCTTTTTTATGTGTGTTTCATTTTTGATATTAAACATTAAAAAAAATTCAAAAATCCACAAATAATCCAGATACCAATGTATGAAAAACGTGTGGGATATTCTGGGAATCTCTTCAGCTTGACAGTTTGTGGCCGGTTCAAAATTAATTGGCATTTAAAGGCGTGCTTTGGATTTTTAGCGCTGATTTTTGGCATTTTTTTCGGTTTGATTTGTTCATTTCATGTTGCAAATTTATGTTTGGGTTCAGCAAACGTTTGAAAAAGGTTATTTTGTGTTGAGTTTAAGCCGATAAAACGCTGGGAAACATGTGTATTATGAATCACTTGAGATAATAATAACTGATCTTTTTGTAAAACTAACTCAAGTATTTGTTGGCTATCTTTAATTTTATGCATATTGTTTTCACGCAGTTTATGTGCAAAATGAATTATGTGAATGTGCCACGCAAAATCTTAAAAGGATCATTAATAAATATATTTCAGTCTGTTGGCTGTTTTAGGGCTTCAGTCCTTGGCTGCCTGTCAAATCCAAAAGAGACCTAACCAAGAAAGCGCAAGAGCTTAACATGTTGGCGCTGTGGCCCCCCAATCCCAATCCCATACCTATTTCTATCTCTTGTATGCCTCCCGGCTGGCTTGTCAGTCACCAGGCTGAGCCCCAACCCGGCACAGACTCATTGAATCCGAAGCCAAACAAAGTCTAAAGTCTGCGACGCATCTCGCAAATAGCATGCAAAAATCCACTTCTACGCTTTGGGTAATCCGCATTTTAATGACTTATTTTCTCGGTTTGCCTTTTGGCAGTCGCCCCGTCGCCCCCCGTCTCCAGTTGCCAGTTGCCAGTCTTTCCCTTTGCCTGGCAGATCTGGCCGCGGCACATGTGCTCTCCGGGTCAGGGTGCGGGGTGACTGCTTCCAGTGTCTTTATGCCCTGTTTGTGTGTGTGTGTGTGTGTGTACGTACACACACCTCTAGCAAGAGCTGCTCAAGACTTGGCAGCCTCTTAGCCCACACCATAAAATTGTCATTTATTATTTTTCTGAGTTATACATTTTTTTGCGCCCCTCCCTCGCTGCTTAAGCACTGATGCTAAATTTACGTTCGAAATAAAATAAAATCTTGAGTTAAATTTAAATTTCATTGGCTACAATAATTTTTGGATTCTCGTATTAATTACTCGAATTTACGCTCAATATTGAATCGCTAATGCATAAATGAAATTAAAAACTTGCCGAAAATAAATTATCATCCCCCAACCGCAAAAGCAAATAATCTACAAGGGTTGCTCTAGCGACCCCTACAAGAAATGTCTGTGCGACACCCCCCCCACAATTTTGGGGGGCTGGGGTAAATGCCAAATGGCCACTGCAGTGGCTGTCGACTATTAAAATATTTTACAAAATTAACCCCTTTCAGCTCGCCAGTTAATTTATGTTTTTTGTCTCTGCAACGCGTTGCATCGACTGCAACACGCCTGCAAATATGCAACAGCAACAATTCTCTGTCTGTCTCTCTGTTTGTCGATTTGTTTGGCTGTCGCTTTCTTGCTGTTTTGCCTGGTTGCTGATTAATTGCAAATTGCAGGGGTGTCTGCCTGGCAAACCACATTAAACGGCACAAAGGTCACGAAAGCAGCGAGTCAGCGACAGCGATAGCTGTTCCCCGGGCAGAGCAATCGATCCCTGTTGCACCGTCCGTGCGTATTTCTAGTTTATTATTTTCACTCCCAACCCGCCATTTATGCAAAGTGGCACGCCAGGAGTTGCCACCAGCACAGGCAACAGCAACAGCAACAGCACCCGCAGCCAATGTGCAACCCAATATTGAATCCCGTAGCGCAGCTGGCACCTTTGATGTGCGCTCACCGCGTCCAGGCAAGGACTTTAACCAGCAGCAGCAGCAGCAGCAGGAGCAGGAGCAGGAGCAGCAGCAGGAGCACTTTCATCATTTGGCTTTTGCCATTTGCACCCCGGCGCCACATTTGGCCACTTCAGGCAATGGCAAAAAGGGGTTTGCCACTTGACCATTTGCCAAGCTGTTTCAGTTAACGTTTGCATTAGCCCCCCCCCCCCACTAATCCCCCTCCTCCTCTACACCCACTTTGTCTCCCAACTTTCCACTCAACATTCATGTGACTTGCTGGACTCGCTTCAGGTCACTCAGTCAGTGCTTTGGCAGCTGTTAAGTGTTTTGTTTTGGCTTGTTTTTTACTCTTTTACTTGGCTTTCTTTTTTTTTTTTTTTTTTTATATATATATATTTTCTTCTTTTGTTTTGCTTGGCTTGTTCTCACACCTCAACTGTCTGCTATTTGTTATCGTTGTGTTTACTGATTAGCTTCCTGCCTTCCAGAATTGATGAAGACTCCGCGATAGCCCCTAACAAATTGCTCTAGTATACTTTTGGGGCCTATCTAGTCAGTGTCCCTACTAAATTCTTAGTTGAAAATGTGGTCGAGAAACTTAGTCGAAACTGCTCAGATTTCTAATAGTTATAGTTTGGCCTCTTGATTAATGGAAGTTCTTTTTTTGGCTATGCGATAATTATCGAATCAGTGTTTTGCATGCAAATCATTTTAGGCACAGGAAATTAAAACTTGCAGTGGAAGTAATTAGAGCTTGGTAAATTTTTCACTACTTGCGGGCAATTTTTAATTCGTTCAAGTGGAAATAATCAGCATTAAAATGGGAAACGTAAATATTTATGCGGAAAATTGTATGTTTTCAGCTTAATTAATCCCGCTGAGTTATACATATTTAAACATATCTATGAAAACTTTTACTGCAATGGAAATAATTAGAATGATAATAGAAAATATTTAATTTGAAATTCAAACAGAATTGAGTTCTTATGCTAGAAATGATTGTGCTATTTAATATAGTAATTTGATGCTGTTGAAAACAGTAGCTTAAAAATCTTTAAGTCCTGCATAAAAAAAAATAAAATTCCTGAGAGCTTAATACTATTGAAACTATATAAATAATTTGTGCGCCAAAATGGCTTGGATACATTAAATCATGCTTAAATGTTAAAGCGCCCACTGAAAGAATATTTAGATACAGTAAAAGCAATCTCAGACATGCAAAAAGTAGTAGGCAAATGCATTCATTAATAAATTATCGAGACACACAAAAGCCTCCAACTAAAACACCACACACACACACACACACAAAAAAAGGGGTGGTGAGTAGTGGGTGTCATAGGGACAACAATGTGTAGAAGCCACAGCAGCCAACAAGGACAACGAAGGCAACAACAATAGCAGCTTGAAGCAGAGTGTCCTGGCATGCCAAAGGACGACGACGACGACGACGACGACGATATCATTACGTAATCGTAAAACTTCCGCCTTCGAAATTCAATTAAACTAATAAATTTTCCATTATCCTTATCGGTGGCTGAGGTTGTGTACGTGGTTGCCGCTCGCAAGGGGGGGCAGGAGACACAATTTAAATGCGTCTAAAGCAAACATTGAGACACACACACACAGACAGAGCTGGACAAAAACTCAGTGAGAGACAGGGAGAGATATGCAGACCGAGTGCGAGTGAGAGCAGTAGATGTGTGTAAAAATAAGAGCAACAACAAATATCAACAATTTGCATAAATTAAAACTTAATATCAAGCGACAACACACAGAAAAACCCTCAACTCCAACTTGCCCCTGTAAACAAGGACTAGTCCACTTAACGATGGGTGAAACATAGAATATATTGGTAAAAAAAATATGTAAAATGTAACTGCGGAAATATATATAAAAAAATATAACAAAAATATTCTACAATCTACAAAAAATGTTATTTAACTTAAAATCTATCAGCCGAAAAAAAAAACAATTATATATTAAATAAATATTTCACTGTGGGAAATATTAGAAATAGCTTTGCTAAGTTGTAATAAATATTTTTAGTTTAATAAGAATATTATGTTTTTTGTAAAAAGTAGAAGTAGTTTTAACGATAACTTAGCCAGGCAATCAGAGAATATATTTATTTGTCTATTTAAATATCTAGATTTAGAAGTCAAATTAAAAATAATCAAATATTGGAAAACATATTAAATAAATATTTGAAAGTGAATAAAATTAGACATAGTTTTAATAGGTAGTAAAAATATTTTTAATTTATATAAAAAATTATGTCTTTGTAAAAAGTATTTTTAGCTAGGCCTTTAGAGTATATATTTATCTGTCTCTTTATATATATAGACTTAAAAGTCAAATTAAAAACAATCAAATATTTAATAGCATATTAAATAAATATTAAAAATATCAAATAAATATTTAAAAGTGAAAAAAAAATTAGATATAGTTTTAATAGGTAGTAATAAATATTTTTAATTTATCTAAAAAATTATGTCTTTGTAAAAAGTATTTTTAGCTAGGCCTTTAGAGTATATATTTATCTGTCTATTTATACATCTAGATTCGAAATGTCAAATTAAAAACAATCAAATATTTAATATCATATTAAATAAATATTTAAAATATTAAATAAATATTTAAAAGTGAAAAAAAATTAGAAATGGTTTTACTAAGTAGTAATAAATATTTTTAATTTATTTAGAATATTAGGTATTTGTAAAATGTGGAAGTATTTTTAAGTATATATTTATCTGTCTATTTATATAACTAGATTCGAAAAGTAAAATTAAAAACAATCAAATATTAGATAGCACTCCACTGTTGCTGCATCAGCAATTACTTGGGAGACCTACAAACTGAATAATGTCATATGGTATGACAGGATAGGGTGGACAGTCTGATATCCAAGCGATATGAGAATCCCGGGGGTGAAACAGGTGTAATTGCAAGGCCTTTTTTGGGGGCGTGTTTAGATACAAATTGCTATTCAAAATTAAAGCATATTGCATTTAAATGTACAGCCTTTTCTCTCTATGTGTGTGTGTATGTGAGTGTGTGTGTGTGTAAGTGCGTTGTCCATTTAAATTTGAGCACATTAAAGGGATTGCCCCTTAGCCAACAGAGAGGACACAAAATTTACATAGCCAGCGCAGAGGTTCCATGTGGAGTCTACTGAAAGTAAATACTACGAGGCAACATGCCTCAGCTCCGGTTTTTTTTTTTTTTGTTGCATGTGGAGCACCGCAACAGCAGCTGATTTCTTTGTCAGGACACATACACCCAGCTTTAGTCCTCGGCTGATGCTGCTCCTGCTCCTGCAGCTGCTGTGGCGGCAGCACAAACACGTAAATTAATCTGACAAGTGATACTTCTGGCCTCGGGCTCCTCCTCCTCTTGGTCTTGGCCACACTCCAGCTCCAAAGTGAGAGCTGGGGACGTCAAAATGTCGCTATGCCGGACAGCAGCCATGTGGCAAGCACAAAAGTCCTTTGGACAGCACTCAGAGGCACATACACACACACAAGCACACACACATACACACACACACACACACACACACACACACACACACACACACACACATCCTGGCTAGAACGCAAAATCCCGGACACTGTACAATGGGGCTGAATGCTGCTCTGGGCTGACTTTTTGCTCGGCTGCAAGTTGATGAGATGCTGACGTCGACCGTTCCCCAAGCTGCTCTACCCCCCCCGCAACACCCTGTTCTACCCACTGGGTGCCCACTTTTATTTACATGTATTGCAGTTATTTTGTATGTAATTTATTTCTCAACGGCCTGACGGCTGGCCGTGCAAGCTCCAAGTGCGTGGAACACCCACCTCTACCCACTCGAGCACTCAGCAAACATTTACCTCCTCTCTCTCCCCCCCCTCCCCTTCTTCGTCTAGGAGCTTTGTTTATTGGTTTTTCCACTTGGTAGCCTTATGTATCCTGCTGCTCCTGCTGCTGCTGGTGTTGCTCCACGTTTGTAATTTGCAGTTTTCAGTAGTCGACGGTCAAGTTTAAGTTTCGGTTTTAATGGCCAAACTGGCCAGTAAATTGGCCAAAAGCTAAACTAAAGTCAAGTGCTACTAGACAACCCGTGTGCATATATTACTTAGTAATAATTACTTAGTAATAATAAATTCTTAAGTCTTATTTATAACTGCGTTTCAAGAATGAAACTTAATAAAAGACAACATTTTATTAATGCACAATAAGCCAAATTTACACAATGCTTAAGCATTTAAAGCAAAGCATAAGGCCAAAAACATAATGTAAACATTTTTAAATTTTTTGTCCAGCATTCTTAAGAAATTATTAATTATTTTTCTGGGTCCCAAAACTGAAAAAGAGTACAATAAAGTTGTGCAAGAGCAAAATTGTTGCTTTTTGGTCATTCAATTTATATTCAACTAATATTTACTCAATTAAAGAAAAAGCATAGAAAACATTATTCTTTAGTCTGTAGCAAATTGAGGAAGTACATCAGTCAGTTAATAAAATAGTATTTATACTTTGGCCATAAAAAAAATTGTTGGGCGCCGCTGTCAACGTTGAGCGGACAGTTTGCAATTTATTAATTTGCGTGATGCCCCACGAACGCCCGAAGAATTTGTAATGTTGCCACAAGAATATTGAACAGCAACATTATTAACAATAATATTAACAACAATACGATGTGGCAACAGCGTGGCCCGGGATGGGCCTGACTGTGCCTGGCACACTTTGCACTTTGTTAATCAATGGAAAACATTTGCGAACATTTGCATAGGCAGGCGGCAGCAATCAGGCAGCGCCATCATTTTGCCATCATTTTTGCACTTGGCAGTTCATTTGGCTTACACATGCATGTTGCCAGGCAGGCAATTTTGCAATTTTGTGGCAAACACACAAATTGATTAAAACATCACGTAATCGCCATCGCAGTCGCTGCTGGCGTCGACGTTGGCGCCAACGTCAGTCATGAGAAAAGATCGCACCGCAGCTGGAATGTTGCACGTACGTACTGTGCGGCACATATATGTATGATATTTCTATGAGTGTAATACACTCAGTGAATTCGAAATCAATTCAAGTGAATTTCTGAGAAATTGCAAATGTGTTGTTGAAGTGAAATTCAAATTGTGTTTCCCAGTTTTTTAATTGTAGAGTTGAGTAATAATTTTGTTGACGCTTTGATCAAGTGACTCACAATTGGCTGAACTGAGCCAACATCTTATCAATATCGCCATAAATAAGCCAAAGGGTTACTTGGGGCAGCTTTAACGGCAACAGCCAAGAAGGGACAGACAGTCAGACAGACGGACAGACAGACAGGCAATTCTTTACTGCAGTCTTCATAAATTTCATTTTTACATGCAGACAAAAAGGCAGTAAAACCGAAAAAGAAGCTGAGTTTTGGTCTGCTGTTCCGTTGGCTGGCCAAATATGGTTAATGACTTGTTTGTGTGCTGGATTAAATATAAATTATATTTCTTTAATTTTTTTTTTTTCGTGTATGCCATGCTGGAGATTGGCGAAGAGGGCAAACCCAAGGCTGGGCCAGCAAATGCAAAGTACAAAAAACCAGTTTCGTACTGCAGCATGATTAAAATTTTATTCCAATGAATTTTGTTTGCAGGCGCGCAACGAAATTAAAATAAAAATAATAAAATAAAATTGTAGAATTGCAGCTCAGAAAGCGCATTAAAAAATGATGACATTTATGTCTCTATGATTATTCGTTGGGCCTTTAAAATAGTTTGTCTTATCCAATTGATCAATCTCAATAAATGTGATCTGATTCCGATTGCGAGCAGAGAGATCAGATCAATTATTTGGGGGCAAAATAATAAAATAATTAGTTCAACAGCTTTAATATTTTGATTTATTGATGGCACAGAAAACCAATCAAAAACATGAGTACCCCAATTACTGGCAATTATTGAGCTCAAGTTCTGCATGTCAGTTGTGGCAATTAATCAAGGCATTTGTGCCACAAAACAAGTACATTTTTAGCCAAAACATTTTGGCTCCTAAAATATGCCAGGAAATTTATCAAAATGCTGCTGCTGCTGGAAAAAAAATAATAATTTACAATGAAAATGTGTGAAAATTTATGTGCGTAACCCTCAGGCGAAAAAAAAGGACGATAAAGGATATGGCTGCGCTGGCAATAAAAAATTGACCAAGACATAAGTTCAATGGTGCGTATGAGTAATATGTGTGGAAAGCAGCAGCAGTGGGATACAGCTGCTCAGGATAGATGTTGGCAAATAAATAAAAATATGCGTACGAAGGAGTCTAACTGATGTGCTCCGTGAAACTTCCAAGAAGATGACGACGACGACGACGACGACGACGACGACAGGAAACTGCATGAAATTGCTCAAGCTCAAGGCAAAGGTGAGCGGCTTGGTGGGGGTTGGGCGGGTCACTTTGAGTGTAGATTCTGTTGCAAAGCAAAGTTGAAAGCTGCCAACGATCAATAATTCGCATACAACACAAAGTTATGCAAAAGCTGTCAGCCCGCACGGGGCCAAAATCCCAGCACATGTTTGTGAAAATGTTAACGAAGAGAACACATCGAGAATCTGCAGCCGGAAATCGAAATGTCTGTCAGTGGGAAATTTATATAAATAGCAGCAGTGAGTGGGTAAGTAGCTTGGCGCCGGTTCCAGCAGCCTGCCACTGGCAGCCAACAGCAAACAGCTAAAAGCGAGCAGCGAGCAGCGAGCAGCGAGCAAGTGGGTCCAGTGCCAATACTTGCTACACATAATTTATGCAAATAAGTCGACACACACACACACACACACGACACACGCGTCTGCCACAAAGACTCCCTCGCCAATGAATCATATACACATACATGAAATGTGCATGTTTTGGCAGACAGGCAGCTTGATGGCTGCTCTTATAGCCATTGTAATAGGCCCGTTGGGTTTGCCTGCCTGCGTTGCCTGCCTGCCTGGCTTTGTCTACACGGCGTATGCTTAATGCACTTAGACACTCTCGTGCCGAGAGTGCAAACGTCCAAAGTTTTAGTGCTCAAGTCTATCAATTTTGTCTGACTCCAACAAAACTTGGCCCACAGTTTTGAATCGTCAAAGTGGCAGCTGCTCGTCTGATGTCTTTATCCGATTTTGCTTACCTGCAAATAGAAGAGAAAAAAACACAGAAAAATATTAGCCAAATTCGGCATAAGCTAAACGGCTGGGCCACAACACGGCTTAACTCCAATTAACCTAGTAGCGGGCCAAATGGCATAAATTAGCTGCTGATCTGGGGGCTAAGAATATCCTAATGATGTCCTTGAGCCGAGTGCCCACTCCCCAACCAACTCGCCCCTGGCTCCATTTTGCATGTAATCAAGCAGTCCATGTGGAAAGCGACCATGCGTGACCCTCGCTGGCATGCTACTCCAGCTCCTGCTCCTGCTCCCGCTCCTGCTCCTGCTGCTGCTGCTGCTAATCCAACAAAACTTGACTTGGCCATAACACTCGGCACAGGCCCCCCCCCCCCCAAAAAATACGTTAATTTGCTCAATCGTGCACTCGAAAATGTCAATTTACATTTGCGGCAGTGCGTTGGACTCCCGTGGGTAGACCGAGCTGCTGCTCCTCCTGCTCCCCAGTGGCAGTGGAATGGAATGGCAGTTGGCCTGGTAGCCCCAGCTTAAGTTGACTTTAACGCCTGAATGCATCTGTGAAAAACTCGGAGAACTTCAGCTCAAAGTTTTAGTTGCAAGAAAAACTTCGAATTTTTTTTTATTAAAGTCAGCTCAAAATCTATGGGACTCGGCTGGGTTTTAAATTTTCACTAACCCACACGTCACATTCCCTTACCCTCTCTCTCTCTCTGTCTCTGTCTGTTTGTGTGTTTGAAAATGTGGGCGTGGCAGTGGCTGGATTGTCTGTTGCTCTGGTCAAGTTAATTTGTATGTGTGGCCGTAAACTTTGCCAGCTTGGACTTGCAACACGCCCAGATGGGCATTTGGCTGAGCGCTTGGATGGACAGTGGGTGTTCTCTCTGTTTTCGGACATCCTCTGCTGATATCTCAAATGTCCAGTTTGCTAAGTCCAAGTGAGGTCTCAACCCACACCATAGTCACACACAGCTTGACTCGTCTCGTCTCGTCTCGTCTCCTTTTCTATGGCCAATGGCCACAATGTGTGAATTTTGTTGGCTTATTGCTTTTGTATGCCGCATAATTGCTGACTTCTTTCACACATTCACACACATCATTTGGCAGCAGTGTGTTGTGTGTGTGTATGTGTGTGTGTGTGTGTCTGTCCTTGAGCATTTCGCATAATTCATACGTCTGAATTTCTCCAGATTTATGCTTCATTGCATTTGCCAAAAAACGTTGGCTTTACTCAAATGTTTGGCCAGTGGGCAAAATAGATAACAAAGAAAACAGCTACTGGGCGGAACGGTTCATGTTTGGAACACAAAAAATATGGTTTCAAATTCACACACTCCTCACCCGACCACATTAGAAAATCAATTGTAATTCAATAAAATGAGCACATAATTTCTATGTTCTGGTTTCAATTACACAGTGAGAAATAGTGAGGCAAGTTTAAGGAATTTATATTTAAGCTGTAAACGAAATTTGAAATTTTGAAAGTTAAATTAAATTATTATTAATGAATAATTAATATTTGAAAATAGTAATAATATAATTTACATACAAAATGCAAATGATAGCAGCAATTTTGTCGAGTGTATCTCCATTGGAGGTGCAAATAGTTTCTCGCCTCGTGCAATGCCAGGGTTACCAGCCTGCTGCCAAGGTGACCAACGCTTGCTGCATAAACATAAACAAACAAACAAACAGAATAAAAGCTTAGCAACTGGCCAAAAAGAATGGTTTATTTTCTGGCTCAATTTGTTGGCATTGAAACCGATTCCGCCGGATAGTTTTGAGCCATCCGCAATGCCTTGTTTATCGGCTTGTAATGTGCGCTTTGTCAGCGCCGAGTCGCAGCTGAAGCAGAAATGCCAGGAGCTGAGGGCTCGTGCTCAGACTGCCGCCTATCGTCCGCCAGCTGGAGGATATAGACCATTTACCTCCCAGAGTCCCGGTCAGAGTTATGTGCCCTTTCGGCGGCGGAGCGAGCAGTTTGCCGCCTTCGATCAGAAGCAGCTGAAGCGCAACGAGAGGGAGAGGAGACGCAACCAGGGCGCCAAGGAGCTGGTGTTGCGGCCGAATGATCTGAAGCGATTGACGGACGGGTGCCGCGTGGAGAGCATTCGCGACAAGCTTAAGGTGATCGAGCAGACGGAGGACGAGCATCGCAGGCAGTTGCAACTGGTGGAGGAGACGAGGCGACGCTTCAAGCAGATCGACAACTCTCGCAAGACTGAGCCAAAGGAGGCCGAGCCGAGCAGCGATCTCAACGAGGCGCTGGATGAGCAGAACACGGTGCTAAGTCGCGCTCTGCTTGCCAAGCAGGAGCAGGAGGAGGAGGTGAAGCAGATCAATCGCATGATACTCGATGCCAAGTGCAAGGCAGTGCGAGAGGCGCAAATCCAGGAGAAGCAACAGCTGGCCAAAGCGCTGCGCGAGGATGACGAGCGCCTGGCCAAGATGGTCAACGAGCGAGCCAAGAAGGCGCTCAACGCGGAGGATGAACGCGAACGGCTCGAGATCGAGAAGCGGGCCAAGTACGCGCAGGAGATTCGCCAGCAGCTCACCGAGCGGGAGAACAAGCGCTTCCTGGAGGCCCAACGGGTGGCCGCCGAGGCCAAGCATCTGCGCAAGGCCAGCGAACTGGTGCGGGAGGAGGAGGAGCGTCAGCGCAACTTTGTGGAGATGCGCAAGTTGCGCTTTCGCGAGGAGCTCCAACGCATCCGCGAAATGTCCAACGTGTTCAAGACGATGCTCTGCGAGCAGGAGCGTTTGGCGGATCTCCGCGTGGCGGCCTACATGCGCGAGAAGCAGGAGAAGGAGCGCCAGCTGAAGGACATGCACAAGCTGGTGAAAAAGGAGTTCGAGCGAAGACAGCAACGCATCTACACCATAGCCGTGGAGGCGCAGGAGACGCGTCAGACCAACGAGGAGCTGAAGTATCTCAAGGAACGCAATCGCGTCGAGCGCGAATATCGCCAGCGAGAGAAGGAAGCGGCGATGTCGAAGCGAGAAGCGGAACGGGATCTGCTTGAGTCGCGGGCACAGCAGGCGCAGGAGATGAAGCAGCGCATCGCACAGGAGATCGGCCATGCCGAGGAGGAGTTCAACAAGCTGCTGGAACGCATGCGCAAGGAGGAGGAGAAGCAGAAGAGGCTGGATCGGGAGCGCGAGATGCGCAGCGAGACATATCGGCGGGATCTCAAGCAGCAGATGACGGACCGGCAGGAGGAGCGTCGTCGCCTGCAGGACATCGAACAGGATCGCATGCAGAAGTGGCTGGAGCAAGAGCGTCAACGCGATGCCAACATCAAGCAGGTGATCAGCTCCAAGATTGCGGCCATGCGCGAGAACTGCCTGCCCGACAAGTACTTGAAGGAGGTGGAGAAGCAGCTCAAGAACATCCAAGGCACTCGCAATCGCATTCGCTGAGCCAAGAGTCCCACAATTCCAGTGCATAGCCCCGGGCGCCAATTGGAGGCATCCAACTTGAGCCGACTTTTTAAGCCCCGCCCATAAATATGCAGTTAATTTTACGTATTAAGTAAAGCTTATAAATAAAGTCAAATTTATCTAAAAAAAAAATGCAACTATTTGGGAACTTGGAATCGGTGACAGGATCCACTAAAACCACCAATAAAATCTGCTTAAGCATTAAATTTTAATGAAAAAGATTTAATTATAAAAAAAGAAAAAAAAAATAGTAATAAAATATGAGAAAAAATGATTTGTGTTTATTTATTTAAATTTAAATAAAGTATCTCGATACAGAATTTTAAGAAATTTAAATAAATTTAATTTTAAATATACTTCAAATTTAAAAAATATATATAAGATTTTTGGGCACAAAATGGTCATAAATTAATTGCTTGAATTTGGGAAATCCCAAAAAAACCCGGTTTAAAACACTTAAAATTGAGCTCTTAATAATAGCTATTGAAATAAATACATTTAAATAAAATAAATAAATCACTGTTTTTCAAATTGCAGTAAATAATAGGAAAAAAGTCATTATCAATGACTTATTTAAGTATTATTATTTTTTTATGGATTTAATTTGTTCTCTTGTTAATCTTTTTGGCATGTTTAACAATGAATAAATTATTAATTCTGTCAAAACCAATGAGCTTAAATAAAATCCACTTGAGGGCAGGCTTAAATGTTTAATATGGGCCACGCCTACAAGCCAAATTTGATTCATTTGAATGCTGCTCATTTAGAGACATTTAAAACATAAATTGACATTTTAACGCTCAGCCAGAAAGCTTTGGAAATTTAACGTGGCGCCTAAAAGTATGCACCACAACTGGCAGATACTCAAAAAGCCGCAGCTTAAATTACTGAAAATTAAATCAAAGGCATTGACGGTAACCATGACATTGTTGTGTAAGCACACACACACACAAAAGCACACACGCACACACACACACACAAACACACATACACACACACATAACGCGCTAATTTCTTGGCATGCGAATGTTTAGTTTGCCATTCTCTCAATCTGAATCGTATGACTCCCGGCGGCAAGCACAGACATTCACACACATTTATACACACTCACGCACACACACTCACGCACACACACACACACTCACACACACACACCACAAACAATTACGAATACTACGCCTTCCTACCGTGAAAAAGTGGTAGCAACTTTTGGCTACAATAAAACTTTATTATGCCACACACATGCCCAGTCACACACACACACACACACATGTGTGTACATATAAGGAACAAACAAAGCAGTCAGCGATGCTGAAATTGAAGTTGAAGAAGATGCCTCCGCTGCCGACGTCTTCGTCGTCGTCGTCGTCGTCGTCGTCGTCGTCGTCGTCGTCGTCTTCGGCGACGAACTCTTGTGCATGGTTCAATTATCGTATTTCATGATTCGTTAAATTTTCGCATACGCCAAAAAAATACGTAAGACATTTGCTAGTAGAGCGTCACAACTGCTCCTCCTACTCCGCCTCCTACTCCACCTCCACCTGAACTACCTCCTGGCGTTGCGATGCTCGGCAAAGTAAATCCAAAAACTGAAAAACAGGTTTTCCCCTAGCAACCATTGTGATTTCTACCTACAATGAAGCTGACGCTGGAGACAAAAGGACAGAAGGACAGACTGAAAGACAGACTGAAAGACAGAAGGACAGACAGACAGACAGACTCAGACTGACTGGTTGCTTGACTTGCCTGGGCTTCACGCGCATGTGGCAGTAATAATTCCAATGACAATAAACGTTGTCGTATTTACAAGTACCAATACATGCACACACATTTCCTTACACACACAAACACACACACACACACGCTTACACACTCACACATACACCCGCACTCTGAGTTGAATTGATGAGAAAAGTTTTTGAGGAAATGTCAATAGAGCAGCAGAGACAAACTATGCGTCGATTTCAGCACTCTGTCAGCCACAGTGGAAAATTGTGCAAAAACAAAAATTGCAAATTATTTCAAAAATTGCATTTTACATTGATTTCATAGCGATGTCACTTTCATTTATTACAAGTCTGCTAATTTAATGTAGATGTAAATAACTAGAAAAAACGTTTAACGACTTGAAAATTCTATATTAAATATATTTAAATATAAATATGCTTTAAGTGGTTATTTCTTTAAGAGGCTAATGCAAGTGTAATATATATAAATAAATTAATGAAATAAATAAAAGGAAATGCTTTTTATTATTACATATATATATTCTTATTTTGTTAACCAATTTAAAGACTTTAAAGAAAAGCCTACTTATTTCTCAATATTAACTTGAGTTTATCTTCTTTTCTTATCTTTTCTAAAATTTAATATACCCACCACTTGAGCAATCATCTAACAGCTGATTATGCAACCTGAGTTTTGCTCTTGCCCACTGTTGCATACATTTACCGTTTAAAAAAAAGGTATAAAGGCAAGAAAACAGATATTGTAATTGGGGGGGGTGGCAAGCATATAAAAAAATAAAACCGAGTAGAATTGCAGCAGCAGCAGCAGCTGCATTCCGCAGTGCATACTTAGTTGCCACATCCACATGGAAATTTATGTGCAAGATTGCACTCAATTGTTTTGTATTAGTAGATACATTTTTTTTTCTTTATTTCCATATTTTTTTTTTTGGTATTCAAGTATCTACGATATATGTGCTTAAAAGAAAATTGCTCGACTTTAGTTTTGCGTTTGATTTCTATGGCTTTGCCATTCGTTGTGGTTGCAGGCTCCTCGTCTTCGCCCCCCCCCCCCCCCCCCCTCTGAACCACAATGGTCTTTTATTGTGTTCGAGGGGAGGTAAGTTCAAAGCGGCATATATATCTCTTAATGCATCTGTATCGGTATCCATGTATCTTTCGCTAAGTGTATGCATATCTAGGTGAGTGGGTAATGCGCCCCAATTGCAACATCAATCGCTGACTGGGGCTGAGGGCAAAAAATCAATTTAAATTGGCAACTCGCTTGATTATACATGCCCGGGCAAGGTACTAGTTTTTGGGCAAAATGCATTTGTGGCCAGCAAATTGATTTAGCTGACACAGGAAATTGGCTTTAAGCGACAGATTGAAATACTCAGACTATCAAACAATTGAGAATGTTGCAGTCGATCGATCAAAATACCTTCAACATGTGCTGACCTCAGTTTTTAAAGTGTCTGAAATATATGAATATTAGACCGTTTGATTTAGACCTTTTAGGAAATGACCTGTATCATACTATAAAAACTGAGGGAATTTAACTTAAGCGTTTTCGACGGGCGCAAACCCAATTTACTCTAAAATGCTACCGTCAATAACAGTGTATAAAAAGACAGTGTCAAATTGAGCCAAATAACAAATTGAATCCAATTAAATAAATAGCAACAAAATATTATTGTTTATTTAATCATTTGAGTTGGTGGCGCCAAATTTCCCAGAATGTCCAATCAAAATATAACTTTTTTATGATTGTGAAATTCCTCAAAGAATTTTTAGTATATATATATATATTTGTATATATCTGTATGTGTGTTTTTAGTTATAAATACTATGAACTCTTTATCTGTTGATTAGATAGGAAAAACCATTAAATACTTTTGAGTTTGCTGTGTTTCTACAGTGCATTATTAGAACCACAATTACATATTGACTTTTTATCAGCTATCAGAATTCGCAGCTTGTCTTTGTCTTATCAGGTGCACTTTTACTTCTAGGGAATTAACGCTTTATAAAAGACATATATATTTTTTTTTTTTATTATAGTTGACTCGTACAAATTTCTAGCTAAATAAAAACCTGAAAGAAAAATACTATAAATCATTTTAAACATAAATCGTTTTTTATTTATTTTGTAGAGCAAACACTTGTGGACAACTACAAATAAAATCTAAACATAATTAACATGTACAAAAATAATTAAAGACGCTAATAAATATTATTTGTTCATAAATCTTCACTAACAATAAATCGTTAATGCGGTTTAACCACAACTAAAACTACAAATACAAATATAGCTACAAATACACATAATCATCATCATCATCATCATCTTCAAGTGTTGACCGTGTTTTGCTTCTTTATTATTTTGTACATTATTTATACTGCTTTATCGAATAACCAACTATCGCCAAGCAATGCAGTCAAATTTAATCAATTCCATAGACGGCGACGGCGACGATGACCACGACAGCGACGCCAGCGTTAACGTCAGCGTCGCTGCTGAAAGATTGTCACAGCTGATTGGTGTCTGCCGCCTGCTGACTGTCTTCAAAGCGCCGTTTGCGGCATTGTTTACAAACAAAACGCAACACAACAAAAGCTGCGATGCTTGCAGAAAAATGCGATAAATTCGGCAAAGGCGCAGATCGTTTTCTCAAAAATGCGAAATGAAAGTGAAAATGCCGGCAATTATCTAATTTTTAACAAGCTAATCAGCATAATCAATTTTTGTTGCTGGCTGCACATTTTTAGGCGAGCGCAGCGTTGCCAGACTGTTGCACAACATGTCGGCGCCGTTGGCGTTGACGTCGTCGTCGGCGTTGGCTTTGGCGTCGGCCAGCACGCCTCGGATTTCGTAAATCATTTGTAGTGTGTGCATATCAGGTAAACAGTGCGCTTATCACATACATATATATATATATATATATATATTTATATGTGTTGCATCGATTTCTAATGGAAAAATAGTCGAAATAGCCACCCGACCGTTTCGACATCCAGCCAAAGACAGATAAGTCGACTTAGACCGCATTTGGCAAGACACTGGGCGGCGGTGGCAAGGCTGGTATTGTTGTTGTTGTTGGTGTTGGCGTTGGGGCACGCGATGGGTTTAGAACGTAATCGACGCCAACATCGCTGTAGCTGTTCAGTTTGTGGAAAACATCACCTTCGCTGTAGTCATCGATTTCCACATCGCTCTCGCTGCCATCGTGAAGCTCATCAAGATCATTGAGGACATTGTGGCTGCCACAGTCATCCAACGATTCTGCTTGCGTTGGCGATGCTGCTGCTGTTGTTGTTGTTGTTGTGGTTGTGGTTGCAACGGCAGCGGCAGCCAAAAAATGCACCTTTGTCGATGTGGTCGAATTGTTATTCTCTGCTTGCAGCAGCTGCTGATGATGATGATGATGGTGCAACAGACGCTGATGGTGGCCGTGGCAGCCACTGCAACTGCTGTAGCCAAGTGCAACGGGACTTGCTGCATGGGGTCGCACATGCAACAGATCGCCCACATAAATAGCGGTGATAGTGGCATAGACAACGCCCAGCAGACCGCCGGCGAGCACGTCCGACCAGTGGTGCCAATAATCAGCGACGCGGCTCAGCGACACATACCAGGCGGCCATCAGCAGCATGAATTGGGTAATGTGCCGCATGACGCGCATACAGCCATGCCCCTGCTGCCACACGCTGTGCAAATAGAAGGCGAGCAGACACATCGAATAGAAGCTGAGGCTGCTGTGCGCACTCGGAAAACTGACGTGCAACTCGCGAATCTGTTGCGACGACAGATTCCGATTGCTGCAATAGAAATGTTGCATATACACATCGGCATTCTGGGGATCCGAGCAACTGGTGCCATCGTTCAGACGCGGCTGGCAAGCGTTGTAGAAATGCGGACGCAGTCGACCCACCACATGCTTCGCTAGCTCCGTGGTGAGAAATGTGGCAATGAAGCCAAAACTGAAGGTGGCCTGGGAGCGCCACAAGTTGCACAGATAGCGACGCATGCGCAGCTGGCGACAGACGCGCATGATTTCCACGACGCTGATGAAGAGCATCGGCAGCAGCAGCATCATCAGCAGCAGCATCGGCACCGTAATCGTGCTTTCCCCATAAGGATAATGCAGGGACAGATCCGAGCAGAAGAAGCCACGCTTAAAAGTTCGCATTTTGTAATTGCAATTTTGTTGCAGGCGAAATATGAATTTTGGCGGGATTTTTTGGAGTTTTATTTAGGCATTTTAACTTTTCCGAGCTAATTCGGAGTCGATTCGGAATTTGATGGAGTTTAGTGTTTTTTTTTTTACTGTTTCTTGGTATTCAGAGTTGATTTAGAGTTAATTCACAGTTTATCGCAGCACATTCGGAGTTTTTCGGAGTGTTATTTAAGAAATTGGTCAAATATTGGTTAGAGTCATTATTTTTCAGTCATCAGAGTTGAATGTTTTCAATGTCAAGATGTGGTTTAACACTTGCTTGGTATTCAGAATTTATCGGACTAAATTCGAAATTAATTCACATATTTTTTTTTCGTTTTTTATGTCAGCTTCTAAGAATGGAAACATAGTTTGAATAAATTCTTCGGAATTGATTAAAGCTAATAAATATTTCTGTTTAACAGCCACAGTTAATTTTTGGTCAACTCGAAGTTTTTCGGATTAGCAAACAAATAAGCCTTTATTTGGTTGTTTAAAAAAATTATTATTCACGCTTTGACTTCTCTTTCGGCGTAAATATTTTGTTTTGTATTTGGCGACATTGAATCGTTTTTGTTTTATATTTATGTTGACATTGATCTGTTTGCGCCCTTATCGCTTGGACGTCCACTGATAGGCTTAATTTTGAAGCATCATCAACTTTTCGGCAATGTTTTTTTGTACGTATTTTTCAATTAATCAATTTTCTCAAAATCGTTTGGCATTAATCAAGTTTTTATTTCCTATTTTGATTATTGTTAACTTTTGTTTTGACATGTGGCATACACAAATTGCGCATTTACTTATTGTCGTACATTTATCAATTGGATTTGCTTTCTAAAATCGATTTTGCGATTTGCGGCATTTTCACATCAAAGGAAATCATTCAAAGTTGAGCAGTAAATAAACCATGTGAAATGGTTTCTTTTCCTTTTTTTTTTAAACGTTTTTTAGTTGCAAATTAAATAAATTAACTGTATTGGCCAAATTAGCCGAATGTCAGTTGCAAGTTTTAGTCGACTGTTGGCCTGTGGGCTGCGTTTAGGTTGTGGGCCGTGGGTTGTGGGCCGTGGGTTTTCTGGGCAGCAAGTCTAGCTGGCCGCTTTAAGTTTGTTGTCTATGCGACGACGCAGTCGTTTTGTTTGGCAGACCGAAATTGACTGTGCGATCGCGCTGCTGCTGCTGCTGCCTGCGCTCCTGCTACTGCTGCTGCTGCTGCTGCCGCTGCTGCTGCCGCTGCTGCTGCCGCTGCTGCTGTCGCTGTTACGACAAGCTGTGGAGGAGTGTTGGTAATTTGTATTGGTATTGTTGTGCTTGTGTTTTGCACTGATATTGAATTTCATTGCTATGCTTTCCTTATCAATTTAGTTGCCGGCAGCGTCGGCGGCAGCGTCGGCGGCAGCGTCGTCAGCAGCGTCGCCAGCAGCGTCGTCAGCGTTTTTTGCTGTCGTCGTCTTCATTTGCTTGACGCTAATAAGGAAACTGTTGAATTGTTTCAGGGTTTAATTGTTTGTTTAGGCCTGTTTGCCAGAGACTTGGCATAATGAAAGAGTTGCATTTACAGCGAACCATTGAAGGAGTGCCACTCCTCTATTTACCACATCACCCCCCGCGACACTCTGGAGTGGGTCATTGCAACGTGACTAAGTCGGGCTGCTGGGCTGCTGGGCTACTACTCGGATTGCATTTGCTGCGTGCCTTTGAGGCATTTCTTGATGTAGGTCGTGGCAAGAGCCGCATGGACCGAAGCGAAGCGTTGACGTGAGTGCCACTTGATGTAGCAATCCGAGCTGCACACACTGCAAATGCAGTTCATAAAGTGTGGCAAGTTTATGGCCACTTTGTATATTCGCAGTGCGAATTGTGCATCTTTATGTGTAACTTGCAACTGCACAATTTACATGGAAAATGTCGCACGGTTTGCCATTTGCCATTAGTTACTAATTTATGGTAATTTCGGTCTGTAAATGTTGTGCTAAAAGGTTATTGGCAACTTTCATTGCATTCCGCCTGTTGATGACTTGCTGAGCATAAATAATTTGGGTAGATATAAAGAACACACTTTAAGATCGGTGTTATTTTTCTCTTACTTTTAAAAGCTATTTCAATTATATATAAAATAAATATTTATATTTAATTTTTCAGTATTTATGAACGAACCGTAAACTGAGCAAACTGCAAACTTCCTTTGAAATTCGACCTCCACTTTATTCATTATAATATTTACAATTCATTTCAAATTGGAATTTGCTTAGTGTTATGGGAGATGTGTTGAATGTCAGCTTTTTCAGCTTTTTGGGTTTCATTGTAAGCTGATAGGTTAGTCTTATCACTCGAAACCACAACACAACAATAAAATGCAATTAAAAACGCCCCAATTACGGCCCCGAATAATCCGCAAGGGGCAAGTGGTAATATCCGTATCAATAACTGACCGCAGCACGAGGCAAGCGAGAGCCGATCAAATAAGATCATCATAATCATCATCGCCATCATCATCATCAGCATCATCATCATCACAGAGCGAGATGCAAAAATATAATCAGCAAAATACAAAATAAGCATTTTCGAACTTGAAGCGAAACGGTTACTGATTTGCCTTCGAAAGAATCGATTTGAATTGCAATTCAAACGATAAACACTTTAAATTGATTATCGAGACAATTTATAAAATACGCTGAGCCAGCGCCGGATGACAGCAATCCGTCCGTTGCAGTTACAGTTACACAATCAATCAGGCAAGCCCAGACTGGCTGGCCCGACGAATATGAGCAAATATATATATATATATTCAAATATTTATATATATATATATATATATAAACATAAAACAGCACATGTCTTTCACAAAAAAGGCACGCCATTTCTGACTAAGCAAAAAAAAATAAGAAATAAAGAAAAAAAAAGAGTTCTGATTTTTGTACTCCGAACCCACTAAAAATTAGTAAGAAGTATATCGATCGAAGAATATCAGCAGCAACAATCGAGTGGATTCAGTTAAATTATCTTATTTATTTATGAAGAACTGCTCCCATTTTAAAAATACATATATAAATGAAAGAAACTAATCATTTTAATTAATTAAATCAATCCCATGACATTAAATTGTACAACTGGTCAAATTTTGATTGAGATCATGTAAATATGAGTCAAAAAACTATGCATTGCTCTCAGCTGTTTGGAATATATCTGGCAGTCGAGCTGCGTCGACTACAGCCTTCTTGCGTGTTCCATTTGAAATCAAGCTAAATGTTTTGTGCAATTGAAAAAGTTATCTAGGTGCGGCAACTTGACACTTGCATCAGTTTCCGCTGTTCCACTAAGTGTACCTGATAAGCGTAAGGTGTAAAATAGCGATAACAATAATGCTGATAATGCATTGCACATTTCATTGCTCTCTGTTGCTGCTGCTACAACGCAGTTGGCGGCGACTGAGGCTGAGGCTGAGCAGCCCCACAAACCCTCAACCCCTAGAGCCAAGCCCTATGTCAACACAATGTTAGCAATTAAAGTGTCTAGCGAGAAAGATTGGGTTGTAACAGAGGTGAAGTGGGAGGGAGGAGATTTGTTTACATATCGTCAATATTTTGCTTACAGATTTTTGCATGTGTAAATTATAATTTTGTGGTGTGTTTAGTGTGTATTTGTGTGCATTTGTGTGTGTACTTTCTGTGAGGGTAAAACTAAGCCAGTTGGAATGTGTGTTAGTCAAATTGGAATAGGAAGTTGCCGATAGTGTAAATGGCATTCTGATTAGCAACAAAAAATTCTCAGAATAAAAAAACAAATTCATATGTGTAAATATAAATAAAATACATTTATTTAAATACATTTTGATGTAGAGATTGAATCCAGCTCAACTCTGTTCGAATTGACAATTGAAATGAAAATAAATTGATTTCAATTCTATGCACGTGCAATGCACTTAAATAAATGGACAGATAATAAAATAGTTAAGTCTATTTTTTTTGTGTCCTCATTATTAGTTTAATATCAGTAGATTCCTGAGAAGCATATAAATTTGCAATGAAAAAATTTAATGACCAATAAGATTGGTATTCATTGCAAAGAAAAGAAGCCTTGATTAAAAATAATTATTTTACTATGTGCTAAAAATAAAACACATTCATCATAAAGATTGATATTCACAGAGTCAAACTCAACTAACATTATGACTAAATTAACACAAAAATTATGAAAAAAACGATAAACATTAGTTTTATAACTTAATAAGCCAAAACGAATAAATTTGTCAATTGCGAAGATTCAGTTAGTAAAAGTATAAAAATAAATAACGGAATGAGTTGTGAATCGGAACCCATTTTCCACTGAAAGCTGCGCATAGTTTTAAGTGCGGAGCTTTAAAGCTCTCTCTCTCTCGTCGAACGTCATTACAACCGCCATTCCAAAGCAAGGCAAGACGAAAGAATGCGAGTGACGTCACTGATTCAGATGCGGATTCTCCCGAGATGCGTTGTTTTTATTTTTTTACCCGGAAACAGCACGAATAGTGATCTTTGTGTGATCGTGAGGAGTGAATCATAAGAAGAAATTGACCACAGAGAAATCCCATAAGCCCAGTCATTTGCAATTAGCTGCGCCTTAACCATTAGTGAAAACCGTTTGGTTTACTTAAGAGCGATGCTGTTCCACTTCATAACATAACAAATTATGCACACGCATCCGAGACCCAGCTGTGAGTATTGCCATTACAAATTCACTTCGTTATTTATACTTGGAATACATTTCAAAAGAAGGACTTATATAAAATGTAATATGTTTATATACATGTACATATTATATATTTTAGAAATGTGGTGTAATACAGCAAGTTATTAATTTATAACTTTTGTTAACTCATTTTATATATAGATAGAAATTAATTTTATATATATAAACAATTGCATAGCCGATATAAACTAGTGCAAGCAAAGCTGCGCAGGCGCAGATTGAAAATCAATATAATATAATACACTAAGTAGAAGCACTGGCAAACAACTCTGCTTTCATATGCATTACTAGATAATGCATACAGAATACATTCGGATTTAAATTGTCATTCACAAGTTTGCTGCTGGGTATGTGAAGTCTTCAGCTGCAGAGAGAGAGAGAGAGAATCACACCAAATGCAGGACCTATGTATGCATGTGTGTGTGTACGCATGTAAACAAGTTTCTGATAAGCAAACTTTTGCAGGTGGGTCTTCACACACACAAACACACAAACATGCATGTGTGTGTGTCAAAATAATTTCTCTAAGTAAAACCAGTTTTGGTTAAAGATGTTTGGCTGGCAAACTATTTAATTCGATCTGCAATATATATATATGTTAATGTATAGACATAACTAAACAAATAATGAGTACAAATATTTAGCAGTTGAAATAGGATATTTGTTGAGTCTGGCTCGAAGTTTTTAATTAAGAAAAAAATGAAATGCCTAAATAAATAAACAATTATTATTTATAGCTTGGCACTGGTTTCCCAGCAACAATGGATCAATTTGCTAGGCGAAAACGGCGTGATGGTAAGAGGGGGAGGGGATATGTGGGTGCGAATAAAGCACGCATAAAACAGTAGACAGATTTGTAATTGTATTTTGTGTATTCATGTGACTGACAGACCGCAAAGAGAACAACTGAGAGCGTCATAGAAGACAGAGAGGAAGACAGAAAGAGACGGAAAGAGAGAGAGAGAGAGAGGAAGAGACAGAGGTGGAGGTAGAGTGAGCTGAAGAGAGCGCGAATCACGGTCAAGCCCGGCCCAGAGCCACACAAGATATTCAAACTTCATTGTTGGGTTAGTTAAACGCGGTTTGGCACCCAGTTGAGACCACATCGCATCGAGCATCATCGGTTCGAGCTCAGTCGCGTTGAACATGTCCAAATACACGAAATTGGCTCGCGGCATTTGCGATGTGCTGATTTGGGCCGCGTTGTCAGCGGCCAACTTGCTGCTTACCAAGTTTGTGAAGCCATTCAAGCGAGGCTTCTTCTGCGGCGATGAGTCACTCGGCTATCCGTACCGTGAGAGCACCATTGGCTCCGTCTTGGTCATTGGGATCGCACTCGGTGTGCCCACAGTCGTCATCATTGTGGTGGAGCTGTTCAAGCAGTTGCCACTGCCGGGTGGCCGGGAGAAGCGAGAGACTGGCTGTCGTCTGTGGCATCGTCTGGGGCAGGTGTACAGGCAGGCAGGGTATTATCTGTTCGGTCTGGCCATGGTCACGTTTGCCACGCTGATGACCAAGGTGTGCATTGGCCGGCTGCGTCCGCATTTCTATGCCGTCTGCCAACCCATGTTGAGCGATGGCTCCGACTGCGATGCGCCACAGAATGCCGGACGCTACATCGATAGCTTTGTGTGCAGCAATGCTAATATGACGGATTTCCAGTTCAAGCAACTGAATCAATCGTTTCCCAGCGGACACGCCAGCTTGGTGATGTACGCGATGCTCTACCTGGCCATCTATCTGCAGGCGGCGCTCAGCACACGCATCTCCAAGCTGCTCAAGCATCTGCTGCAGTTCTTCTTCGTCATGTTTGGCTGGTATGTGTCGCTCACCCGGATTACGGACAACTGGCATCATTGGTCCGATGTGCTTGCTGGCGTCATCTTTGGCATCGTCTTTGCCTGGCTGACGAGTGTCTATGTTGCTGATCTGTTTGCCTTTAGGCGCTGCAATCGTCCGGGTTACTCCGTGAACACACTGATGAAGAAGACACAGGTATCGCCCAAGAGCTCCACCAAATCCCAGTCGAATGCAGCGGCGGCGACAGCGGCAGCAGTTGTGGTAGCCAACAGTGGCTTGCCCCCCGCCCTGCCCGCCTACACATTTGGCACCCTGCCCTACCTGCCCGCGCATCCTCCGCAGACGCAGTACGCCCAAACCTATCACAACTACGGCTATGTGCCCTGAGCGGAAGCAACCCGGATGTGGATGAGGCAGGTGCTCGCTTTGAACTCCTCGCTGAAGCCTCAAAAAAAAAAAAAACCCTGTTTTTATTAGCATTAAGCAGACGAATCAAGTTGATATTGTTAATAATTTTAAGTAGATATGTAAAAAAACCAGTGTTTTGAATTAATTCGATAGAAAGTTGATTAATAATAATTAATGAATGATTCAATGATCGGTATTTATAATGCAATGTTTAATTAGTCTAAAAGCGAAATTAGAAAGTGCCTAAAATCGATAGTTACCAAGTGGCGAGCATCTCCTGCAGCTACTGCCTGCTCAGCCAAGTGGCACATTCGAAGACGCCGCAGCGGCGTTGCAACTGAGAAAGCCATAAATATTTATACATATATTTTGCACCAGACATTGCCCCAAATTGAGGCGTGTTTTGATAAAGATCTATTAACTGATCTGATGTCAGCAAAAATTGATAATTTCTACAAGAAAACCGTTAAGATTAACAGTTACTTTTGCTTTTGTTTAGCCAAAATATTCTAGGGGGGAAATTTAATAAGAAAACAATTTTGAAATGCTTTCAACTTCAAGTTGAAGCTAAGCTGGCCAAGAAACTAGTCATAAATTATTAAAGATTTGCATACTTGAGCAATCGATAAATAGCCTGGGAATGCCAACAACAATTTCTCAACTTGGAACTCAGCATTGTTTTCAGTGTTGAATGGCACAATGGAAAAGAACAAGTTGACTTTGAGTTGCGCCGAGGGTTTTGAAACAAGTTTTTGGACGTCGTAAAAAAACGTTAGTGATGTAAATTAGCAGCTGCAAGAGACCCAACAGTCAACAGCAACCAGTCAACAGCCACCAGTTAACAGCCACCAGCCAAGTTGCCCAGTGGCCCGTTGAAAACTTAGCCCATCCAAAGAGCAGCAGTCTCCGTCTCCGTCTCCGTCTCCGTCTCCGCTTCAGTCTCAAAATGTGCGGCAATCCGAATACGCGACTTATGTCCCGGCTCATCATTGATTTTGTGCTCCTGCTGGGCGTCTACTGTGTGGCACTTGTCGTCTTGCCACAGCAACTGGCGACCACACAGCGTGGCTTCCACTGCAGTGACAGCTCTCTGCGTTATCCCTATCGCCAGCCCTGGCTGACCAAGGTGCATCTGACCATTACCGTGGTGGCGTTGCCGGCTACCTTTCTGCTCGTCGTGGAGCTGCTGCGCGCCGCCTTTGTGCCCCAGGGGGAGGAGCTGAAGCAACGCTTCGTTTTCGTCGGGGCAAGGATACCCAGCTTCATTAGCGAGTGCTACAAGATCATTGGCGTCTATCTGTTTGGCCTGGGTCTGCTGCTGTTCTGCATCCGAGTGACCAAATATTCCACGGGTCGTCTGCGTCCCTATTTCTTTGATGTCTGCCAGCCCAGCTGGGATGAGCAGCAGCAGGAGCTGAGGGAGACCTGCTCCTCCGCCATGTCGGCAACAAACTCAACGCGCTACATTGAGGAATATAGTTGCACCGAGTTTGCTGCCTCGTTGGAGCTGCTGGCGGTGGTGCGCCACTCGTTTCCCAGTGGGTTTGTGTGCACCACCAGCTATGCGATGATCTTCCTCATCTACTATGCCCAGGCGCGTCTCTTTGCGCCCTGGCTGCGCATCCTGCGCGCCACACTCCAATTCGCCTGCGCCGCCATTGCACTGTTTGTCTGTGCGGAACGCATCTCGACCAATCAGAATCATCTGTCTGATGTCGTCGCCGGATTGGCCACCGGCGCCACACTCGCCTCCTTTGCGGCCATCTTTGTGGCGCAGCTCTTCAAGCAGGTGAGGGTCAAGCGGCGCCAGTGGCCCAGAAACGAACAGATCTACGGCTATGCCGGCTACTACAACAGAGCCACATATGGTTATTAACTATTAATAATATAAACAAGCTAACATTAAACAAGTCACAAAGTCAATAAATCTAATCAATAAAATATCTTTCAATTGAGTACAGCACAAGTGGCAAAAAAGTACGCAAAAATACACACAACTTGCCTGGCAAAAAATATTCATACAATTTACATTATAAATAATAAAAAATAATTAAAAAATTATAATTTTTAAATACATTTAAAATAATTGTATTCCATTGATTACTTTAAGCAATATCAATGAATGTATATAAAGCGATATCATAAAATATACCTTCATTCAAGGCAAAAAAAAAACACCCATTTAATGCCACAAATACCACATAAAATACAGTTTGTAATATTAATTATAATTCTATAAATAAATTTAAAAAAAAAACCCGAATGATCAACCTATATTTAGCAAAGTCTCAACCCATCAGCTGTAGACAGTTAGCTTGCGTTCCACACAACAAGTGCACGTGTCGAATGACCACAGTCCACACATGCTCATTTGCTCCGCTCTCTCTCTCACTATCTCTCTCTCGGTTTTGCTGCAATGCTTAAGCCATCATAGAAGCAACGGGAACAACAAGTAATCTGACCAACGATTTGTTTACAAGCCATCAACATCAATCAGTCAGCTTGCGATCCACACACGCTCTCTCCAGCTACACGCATACACCCCCACGCACACACTTGCTCTCTCACGCGTTCGTTGAGCAATAATGATCGAAAGAGAGAACAGCAACAAGTGGTCGGCCGATTGATTTGTTTACACAGTCATTTGTTTTCATTCAGTTGCGATCGGCTAGCGGCGCTTCGTAGTTTATTTTCGGCGTCGGCAAAGCATTGTGGCAATAATAAGCGTTAAGCTAATAAACGAACTTGTCATAAAATTGAACAATCGCCGTTAACTTTTGCGACAGTTGTTCTTAAATATTTAAAGAGAAACAGAAATGAGCATTTCAATGAGAGGCCATAAAACGAGCATTAAACACGTTTTTAAAGTGAGTACAAATTGCAAGCAACTCTAATTAAAATTTGATTGAGAATTATGCACAAAACAACAATTATGCATTTCATATACTGAGTGAAAAAGCAGTATTTAAATGTTGATTTAAGAAATAATTTATTTTGTAAAATAATATATATGTGAGTGCAAAGCCTTAAGTATTAAACATACTTTAAATGCTTCTCATATGTATGTGTTTGTGTGTGTGTCAGTGTGTGTGTGTGCAAAAGAGCAATAAAAATAAAATGCATTTAGTGCATAAAGTTCAAAGTGAATTTTAAAATACCAACGGTTAACCAGCAGAACAACAACGTCAAACCGAGGCAAAGTAAGCGCCACATGTACAAATATATATATATATATATATATGTGTATATATTTTTCTCTATATACATATGTAAAAAAGCGAGACACACAGTTAAAAAGAGACTTAATTCAATCAAATGTCGCTTATTCATTCAATTAAAGGTCGCGCCATTTGACGTCCCACAACGAATACGCATGCGAGTCTGAGTGTGAGTATGTGAATGAGTATGAGTATGAATATGAATATGGGAATGAGTATGAGTGTAAATGGAGTAAGTGTGTTTCCATACCCTCAGCCCATAAAAAATGGTTTAAAATGGCATAATAAAGCTTGAAACAGTCGGAAGAAATTATTTTCAATCCCATAGGGTATATATATATATATGTGCTTCATCAGCAACAAGAAACGTATATTTTCTTATATAGCCCGCACAGATCAAGTTTATGTCGTTTTATCGATAACTGTAACCGCTTCATCGATATATATCGATGTTGAAATAGCAATAAAAGCCACAAATTTTAATTCTGATATAAAATACGTTGACTTATTATAGAACAGCTGTAAAAAAAAAACATTAGGATCGTCAAAGAAACAAATTATTAAATTGTATGAATAGTCGAGCTCTCGTGACTAGAGCAGTCTGACATGCTCTTCTCTAATACGATTGACAGTTTCAACTTTGTGAATATGTCGCATGCATTTCTTGTTTTAAAGAAACACCCCCATTTCAGTGAGCACCAAGAGCCAAGAGATCAGCCAAAGATCAAAGCACACAATGGAGGCCATTCTTGGGCAGAAAGTGGCAAACAGATTAGCAGTTGTTGCAAGCAGACAACTCACTCGCTGTTTGCGTTGCACTTGCTGCTGCTGCTGCTGTTGATTATAATGCAAATCGCATTCAACGCGTCTATTTGATGCATCATTGCCACAATACAATTGACAATCACTCAGCATTCACTGCACAATTCTGATGAGTGATTCACTCACCAACTGCAGGCGCCATTTTATCCAAGATATGCCCCTATCTTAAAGGCGTCGTAGTTCACCTGCGTAGTAGGTTTTATTTGTAGTTCTTATCACTTATCGCTTATTATGTCAATAAAAATATTCGGCTTGTTTCAAAATAAGCTGAGCATCAATAAATTTGCACAAAAAATACTCAAAAAAAAAAGAAGGTCGTTTTGGTATACAAAACTGGCACAGCAAACGAATGTCTTTCTGGTGTGTGTGTGTGTGTGTGTGTGTGTGTGTGGGTGGTGTGTGTTTGTTATCGGGAACAAGCATTTATTTATCTTATCAAAATGATCTTGAGCGTGTTTCTCACTTGATTTCCTCAAGGCAAGCACTCATTGTATACACAGTGCGAAAAAGCAGCAGACTTGGGAATTCAGTTGTTTGTGGTTCAAAGAAGATTTAACTTTATTAAAATAAATATATTCAAAATCGAATGCTTATTTTTGGATCAAACACTTTCAATTTTAGTTTTACATCAATAACAATTTTAATTTCCACTTGAATTGAAAATATTGAATTAAATTTTGGAAAGTATTTTGACTAGTTCTCTTTAGGGACGAGTTTTCTCTAAAGAGTGAGAAAGATAGCCTTGACGTGCCCAGTCTTCAAAGTAAGAGAGAGAGCGAGAAAGAGAGAGCGAGAGAGAGACAGAGAGAAAATAAAGAAGAGATTGGAAATTCTCTGAGTCTGTGGATAAGTTTACCACTCATAATAAACTGACTGCTTTTATAGACATTTTACACTTTTACATAGATATAAATGATAATTGATGTACTTTTAATTTCTAATAAATGTTTACTTGACTTTTTCTTGCAGTGCTGCCAACAAAGTAAATTGGCCTTCGTCTAATCTAGCAATACTATGCAGAATATGCCAACAGTTAGCTAGAAACTAAGCTACGCAGTAATAAACTGGAGAGAGAAAAAGAGAGGGAGAGAAAGGGAGAAACAATGTGAGAGGCGTGCCGTCGTGCATGAAATGATCGTTAAATTAAAAGATCGTTACACAGTCGAGGCCGGATCAGTCAGCCGCTGACAACGAACCCGAAACGACGCCAAACGAATCCGAACAAAAGCAGCAAAAAAAGAGCAGCCAACCCAAACTTAATTAGAAAGCATACAAAATTGGAATATTAACTAATTAAAAAAAAAAAACAAAAAAAAATAAAATAAATTAATCGAGAACGACAAAATGCGCGACGATATAACCAATGAGGATGACAACGACAGCATTGCACCCGCCAGCCAAGTGGAGAGGGGGGGCGAAGTGCAACGTGCCACGGATGCTGTGCAGCGGCAAGTGGCGCGTCGCTGCCTCATCGAGCTGCTCATCTTGGTGGTGCTGCTGATACCCGTCTGCATCTACGAGTTTGCCGTGGAGCCGGCGAGACGTGGCTTCTTCTGCGACGACGAGAGCCTACACTATCCATTCCGGGAGAACACGGTGACGCCGGTAATGCTGGGTCTGCTGATTGGTGGATTGCCATTCCTCACCTTCATCGTGGTCGAGTATGTGCGCTCTATGCGACAAGATAAACTGGCTGCCACGGTGCATGTGTTCGGCTGGCAGATGTCGGCGTGGTATGTGGCATTGATTCGCCAATGCAAACACTTTCTGTTCGGCATGCTGATTGTCCTTGATGCCACCGAGGTGGGCAAATATACGATCGGAAGACTCCGGCCACACTTTATGGCGGTCTGCCAGCCACTGCTGAGCGACGGCAGCCTCTGCACAGATCTCGCCAATCTGCATCGCTATGTGGAGAACTATGAGTGCGCCGGCGAGGGTTACAGCATTGCGGATGTGAGGCAGACGCGTCTCAGCTTTCCCAGCGGACACTCCAGCCTCGCCTTCTATGCGTTGCTCTATGTGGGACTCTATCTGCAGCTGAAGTTCAGCTGGCGCCGCTGCAAGCTGCTGCGGCACTTTCTGCAGTTCGTCCTCATCATGTTGGCGTGGTACACGGCGCTGACTCGCGTCATGGACAGCTGGCATCACTGGTCGGATGTGTTGGCCGGTTCGCTGATTGGTGTCGCAGGCGCTCTGATTACCGCTGTCTACGTAGCAAAGCTGTTTAAGTCACCTTACCAGGACCACAGACATCCTTGTAGCCTGCGGAGGCAGAACACCTCGGCCACGCTGCAGGAGGATGTCTGCGCCAGCACCCCGCCGCCCTACTGTATCAATGGCAGCTTTAACTCTGATCGGTATTGCACCAAAGTCTAATTGCACCAACTGAGTGCAACCAATTGTATTAAAAAAAAAACAGCACATTCCAAAACCAACTCAATATTAAATGATTTACCTGTTAAAGCATTAAAAGACGAAGAGGAAACTATTTAATTTAGTTAACAATATTTAGTATTATTTTATTAGTTTAACTCATCGATCTTTGAACTCGTTCATATTTGCATTTGTAATGTTTTCATTTATTTGTTGCTTGCCTACATTTAAGATCCATCAGTTTCCATGTTTGTATTATATTTGTAATAAATTAGATAAACAAAAATAAAAATAATTTAAAATCTTGTGATGAGCTATTTTTTTAAACACTTGACGCTTGGCTGCCTTTTTGCTAATTTTCCTAGGTATTAATGGAAATATGTATTTTCGTAATTTCAAAAAGGGGGTCACCAAACAATTAATAATAATATAAATGTATTGTTTTTGTTGCGATTCATTTCAATTTAAAAGATTGTTTAAATGTATTTGCAGTTTCAACTTTTCGACAAATCACTCTGATGTGTAAAATGCCTAAAGCAGATAACACAGAATTTATTGTGATTCACAGTTGATAATTACAAGTTAAACATAGAGTTCTAAGTTTGGTTAGAGGGTAAAATATTGTTTAGATAATCTAATAGACAGCAGTTGATTTAATCTGCATAATTTACAAAACAAACAAACGTAAAATAAGTTAATATTTACGTACCCATTAAATTTTAGGTATTTTATTTTTCGAACCTTTTTATTCTGATAGCTGATTCGGATTTTAGACCAGTGTCATATTTTTTTTTAGACACGAAAAGAATAAGCTGAATTTATGTTTATGTTTTTGGTTGTTGGTGAACCTTTTGTATTTTGTCTGATCATGAGAATTTCTATGAATTAAACAGGAAATCCACCGCAGCATGTGAAATTTCAACATTATGAATCATTATATTATATTTAAAACATGCTTGAACAAAAAAAATTATAGAGCGCTATTAATGAGTAATAAATTGAGCAATGTGAAACTTTTACACAAATCTCTGCTGTTTCCAAGCGCTCGAATCGAAATAAATTTTTAATCCAAATGGAATGTCGAAAATATAAATAAAACATTCGCGTGTTTTGGGAACCTTCAAGACTAGACAAATGACAAAAATAATAACAGTGAATCCATTTCGAATTCGCAACACGAATCAGCTCTAATCAGCTTCTGGCTAAAGTTGACTAGTTTTAACTACTGCAAAATACGTCAGATAATACAATGAATTAGAAAAACAAGGCGATAACCCATTAAATGGGATTTACTCAGAGCTGCTATGATTATGATGATTATGAAATAATCTCCGCATTCTGAAAATATTATTCATATTTTGAATTATTTATTTTTGAAAGCTGAGAAATAGTTTCACCAAATCATAAAAATCACTTTTTTGATAAGCAGCTTAAATAAAATACTGTAAGACATAATATAAATATGTTGTTATAATAGAAATATGTTGTTTTGGTGCAAAAACGGAAAGAAATTTTATTCTGTCAATATTCGTAAGCTATTACATAAAATAATATTTTTATTTATTTTTTTCTTGTAATTATTTTTTATTCTTTTTTTTTAACTCTGTGTAATTTTATATATTTCATTTTGAAATTCTGCATTTATTTAAACATTTTTAAAATAATAGTAATTTCTTTATTTATTTCATTTCTTTATTAATATTTTTCTGTAATTATATTTTATTCTTTTTAATTGAATTACTCTGTGTAATTTTATATATTTCATGTTGAAATTCTGCATTTATTTAAACATTTTTAAAATAATAGTAATTTCTTTATTTATTTTATTTTTTTATTTATATTTTGCTGTAATTTTTTTTCATTCTTTTTAACTGAATTATTCTGCATTTATTTAAAATTTTTTTAAAGTAATAGTATTTTTTTTATTTATTTATATTTTGCTGTATTTTTTTTTCATTCTTTTTAATTGAATTACTTATTGTAATTTTATATATATTTCATTTTAAAATTGCTTTTAATAAACATTTATTTCTTCTATTTATGAAAATCGTTTAAGGTCAATTTAAACAAATATTTTTAAATTTTAAATATATTTATAATTTAAAGAGTATTCAGCATTTCACATGTTTCACAAAATTAAGCGCATGAAAAGAAGAAATTGTCGAGGCGATTGCAGCAACAATTCAATTGTAGAACATTGAAATCTTGAAATCTCAGTCGCAGCTTCAACGCTGAGCTGCACTTCTCGGAGTGATCAGTGAAACGTGGACCGTGAAAGTGAGCAAATCATGAGTTTTAGTCTTAAACTCAACTGGCAAGCTGTGCGTCGGCCGCTGCTGGATGTGCTGCTGCTGGGCATCCTGGCCGTGCTGAGCGAGAACTTGATGCAAATATGGAAGTGGACAACACAACGTGGCTTCTTCTGTAACGATGAGGATCTTATGTATCCCTATCACTCGAACACTGTCACGACCAGCATGCTGCACTTGTTGGGCTTGTATTTGCCGCTGACGCTGCTGCTCATCTTGGAGAGCTGGCGCTGCAGGCAAGCAAAGGATTCCAAGTGGCAACAATACTGGCCAGTTTGCAATACGCTGCGCTGGTTCGTCCTTGGTCATGTAGCAAATTCGGTGCTCAAGAATATGGGCAAAATCACAATTGGTAGACTACGTCCACATTTCTTTGACATCTGTCGTCCGCAGCTGGCGGATGGCGGCTTCTGCACGGACGATTACCATCGTCAGGGCGGCGTCTACCACACCAATTACACCTGTGTCTCTGGCGCTGATGCAGATTTGATTTTCGATGCGCACATCTCCTTTCCCAGCGGTCACTCCAGTATGGCATTCTATGGCCTGGTCTTTGTGGCCCTCCACTTGGAGCGCATCCGCCGTACACTGCCTGACAATATGCTGCGTCCATTGTGCCAGATGGTGTGCGTCAGTCTCGCCTCATTTATCGGCCTTAGCCGTGTCATGGATTACAAACACCATGGGTCGGATGTTGTGGCCGGCTCAGTGCTGGGCGCCCTCATTGCCCTTGCGGTCGTTCGTGCAGCGGAAAAGGACCAGCGATTGCATCTGCATCTGAAGCACAAGCACAAGCAACAGCAAAAAGCAAAAACAATGGAACCCTATACAGTTGCCACCGTTAAAGTGGCCACAAGTGGAAGCAGGAAAACTGCTGCAACAACTGCTGTGGCATGTGAAGCTGCCCAGCAAGTATTGTGTGTAGTGACTGACGCTTAAGCTGTTAAATAAATTTAAAGTAATAAATATACTATACAAAAAACTTGAGTGACAATAAAAAAAACGCAATTGACAAAATCTCATATTTAGATTTATTTTTTGTGTCGTTAAGTACAACACAATAATATTTAAGCGGCACTCAATTGCTAAAAAAAAAAAGTTTATCAATTTTGTTGTTCTGCGTTTTATTTTTGGATTCTATAGTAACACATAATAATAGCTGTTGATGGTAAATACAAATACATTTATTCTACAGTCAGAATATTATTTCTTTAAGTACTTTTCCTAATAAAGACACTAGCAAATGCGATAAGCATTTGTTTTACTGCTTTTTTAAATTACTTTTTTGTGATTATTTTTGGAACAATATTTGCTGAAATTTATTTATTCTAAATAGCTTAAGTCAAATCCAATGGCAGTGGCATATTCAAAGCGTAGAAGCGTTTAGATTAATAAATACAAAAAATGACAAATAAATAAAATACAATACAAAAATGTATTTAATCTAGCATATACTATGCATATTTTTACAACATTTAATATTTATTTAATTAAATTAATTAAAACCCAGTTGATGTTTTTTCATAACTCAGTTTGCCACTTTTCAAGAAACACCTCACAAAACTTAACAGCTTTCAAGTATTACTTTAAGATGAACTTTAAAATAAGTATGAGATGTTTTTAGTATCTTCTCAATGGGACTATCCAAAGAAGGTAAAAATTACATTATCTGTAACAGCAAATTACCAAAAGTCTTTTATTAATCATGTTTTTTTTCGCCCTTGTTTTAAGACTGCAACTTAATTTGAAAATATGATTTCTGATTGTTGGTAATGTTTTAGCGATTTAATTGACGTTTTCAATGATTATCATATTTATCAGGAGGTGTAATCTGCATAAACTTTATGCATATTTATGAGCCACAGATCGTTTAGCCGAGCACCAAAAAAAAAAAACAGTTGATAAACTTTTGCGCTCAATGCAAATTGATTACAATTAGCAGCCGCAGCAAATTTCAAGAACCAGAGAAAACCCATTGAAAGCCAACATTGCCATGTTGACAACGGTGCAACAATTAGCGGCTCTTTTAGTTTCATTAGAAGCAAATTTTCAAACAACTTAACCTCAGTCAATACCTGCCACAAAACGGCAGAGGGCGAGACGCCACAGCAGCAAGCAGCGGGATAGCAAGGAGAAATAAATACATTTCAGCAGCAGGCGCTAAAATTAATGGAGAGAGAGAGAGAGAGAGAGAGAGAGAGAGAGAGAGAGTGTGGAAGAAAGAGAGAGAGAGAGCTCGCAAATCCAAGGCGCTGATTATGAAGCGCCACACCTGAGCCTCAGATTTGGCAGGATTCGAGTCGCGACGTAGTCTTGGAACGATTTGGGGGCTGTACCCTCATCAGGAGACGGAAGCTTTTCAGCAGCCATTTTCACTTGTGGTCCGCTTAATTGGCTCATTTATTTTGATGGCAAAGAAAATGTTGGAAAAGTGCTGCCTTTTTTTTTTTTTTTGCTGTTTTTTTTGGTTTCTTTGCGCTCATATTTACCTGGTTAGCTGCTGTCCCTGGTTTTATTATGATTAATTATGGCACAAGCATACAATTACAGAGAGCACACACACACACACACACACACATACACAAACTGCCCCTAAGCTCCACTTTCTTGACAAGTTTTGCAACTGAGTCAAGCTGTTTGTTATTGCTGCTGCCTTTTCTGAGATTCGAATGATAAATTTCTATGCAATTTATTTTAATCTGCTGCGACAGAAACCCACAGTTCCCCCTCACTTTCCCCACTCTCACACTCGCCTAAACTAGGTTTACTGCTAGTTTCCATGCGTTAATTAAATGGAAAATATTTGCACATCACCAAAAGGGCTGGGCAGAGATTGGGTAGAGATTGGGGAGTATGGCGGGGGGCCAGCCTCTAAAGTTTTACTGCAATCCAACACAGTGACCCACATTTTGCATTAGCGAAACTTTTGTTTTCCTCAGCAGCAGCAACAGCAACAAACAGAAACTGAGAAGGGCCTTCAAAGTGACTGCAGATCCTGGTCCGAATAAAGTTACCCGGCCAACCTGGTAGTCGATAGCGGAATGCTTAATTGCACGTGATGCACAAATAGAATCTTGTACGTGCCCTAATTAAATGTGTTTTGTTGCTTTGCCATCTCGATTTTTTCAGTTAGCCGTATTCCATCAGAATTGGACAAGCTTAATTTGGATTTATGTACTCTTAAGTTGATTAACATTGATCCTTAATTGACTTTCGCACGTTGGAGTCGTCCAGGCGTTACACATCAATCAGCGGGTCACTTAAATCCTACTTGCCATCCAATTCCAAACTCAACACTTGCAGACGACTTTAATGCACAATCGAATAATGGTTGGAAATTTAAGTACAGTGCCAACTGTCTAATCGCCATCAGGTGCGATAATGTGGCATGTTGTCGGGTGTGTGGTGTCCACTCGGCGTGTCTAGTCGAGTCAGTTTGTCACAGTGTCGCAACCAGCCGGCATCGACAACATCGCCTGCTGCATTGCTGCATGCCTTTTTGGCTGTTAGCTCAACAAAATACCCCCAAGCATGTTGGGGATTTTCTACTGTCCATAGCCACACACAGAGATGACACCTCTGCTCTGCTCTGCTCTGTTGTCCGTTTAATATGCTTTCCGAGGGTACCTCTGTTTTCCCATTAGATATGAGACGCATTGCAGATGTTTATTTGTAGAAATGGTTGAATATCTGTCAAGTATGTCACTTCCTGGCTAATAAGATATATATCAACATTATACATCTTTTATATATAATTGTGAAGAGTATTTAATGTGCGGCATTCGAGCAACTTTATAATGTTTTTGCTGTCATCGTGGGGCACCGTGCGCTGCTTCATATTTCTGCGGTTGCCAGTTTGTCCATTGAATTTCCATGGTTTGGATTCCAACTCCTGGCAACTTTTGCACTAGCTATTTGCCACCAGCAGTCGGCAGACGTCAATTGCTGGTTTTCTCTGCAACTCGGAGCTCAGTGCTCAGTGCTCGGTGCTCGGGTGCAGCCCCTCATTGGCTTCGTGTGTGTAAAGACAATTTGATAATCGCAATATGCAGCATAGTTTGAGTTAATGAAGCTTGTGTGTGCCATATGAGTGCCACCTTTACATCCTTTTCGCAAAGTGTGTGTGTGTGGGTGTGTGTGTGTGAGTGCCACATCAGAGCAGACTAGACGAGAGCCAACCCAGACCACACCCCACCAGAACAAGAAGACCTGGTCTTGTGTTGTTTGTTGGAAAACAAGCAGAGCGTTTTGCTTGCCAATTAGTAATTTGTTTGCCGCCTGGATGACTTGCGAACGAGCAACAGAAAAACACAGAGAGAGAGATAGAGAGAGAGAGTGAGAAAGAGTGTGGGGGGGGGGAGGTATCAACTCCGTCTCAACTGTCTCTGACAGACTGTGATACTTTTTAAATACCAACAAGTTAAAGCTAGTTGCGGCATTTAATTGGACTTTGTTTAGCTCAATTTTACTATTCACTTTCAAAGTGAGAGACGAGTGCAATTTTGTAATTTAACCGAACCGAATACGAATTGCAATTTGAGCAAAGAGAGATCGCATTCAATCTTAGAACTTGCAACACATTGTTGTGCAACATCAAATATATAAATAGCTGCGTAATAAAAAACTAACTCAAACTGTGTGCACATTTTTCTACACTGCAAATATGCTCATCCATTCATTTTCAATTTATTTAAATTAATTTTAAAGCACGCTCCACATGACACATTACAATGCATTTATCAGATGCTGTCTGCGATGCATCCATGCCGCCATCCTCCGTCGATTTCTCCAGCTGTTCATCGCTCCTGCTGTTACGTTCATTCCAGTTTTATCGACTGACAAGACGAGCGAATTCAATGTGACAATGCGACAGCTCCACAACAACAACAACCAACAACAACAATAAACAGAGCTGGGAATACAATAATAGACTTTTGCTGCTGACCTCCGCCTGGCAACGAGGCAATCTGCAAGAGGACGCGGACTGCCAGCGATCTTAAGCGGAGGTGACAAAAATGTCGAAAACGTTTTCAGCTCCCCAATGGCGCCTTTGACGTGGTGGCACTGTATTTTTTTTTTTTTTTTGAAATCACACGCAGACTGCGACACGTTTTGCTCGGAGCGTCATCATTATTAATACCTGGCCAGGACCAGGCACAGAAACAGTTCAAAGAATGGCAGCCAACGAACATTTGATTTTGCGCTAACTTCCGTTGCGTGGCTGTGATTTTTTTCTTTCTTTTTTTTTTTTTTGCCAATGCCTCTCTTACACTCCCCACACCTCCCCCTTGTTACACGGTACACGGACTGACAGTTTTGATTGCAACTGCTGGGCAGGTGTACAACGCCAATTGCAGTCGAAACAGGTGTGGCCGTCAGCTGGCAATCAACTTTCATTTAGCGGCATCATTTGTCACGTTTGTTTATTGCCCGGTTACGTGTTGGTCAGACTTAATGGCTGTTATTGTAACGTTGTAACTGCCAACGGGAAGAGACAGACAGACGGACGGACAGACAGACAGACGGACAGACAGACAGACGGGCAAACGGACAGTTGCATAGCTGAACTGAAGTTGGAGATGCAGCAAAGAAAGCAGCTTCAAAATCAGCTAATAATTGATTTGAATGAAATGTAAATCAAGTAAAAAATAATATTTTATTTATTTGAATAATCCAAAATATAGTCAAAAGTCTATTTTTGATAACAGCGGAACTGCAAGCAATGTTGCCAACGGCAATGCCTAACTGGAGCAAAACCTCAATGCTGCCACAAAACGTTGATTCATTGTAGGATTAGTATCAATGCAAATAGCTGGGAAGGTGTGTGTGTATGGGTGTGTGTATGGGTGTGTGTGTGTGTGTGTGTGTGTATGTGTGTGTGTGTGTGTGTTCGCGCAAAACGAAACGAAATTCGAATGCAACCGTTGCTAATGCCGCCGTTGATTATGAATATTTTAGCGCCCTCTGCCTCTGAAGATAACCCACAACACGATGATCATGATGATCATGATGATGATGATGATGATGATGATGTTCGTGGCGTTGACCGCATACGTCGCGAATGAGCAATAAATTTGTATGCACAGCCCCCAGCGGCATATGTGTGTGCGGGGTGGAGGGGTCAGTTGTTCGCCATATGAAAATTTACATTTCTGGCAATTTGCAGTATTCGAAGAGTTGGCTGCGCCTCTGCCAATGGCATCCTGTTCGCTGTCTGTTCAAGCTGGGATCGCTCGGTTCAATTGGTTAGCTGCATTTGCGCATCGTCGATGGCAAATCTTCAACCGGAGTGCAGAGCGTAAATTCCGTTACCACGAAAGCTTTATTTTTGGCAGTGGGTCCCGTTCGCTTTTCACGCTTCACTGCGCACTGCCAGCAAATGCAATTTCCTAATTTCTCACTGGGGAAATGCCGTTAAGAACCCGGCTAGTTGAAGACCACTATCCAACTGCCCACTTGATTGAGCCAGTTGCTGTTTGCGTGGGTTGGGGCGGGGGGTAGCCAAAAAAGTCGACGGCTCTCGCTACCAAATTAATGACCCGGCGCCGCAGACAACGCAGCACAAAAACCGCAGACAAAGGCGCATAAATGCATATGGTGGACGGAGCGCGGACGGAGCACGGACGGAGGCCAAAAATTGCTGCAATCGGAGTTGGACGCGTCATCCTGGAATTCGCTTGCTCCTACTTATTTTACCCTAGTGCGCCTGAGCTTATGCAAAGCAAATTGGTTTATGCATGAGGCCCCCAAACGGACAGACAAACGGATGTGCTCGCCCTTTCCCCCGCACCCCTCATGCCCTTCTTGCCTGTCTGCCTCACTGCCTGCATTGGTAGGAAATTCACACGGAACGAGCTAATATGATGGAAGAAGCCAGAAGCCCCTACAATCCCAACAGGTTAGCGAGGGATAGACAGAGGGGCAGAGAGGCAGAGAGGGGAAGCTGGTGCTGGTTAAGTAAATTGTTGGCATAGCCCTTGATTAGCTTAACCCTAGCACCACTTCTATTGCTTCAGCTCACTGGGGGTGGTTGTAATGCATTTCAGAAACCACACGAGCGGAATTTATACGCATTCGCTTGTTGGCCACACAGAACTGAGGCGGGTAGGCAGGAGGCACTTAAAAGGTCGCCAAAAACCGAGAGTAGAGCCATTAAAATTGCATCATGCAAAGTAAAAGGATTAACTTTTGTTGATTAAAAATAAATAAAAATAAAAGTGTTGAGTTTTGTTTTGATATTAAACGCCTAGAGATTTTTCATGTAGACAATAAAAATCGCAAAAAAACAACAAAATGTTTGTCAATTAAATTATGGAAATTTTATTAAATAAAATAAAATAAAAAATATAAATAAAATTAAAATGCCACAAAATAAATGTCCTCTAATTAGGTCAATGCTTTATAATATTTTTAAATAATTTTTATTAATTTTTAAGAATAAATTCATTTGATATATCAAAACCCAATTCAAAATAATTAATAATCATAAAATATTATTTAGGCCTTAAATATACTTTGAGTAAAAAGAAGAGTTAATATTTTGTTCAAAAAACATAAATGTTGAACTCTCAAAACCGCAACTGCAAAATCAAATGATTATCGAAAGCCAATTAAGTGTCCACCAAATAGAAAGCCTGTGGCACACACACACACACACACACTCATACACACATAATGTGTGTCTAACTGTGTTGACCAGGAAAAATCAATATAAGCAAACACAAAAATTTCCAGGGCTTAGCAGCCAAATTGGATTTGTGAAAGTAGAGTGCGAAAAAAAGAGTATTTTGCTCCATCCAGATGGGTCCAATACGAGAAGGGGGGGGGTTGGAAAAGTGAGCATATAATGTGACATAAATGATTGGTTGCCAGAAAGCGAAGAGTGTTTTTTTTTTGGTTTTTTTTTTGCTTTGGTTGGATTAAGATTTGTAGAAACTGATGATGACATAAAAGCGTCGCTTCGCTCTTAAATGTTATGGGGAGCAGCGAAAGCGAAAGAGTAAACGCATCATCATCACTTTTAACGACTCTTGAGGCCAAAATGGACAACCACCCACTGAAGTCACTGAGAATCCCATCCCCCCCAACAAAAAAAAAAAAAAAAAACAACCTGTCCTTGTGCCAAAAATAGCGCGTATGGCTTTTCAAATGAATGACAGCAATTAACTCGCAGTCAATGAAGCCGAGGCCATTGTTTGCCACCCAGCCACTCGTCCTGCCCGGCCATTAAAAGCCGCCATCGCCATCGTCATCGCCATCGTCATCGTCGGCGCCTTCATTGCCATTGCCATTGTTGGCTCTTGTCGCAGTCACCAGGCACGATTGCAGTCCACATTGGTGCCACCATGGTTATGACACACATAAAAAGTGACCGGCTGAGCTTGGTCAGAGTTGGGTTTAGAACAAAGCTGCCGTTATCTGCACGCCGCTGCTGCTGCTGCTGTCTGCGCCGCTTGAAAGGTCCAAAACAAATAAAATGCCGACACTCTGCCCCAAAACCCGGCACTCGGCACTCGGCACTAAATCTGTTATTTATATGACATCAGCGGGTTATCATCGTGAGCAGCACGGGGCACGTTGCGCCTGCGACCATATTTTAAAAGTCGCATTTGTTTGTTGCACAATTTTTGTTGCTGCTGCATCTAAAGTGCAACAGAGAATCTTGCAGCACAACCATTAATGTCGATTGGAACAAGCTGATTATTGTTATCGATAAGCATCGATAAGGACACCAATTATCTACTTACTCAAAGTCTTCATTTTATTAAAATCGGGCCAACAACTTGGTATTTAATTTTATATACCAACAGCAGAAAATGATAACTCCCAATCTCACTTCAATTTTTTTGAATGAAATTTCAATAGTCTTTAGATAAATAAAATTGGTTAAAATGTATCGAATAGTTACGATGCGAACTGAAACAGGTTGAATAAAATATTATTGAACATTTCACAAAGAAAACGCTTTGTGTCCATTTGCATGTGATCTGTGTTTGGGTGAGTGGACGGATGCGAATGACAAACTGGTTGGATGCAGCCGGCAGCTGTTGGTAAATGACATTTCAAAGGCAAACCGTAAACATTCCGCCTACAACATTTTAATGAGCATTTGCGTTGCATATGCGTCGTGTTGCATTGCGTGGCGATTCGTGGCGCAACGAGCGGTGCACAAGTTGAAAATTATGCATGTGACCGCGTCACATGCGTCGTATGTGTGATGCAAGCCCCCCGAGCATTTGGGATGGGAGATTCGGTTGGTATATTTGTTGCCTCCATGGCACCGGCATTGACAATCAGACCGAAAGAGGATGTGTTGTCAAAGGGGGTTGGGGGGCAGGCAGGGGTTAAATACTAACTGGAAGAAATTTGACGATGTACGTGTTGGACATGCAAATTTGAAATCAGCTGCGCATTCGCCAACACACACACACACACACACACACACACATACACACCCACAGCCACAAGTGTGTAGCTGTGTCATCATTTAAATTCAAAAAAGCGATAACGACCGGGTAATGATGAAGTGCACCAGTAGCAGCAGCAGCAGCAGCAGCAGCAGCAGCAGCATCATCACATCCGAGCATCGAAGTGGCCGCTGGGCACTGTAACATTGGAGGCGCCACGCCAAAATTGGTAACGCGTTTGGGTCAACAACTGGCACCGTTTTAGATTACAGAGCCGGCTGATGGGAGATGGGAGTTGGAGTGAGCTGACTGGTCAGCAGTCACTCCTTCGGTTCTCCGACAGCGCAAACATATTGAGCGCCAGCGATGATGAGGTAAGCGACAGACAGCAGCGTGTGAAAATGACTGAATGCGATTATCGTGTTGCAGTTGCAGTTGCAGTTGCAGCTCAACTTCGTTATGGCATCCCAGTCAAGTTTCAGTTGACTGCCCAATTGCGGGCGAAATGTTTCACAGTCAAAAATTAAATTTTACTCATTTACAGCATTAAAGGCAGATTTCAAACTAGTTGTAAAATTGACAATGAGAGGGAATCCTCTGATCGTAGTAGAATCGATAGACCATAGAGATCCCCAATCAGTCAAGAATTCCTGAATTCGCATCAGAAACTGGCAGAGCTACAGACTTAGCAAACAATTCCTTTTAATAATTTCTTATTAAATACAAGAAAAAATTGCTTTTTATAAATTCTTATTAATTACAAGAATTATAGGCTTTCTCTTTAAAAAAAAAAAAAGATTTCGATCTACAAAAATGCATTCTGTTAATTTAATATATTATTCTTATTTAAGAGATTTAAAATGGGTTTAGTTATGTCTATTAATTTATGAAAATAAAAATCGTATTTTTCCACTCTTTAGTAAGTGATATATACAATTCTATACTAAACTGAGATCATGTTGATCATCTAAAAAGCACTAAGGAAATTGCAATGTGCACGTGCCAAAGAAATGATGAAATATTGCAATACTGGCATAAAGCATTCATCCTTTCGCACATCAAAAAACGAGCCCATGTTCAAGATGCTAAACACACACACACACATATACACATACACAGATGCGGCACACACACTCGCAGTGAGATTGCACAATCTCACACACACTCGGGGGACACTCAAAGCTGTTAGTGAAGTGGTTGCCCAGGCAAAAAACTCAGACGTGCAATCAACATCGTCAGCAGTCGCTGGAGCAGCACGCGCCTGGTCCACATAAAATGGCCAGACCAACAGAGCGGTTTAGTGAGCTTCTCCACACTTCATCCTCTATGCTCTGCCCAGCCATCCAGTTATCCAACCAGTCATCCAGCTGCTGCCCATCATCTGCAAAAGCAATAAAAATCGCCAAGGAGGCAACACACTGACCCTGGCCAAAAGCCCTTTGGGCAACAGCATCGCATATAAAAAAATTTTTCCACTAACAAAAAAAAAACACACACACACTGAATGATTGTGAGTGTGTTCAATGTGTGTGCAATATGTGGGCAATGCGGAAGTCTGTTTAATACATACGTTCGCCAAAAGCGCCACGAATTATGCCGCGAAAGTGAAAAATTTGGGAGACGAGCAAAGTTTTGGAGCCAATTTAGAGTCTAAATTTGTATGCTCTGCGAGGTTTTTTCATATATTGGCATAAGTTCTTATATACTTTATAAGTAAAGTACGACTCTAGGACACTATAACTCTGGGTAAATACTATATACTATATAGAACTTGTAGATTTTCTTAAATATTATTGTGTTCGTATCAAAATCAGTTTTAAGACCGCATATTTATAATTTTTTCTTTGCACAACATTTTAATTTTTATTGTAGTATATTAATCATAAATAATATCGCACATAAAAATTACATATCGAAATTCTGTCGGACGATTAACTTCCATTTTTGATTATCAGTTTTTAAACATAAAATAATACTTTAATGGAGCTAGTATAAGAAGTACTTTTAATATAAACATAAACCAAGCATTAATTTGTTATATTTGCATATACATTTGGCTAATGCATATTGGCGTAGAGGATATGTGAGTGCCGAGCACTCGCGACTATGGCACTCTTGCGTGCTTATTTTAAAGCTGCTCATCTGTTTGTGGGTCATAAAATGTTCTGGTTGCTATTCCGGGCTTGGCATAAGCTGCATATCAAATTCACATAAAATGAAGCACACATTCGAAAAAATAAAAAAAAACGCAGACAGAGAGAGATGTAGAGAGAGAGAGAGAGAGAGAGGGAGAGTGAGGGGTCTCATCCTCTGGTCGCTCGTTTTGTTAATTGTGCGAATCTTTGCTTTGCTGCGCTTGCAGTTTGGCTCTTGTGACTCGTTTGGCCATTGCCTTTTTTTTATAGCGATTCTCTCTCCACTCTTCCCTGCTCACATACATGCACACATATATGTAATTGTTAAAGGATTTCGTGCGGATTTATTGCTGCATGCTTTGTGCTTTGGGTTTGTTGTTTTAGCCCTTGAAAAGTTGTGTACATACATTGATAGGAATTTGATTTGTCAGTTGGTTAATTTATGACAGGGATTTGCTGAGATTTATGCTGGATTGCATCAGACGCTTGTGGCCAAGCCGAATGGAAGCGAAAGAAATAAAAAGTTGGGACTCGAGCTGCAGCCAAAATACAAATACAAATAGCAAAAGGTTGAATGGAAGATCGCCAATATTGAAATCGGGTAAATCTATATATTGCGTACTCGTATTCATTACTCGGAACCCAAGTTAGCAATTGGCAATCCGAATGATTCTTCCAAAATAGACACATGGCAACGAAAAATGGCATTCGCAGCAGTTGGCCAAAAAATTGCGAGCTGGATAGTTTCTTGCCGTGGCCAAATAAACTGTTAAAAATGCGCTGAGTATGCGCGATTGTGCGACGGAGAGGGGCAGATGGGCGAGGGAACAGAGTGGCAACTGTCATACAAATGCAACAACTGACGCCAAAACAATAAATGGCACTGAACACTACACAGCAACAACAACAACAACCACAAAGCATACAAAACAACAGAAGCGCCAAATGGCTGTCCAAAATATAAAAAAAAAATGTAACAAAAAAAAAAGGAGTCGGAGAGGGAAAGGGAGACGGAGACGGAGTCGGAGTCGGAGTCGGAGTCGGAGCAGTGGCAATGTTTATACTCGCTGGGAAAAGGCGAACACATGTGGCTAAAGGGGAGAAGCACTCGAAAATCGACGAAAATCCTTTTGCATGTTGTTACAAGTGGCCGGGACGCAGCCACTTTCTCACCTCCTCGCAACCCCCTCCCCCTACTCATTCCGACAAATTCAATCCGTGCGACCAAAAACCAAAATAGTGGCACTCTTGGCTGCCTCTTCATCCGCTTGCCACACACACACTGCCAACGCCTGGCTGCTGATTCAGCATCTACCACGAAGGACTGCTCCAAGTCTTTGTCTTGGACCTGCCCTCTTTTTCCATATATCTGTGTATGAATATATATATATATATATATATATATATATATTTGTTTCTGTTTGCGCATTGTTTGTTTTATTTTGGCGCATATCTGCTGATATTTTTGCAACACTTCATAAACCATAAAAGCACAGCCAGCGAATGTGGTGTAAAATGGAGCCAAATTTAATTTGCAACTCATAATTTCCATTTAACGAGTTTCAGGCAACAGATGCAACAGAAATTGTTGCATAAAGAACACTTTGCTTTAAGGCAAGCAAATAAATGAGATTATATCTCGAGAAGCAGAGTAAGATATCTGACAAATAGACAATCAGCATGACGATATAAAATTCTACAGGCTATAAAAAGCATTAAATGAAGTATTTGCCATGACTGGTAAAAACTAGCTGTAAATCAAATCAACGATTACCGTCAAATAATATGAGGCAAGCTACTTTTTAGATATGAATTTGAAATAGTCATGAAACTTGCTCTGAACTGGTTTAACTTATCTAAGAAATCCTTAAAGTATGCATATAAAAATGTGTAATTATAATATGAAGAGCAATAAATCGAATCTAAATTTAGAGTATATTTCTTTAAATGTATTTTTTAATAAACATAAAAAAATATGCTATTGGAAATACAAAAAAAAGAGAAGAAGTTCAAAAGAAAAAAGATACAATTTTCCTATTTAAGCTGAGTTATCTTGGCGCAAAAAAGTATGTCGAATTTCTAAAATTAGGATCGATTTTTTCTCCAAGTTTTTCCAAGCGCGAAAAAATTGCCTGCTGTGCCCAACAATTTGTTAAGTTTAGCCAGAGTTTTTCTTAGAAATGGAGTTTTTTTTTTAAATGAACGAGAGTAATCAGAAAGTGGATTTCAGCCTGTACTACTTCAAATCTAATTAACACTAATCAAGACGCTGCTTCGACCGGAAGTGGACTTGCGAGCTGAATGCGCTTCATTCTGTTAAACTTCCGGTGGAGGCTGTTGACACTGTTCCAACGTGCCACCGTTGCCACCGTTGCCACCGTTGCCACCGCGTCTCCAATGTCCAAAACGAACGCGCGAATTTCACAAGTGTCGAGCAAACATTTCATTAGAGCCAAATTTGGTGTGTTTTCTTTTCACAGCAGCTGCTAATGAGAATTTTGTGTCTGGCCGAGAATCCTTTTCAAGGTGCCACGGACAACGTCAACGTTCAATTGCTCCACAGAGAAATGGAGGAAGAGACAGAGAGAGAGAGAGAGAGAAAGAGAGCGGAAATGACACGAAATTTAATTAAATTTACAAAAAAAAAGAGAATTGTAAAAGAAAAAGAATTACTTGAAAAGAGAAATGCATAGCCAGGGCTAAATTTGAATGGATTGCGAACAAATTGCCAACTAATGGTCACTGATTATGTTTTGGCGTTGATTTTTGACACATGAATAGCAAAATGCTAGTGAAGAACCATTTTGTGTCAGCCAGTCTGTCAATGGGCCTGTCGCACACCTCTTAAAATGTGTGTAAATCATCAGCAGATGACGCATATTTTGGGGGCAACGCTTTTTATGCATTATATTGCTGGCATTGCTACTTTGCGTATTATTTATTCATAATTTCTTTTTATTGTGTTTTATTGTAATGGTTTGGGGCGGACTCTGCATAGAGTCTGTTAGCCAACATTTTTCGTCATTTGTCGCGTCACACGCACAACGAGGCGGATACGTCACGTGCAGGTTCGCAGGAGTCGGCTTCCTTCTTCGTCTTCTTCTTCTTCTTCGTCTCCTTCTCGTATTTTCCTTTTACGCCTGCCAAGCCAGCTCAGCGCAATCAGTTGACACTTCCCTGAGCATGTCGCCATTTATCCAACAATGAAATGCTTGCCGCCCTCTGCTTATTTTGCAAATTTGTATTTCTTGTACAACTGTCACTGAAACACAGACAGGGGGCCAAAATAGTCGCACACAGCTGCAACAACAACAACAACAACAACAAGCAACAGCAACAATAATCATAGGGCCGGGACAATAAAAAGCAACATCCATGTCTCGTCCTGGCCTCCAACAACCCCCACTTCTGCTCATCCTGGCCATTGCCGTTGTCACACATGTTTGTCTCTCCATCTCCGCCTCCAACTCCGCCTCCATCTCCGTCTCCGTCTCCGTCTCGGTCTCTCGCTTGGCTGGTTGGCCCCACCAAAGCAGTTGTCATCAGCTTCCATATCAGGCGAAGACGTAGCAGCAGCCAACTGCCGATCAAAAGAAGCAGCTGGCATTAACATGGCCATCGCACCTCCACACACAGACCCCTCCCTCCATCGTAGTGCAATCATTGTCATTATCATATGCGTCATGATTCCTGGCTGCGTCTGTCAAAATCAGTCTGCAGCGCCAGACACCAATGTTATCTGTGATGGTTCACAGTCGCTGATGACATTTGCCAAAGATTGCCAAAGGATAGAGCACTGTGACACAAGATTGCAGCTACCAGCTGAGCATAGGTTCATCAGAAATATATATACATATATATAAAGAACTTTTACTGATTATCGAGCACTTAATCAAATGCTTGTGCATCTATTTAAAATTTTAAATAGTATTTTAAGCTGCTTTTCTTTCAGCACACTCATATCAAAGACTAATGCGAAACAAGTGCGAAATTCCCATTGAGCCAACACCAGTCAAAGGCGCAAACGGGTTGGGGGGGGGAATGGGGGGGAAGTATTCGCTGAATGGGATTGGGTCTTAAGAGAACACAGGAAATGTGAATCAAAGGCACATACAAACACTTCAATGTTAATTTTTCAATGGCGTTACAAGAATTCCGAGGAGTGGCATCGAGTGCAGAGCAGGGAGGGATGTGGAAGCATTTCACGGCACTTAATCCATATGTCGCAGCAATGTTGGGACGGGAGGGGACGCAGTGCTGCAGGGCTTGGCTGAAAGGACGAATGAATTATGTGCGACATGTACGAAAAATTACGCTCAAAAATTGCAATGATGAAAAATGAAATTTATTGTGTGAAAGAGCGGTGAGCGGAGCAGGAGCAGGAGCAGGAGCAGGAGCAGGAGCAGGAGCTGGAGATGGGATGGGTACACAGGTCTGAACCCCTTTTGGGCTGGCGCATTTAACACGCTTTTGAAATTTATAATGACATTTTTTCCCAGTATGCAGAAATGTATTGTTGGTTGAGGGAGGGTTGGGGGGGGGGTCTTAGAGCGGTTCAAGTTGAGCAGCCTAATTTGCAGCGAGTACTGTTCAAAGTTTTTGCGCATTTTAGCGTAGAAAATGCAATAAATTAAGCAAAATACTTGAGTCACCTTGAGCCTTCTCAGTCTTGATCCTTGAGCCGTTCTCTGGCTTAAAATTTTGGTGCGGGGGGTGGGGGGATGAGGGAGGTAGTAGAGCGGATTGGACATGAACGGATGCCAGCAGCGTATTCGGTGCGACAGCAGGCGTCGCTTCGAAAGTTTATTTCTGCCCTTTTCTTCATCCTTATTATTTTACATTTTTACATTTTTACATTTTCACATTTTTTGCTTTTTTGTTTGACTGAGCGCGTGATTAAATGTTAAATTGGATTTTTATTATTTGTTTGCAAAATATCCTTCGTTGTTGTCCTCATCCTGCCTTTTGGCAAGTTTTCAAATTGCGTGGCAGGCAACGGCAATCCGCTCTCCTCAAGGGTGGCTGCTGGCAGCAACAACCACAGCAACAACAACAGCAACAACAACCACAGCAACAACAGCAACAACAACAACAACAACAACAGCAACAACAACAACAACAATATTCAATCCTAGTGCGCATATTTTGCACAATTTTTCAAGGGGTTCGCCCCGTAAAAAACCTTTATAATGCGATTTCGCTACTCACTTTTGTGCTCGGTTTTTCTCCTCTCCCCCCCTTCCTCATCACAATTCCTAAACGTATTCTTCTTCTTCTTCTGCAGTGCGTCAGCTGTTTAGCATGCGCTTGGCATTTATAATGAGTTAGTTTGCTTTGTGTTTGCCAGCTAAGAGCTTGTAAATTATAGATATTTCTCCCATTATATTCGTGTGTGCATATTTCTCAGTAACCGCAAATTTTTCTTAAATAAAAATGAAAGTTTTCTGAAAGTTTCCCATCCCAAAATGTTAAATGGTCCACAATTTGTTTTGGTATAGCAAAAAAACATTAAATTGCACATTGACTTCGACGCTGTGTAAAAAAAGGAAAAAGAAAGTTGCCTAAATTATTGCAGTAGGCAAAATTATCTTATATATCCCAGCTAAACAACAATTGATCTGCTATTTCAAGCCTTCTTTAATATCGATTAATATCGATATCATACTTACATTTGCCTTTTTTTCCTTGCTAAGTGTATGCAACAAAATTGCATACTTGTGCTCGCCACAATTAGCCAGCAACACATTTATTCTAGCAGTAGTTGCTGCTGCCAATGTTTACAAACTAAGCACACACACACACACACACACACACACACATATACACACATTGAAATATGGCCGAAAGCCGCTGGCTAATTGACACTAATTGCAAATAGTGGAGTTGCACGTGCTCTTCACTCTTTTCTGTTGTTATTTCTGGTTTATGCCACTGCCTGATTATCAGGCCAACAACAATTGCCAACGAATACCAATGCAACAACAACAACAACAACAACAATTGCAGAAGGCACAGTCAAATGAATAGCTAAAAAATATTTGGTGCGAGTAATTGCAATAAAGTCGTCAATAGAAACACAACCAATGCCAGTATTAGTTCAGTCAGTCAGTCAGTCAGTCAGTCAGTCAGTCTGTCAATCAGTCAATCAGTCAGTCAGACGGGCAGACAAACTGACTGATTACGTAGCAAATGCATTTGATAGCAAACAACATTTGCAGGCACATCGACAGAAACGAAATCCCAAATGTGTAAATACTGAATTGTGCAACATGAACGGTTGCAAGGCTAAATGGTGCTTGCCACAAGTGCCGCAGACAGCAGCCATGCAGCCGCAGATCCCCTCAAAAGTGGCTCAAAGTCGAATCTAAATGAAATATTTCAAAATTATGGATTGCAGTTGGCTGTTATCATTGCTAATGGTGTCTATATATATTCATAATCAAAATCTGCATAATTTGCAATAATTGAGTTCCAATTTTGTTGAATTTGTACGATTTATTGGATTAATCTAAAATAAACTAAAAATGTGCTCAGCGCACAATTTTGCCAGCGTTTTGAGTTGAGTTGGGAAAACTTTTGCTTAGATGCTATAAATATATATATATATATATATTTATATATAAAACCAAAATTGATTAATTATTTTTGTAATTGACTTTTTTTTTTGCATGTAAATAATTGTCCATTTAAAAGATTAGTTTAACTAACAGCAATTGTGGTTTTTATTTAATTGCTCAGATTAGGATGTAAATTTAACAGCACAACAAATAATATAATAAATATACACATTAATTGTGAAGCGAATTGAGTGTTTTTTTTGATGGTCTTTCAATTGGCAGGCGAGTGCGAAATATTCGAATTTTTGTGGTTAATAATTTAGGGATTTTATTTAAGGCTACACTGTCGAAAATGTTGTGAATTGTTTTGCAATATTAAACATAAGAAATGGAGCAGGGCTTTAGATATAGATCGATAAATCCATATAGATGTATATATAGATAATAAATTGAAAAATAAATATAATTATCATATATTTAACTTTTATAAGCCTGATTAATTAATAATCATTAAATGAATATATTTGAGTTTCCCAAGCTAAACAGAATTGCGTTGGTTGGATGAAGTTGCAATAGATTGAGACTCATACGTTATTGGCCAATAGATAATATTGAGAATAAACTGTTAACAGCCCAGGTAAATTGGCATTAAATTTGCTGAAATATTTAAGCGATTAAGTTAGAACAACGATGGCTTTGAGACTGAAGATGTTGATTTTGGCTAAATTGCTGAATGTGCATTAAATTGTCAGCCGTCTGAAAGGAATTTCAAATGGCAGGTCCCTAAACAATTGGCGTGGCAAATCTCTGGCAAAGCTCATGCAACCTACAGCATACAACATACAGCATACAACATACAACATACAACAACATAATTGTAATGTTCTCCATGTGTCTCAGCGGCGCCTAGCAATCAAAATGCCATTGCTGCCTGGCCAGGAAAGCTGTGTGTATTTGTTGCTGTTGTTGCTGTCGTTGTTGCAACGACAAGCCATAATCAAATTCTGTCACATTTAAAGCGCTTTTGACACATTTTAAAATCAAATTTTATGGCCAGAGAACGTTTGGCAATAAAAACCCAAGCGGAATGTGTTAAGCATGAGAGAAATTCTTTGCTGTGGCAATGTGATGATAATAGGCAAAAATTTGCCAAAAATTTGCGTTAAGGGACCGATGAAGACAATCACAGTGACTGAGAAAAAAAAACAACGGCATTTACAAGCACACATGTTTAGGGAAATCCGGATAAAAGACACACACACACACACACACATTAGTATCATGTGGTCGTGTTGCTGTCGAGTGTACTTAAATCCAATTGACAATTTGAAATTAAAATGCCGAAAAGTACAACCCACACACACATGCAACGAACAGATGCAGATGCAATTGCAGCTTTACAGATACAGATGCAGACACAGATACAAATACAAATACAAATACAAATGCAGCTTTGGATTCAAATACAGTGAAATGGAATGCAACGTTGCGCATTGCAAACGCAGCACATTTCACTGGACAAATGTGGTTGTGTGTGTGTGTGTGTGGGTGTGTGTGGGTGTGGGTGTGTTAGTGGATGGGTGAGTGTGTGCATTGGACTGTGTATGCCAGGAATAGAAATTGCAATGTCAGCAATTGGCAGCAAGGCAAAATCTAAATAAACATTGTCACAAAATGCAAGCAACATCCTGCCAACCAACCCTTCCCTCCCCAACCACACTTGCAGCTAGGGTTAGCGAGTGGCGCCTCCCCCAAATGTGCTTGTCAATAAAATTGCCAACAGCTCCAAAAAGTAGTAAGGGGTGCTGCAGCAGAGTGCGCGTGTGTGTGTGTGTATGTGTGTGTGTACTTACTTGCAATAGGTAGTTAGGCAACAACACACAGTAGAAAGTGGAAAGTAGACTGTGGCAGGCAGATAGACAAGTGCAGTTTTTGCATTTTACTTCATGGCTGCCATGTAGCGATACGGATAAAGATACATTTACAGCTAGATGGAAAGATACAGATACAGCTACAGCTACAGATACATCCTGTTGCACGACACACCGAGTTATATGCTTCACGTTTATGCCGGGCACTTGGGACTTTTGTCGTTTGCTTTATAAATAAATACATTTTCATTTGCATGCCCCACATCCACCAACACACACAAACACACACCTACACACACACACCCATAGTCTTACTCCATTTGTTTTGTCTGCTTGACGCTCTTCGAAACGCAAACTTCCCCTTCCCTCCCCCCTCCGCGTCTAAAAATTTCCATCAGAGTTGGCAGCTTTTGTTTGGCTTGGCTTTGACTGCTTTTTGCCTCAAGGCTGGCATCCACAATTGTATTGTTAACTTGGACATTAGTCGGCGACACCTCCTGCTCGCTCTGTCGGCAAATATCTGCAGGACATCATTTTAATAAACTTACCAAGAACAGGAGCAGCTGCCACATCCCTCCCCCTCCCCCCCCCACCCAGCCAACATTTGTGGGCTGGGCAACATGTGTGTTGATTAGAAAAGTTGCATTCTGTATTAGTTTGACAATTGTTTGAGTAACCAAGTGGGCATGAAGCTATGCTGATAATCATGACGAGATCACAACATCAAAGCACATAATATAATACAACATTTCAAGAGTTGGTTGGTTACAAGAGATGAGTGCTACTTGGGATGCAGTTAAGCACTGGATTTAATAGTGCATACATATTCGACTAAGTCCTTTATCAAGTGATTATGCTGCAACATGCAACATGCATGCAGCACTTATCTCTCTCTCTCTCCCTGTCTCTCTCTGTCTCTCCCTGTCTCTCTCCAGCATCACAGATAATCCGCAATTATCGTTTGTTATTGAGCCTATAAAAACTGAACGAGAAATGCACTTTGTTGATGTTATTCATATATAAATACAAATCTGCAATGCGAGTGAAATTCAATAACTTTTTCACAGTTTATTATTTATAGTTCATATTCATATCCTGCACAAATCAAATGTGGGTCATTGGGTATATTTTGGATATTCAATGTATGTTTAATAGGCTCAAATACTTGGGAAATATATTTTTTTTCATTAATTTACAGTTTGATTTAGAATTCGACATTAAATTTGGTTGTTGGCTAATAAGTTATAAATTGTTGCACTTTTTGAGAGTATTTTAATTTTATTTTGAGACTTGCAAATTATTCAGGGAGACTTCTCCGACCCAATAAATTTTAAATAACACTGATAAATTAATTTGCTTAGTTAGTTTTAGCATTGTCAATCAACTCTGTTAATCGATATTATAAACGATGTATATGAAAGTGCAGTGCTGATCGTGTTATACATCGATAAGAGTGGATGTGACTTGAAGAATGGCAATTGAAATACTTTTATAATAGGGTCTTCTTTCCCCGCTAATTATTCCAATTGAAATACTTTTAATAATATCTACCTAATAATATACATTATATAATACTACAAACATAATCTGTAATCTGTGGTATTCGAATTTTAATTCGTATTATATATTTTGATGATGCATACAGAGTGTCAGCTGGCCGAACACTTGTCAATGGAGAAATTTAATTTTTGTTACTTTTATTGCTGCAGGGAATAATTTGAACAATTAAAGTGGAATTGAAAAAAAAAACGAGGCTAGGAAAAAGCAACGACAGCGAATTGCAGTTCGACAAGGGAGAAAAGTGGGCAGGGTTAAGTTGGGTTGGGGCAAGTATGCCTTTTAACCCTTCACTTAGTCATTTACATGTGCCGATGTGTGTGTGTGTGTGTGTGTGTGTAACAAACCAGCAACAATCACAACAGCAACAACAACACAAAAGGCATTAAAAGTCACCTTTGCTGGCAGGGGATGTGCAGCACGTAGCCGTTGTCCTTCCTGGCTGTCCTTTTTGAAATTGTCATTCGCTTTGTTTTATGCCTGCAGTTTTAGCTGTTATTATTATTGTTGTTGTTGTTGTTGTTCTATTGTAGCTGCCAAACTAATTGTGCGCAGCAAAAAACACAATAACAAATATTTTGTATGTAAAACATTTGAAAAATTCTCTCAAGGGGCAATTGCACTTGGTGACAACAACAACAACAGCAACAACAACAACAACAACAACAAGAGGAACAACAGTAATAACAACAACAAGAGGAACAACAGTAATAACACAAGCTGTGACTGTTTGGCCATTAAATGAATGTGAAATAAGCAGGACGCGCTGCGAAGGCTAAGGAACGACACCTCGCACAGTGGAAACTTTTGGCTTTTATTTCAATAAAATCAACTAAATAGTTAGGCAGTAAATTTGTATTTAAATAAATGCTGAATTAAGAAAATAGTTGTTGAAAAAACATCAAACTTGGAAGACAATAACAACTGAATCCAATTACTATAAAAGATTTATCAAAAATTAACATTGTAATTAGTTTTGTGGCTCACATGGAAATCTATCTGCAACTGCTCAATTTATTGTACACAAAATAGTGATGCAAATTTAAACAATTTTTGAATATCTGAATCTGTAAAATATTCTTTATTCATTTTACAAAATGCTTCCATCAATTGTGCCACTGTGCGTCGCTTTCTAGTTTGATTATTATTGTTGTTGTTGTAGTTGTTCTGCACGCTCTACAAATTAAGCAGCATAAATAAAAATATATATGCACGAGTATTTTTTATTGTCCCCCCCTGTTTCCCCGTTGTGCACACCTCGTCTCTCAAAGTTTTTGCGCCCCTTGCCGAATTTTATTATTGCCGCGGTGGAAAATTTAAATTAGAATTCAGAAGCAACAGTAAAATGAAACGCTATAAATTATCGCATCCTTTTTGGTGGTTGCTGTTTTGTTGTTGTTGTTGTGTTCTCGCTTCTTAGCTACCCCCCCCCCCCCCCCACAATGTCCCGCTAAGCATCAGCCAACTGGGGCAGGTAAATTTAAATGCGATTTGTTACGGTTTTGGCTCAGTCGAAATTAAAGGACATTCCCAGCACAAGGAGCTGTGTATATCGCGGTCAAATTCATTTTACATTCTATTTATTCTTAAAGAGAGAATTATGGTGACAGGTTTTTCTTAATTTGTTCTTGATAGATGCCAAAGCGTCTTGGGAAATGAGTTTAATGCTTCCATAGAATATATTTCTTTTAAAATTCGATTGTTTTTATTGAGATTTGGTTCTTTAAGGCATAGAAAAAACCCAATTTAAAAAGCAGAATTAAAATTATATTTTATTTTCTTTGGTTGTGGTATGGGGCCCTGTAAAACCTTCGCTAATGACCCAAGCCCAACAATTTGCCTTTAATCGCTGAGCAAGCAAAACCGCAATGTGACCCGGGAACCGCTCAGCGCCCCAAACCACGCCCCGCATAATAATGAAATCAACGCCTTGGCACAAAATGTGATAAATTTGGCGCATAAATGACACAAAGTCAAAAAATCCTCAACAAAATGTGCTTTAATAAACATCAGAGCGTTTCGGACTGAGACCTCGATCCATAAAAAAAGGAAGGCCGCGTCTCAAATTTGGCCTGCCTATGCGGCAAAGAGATAATAAAAAATAAAATTATCATAAGAAGAAAATGAAAAAAATTAATTTACATGAAATTTGCTTTTTTTCTGCTTAAAATAAATTATACACAAACTGCGAAATCACATGGGGTAGGAGAGGAGCTGAGGGGGCTTTAGACGGGTCCCATTAGACGTTATTAGTGTTGGATTTCCTGCACGCGTTTGGTGTCAACAGTCACGCCCATTGCTCACCAACGCCCATTCCGGCTTTTGACCGCATTTATTTTAAAAAATTTAGATTTCATTTAAGTTGATGACTGCAGCACACCATTAATTGTTTTGTTTTTGTATACATTTAAATCAACTTACTCAAATAGCTATCAGGGGATTTTGAATATATTGGAAACATACCTGAAAAGAAATATGAAAAATAATTAGTATTTTATAAATATAGTGTAAAGAATTTTAAATAGCTTAGTTAGACTATCGACTATAGATTATTGATGAAAAGCAATTTAAATTGTGCTTATAAATAAAATATATTGGAAAATATATAGTACAAACTCGAAGATTTTTATTAATAAGTTTCATTGGCAACTGTCAAAATACTTTCCGAGAATTGACCTCAATTGGCATTGAGGTATTTTAAAGCGCTTAACTTTAAACTTTCTCTGGCTTTACTCATTCAAAAGCTGTTTAGAATACAAACTAAATGTTTTTTTTTTGGGTGAACCTTTAAGTAAACACAAATTTCGGTCAAAATTTATGAGATTTTTAACGTGTTCCTTCAACCTTTAATTGACCGTCTGGCAGGCGAAATTCAAGCCGAGTTTCGAGTGTGTGGCAAACCGTTCTTAGACAATAAGTCAACGATTACAAATTACTAGTTGCCACTTTGCTGACGTCTCACTCACTCTGACTCCGCTGCTCCTGTGTATATTGGTGGTCCTGGCCAACTAATTAAAAGGCAACAAGCGCGCCGGAACGTCCGTTCATGCTTTGGTGTTTGGTTGACAACAACAAAAGGCGACTTGGGAAAATGGCAAATAACAACAGAAACAAAAACAATGGCAAAACCCAATGGCAAATGACAACAAACAAAACAACACCACACAGCAAAGCGAAGCGAAGCCACTGCGGCGCAGTTTGCTGTGATTTAATTAATTTCAATGCATAACGTCAACTGTGAAACCGGAACCAGAGACTGAGGAGAGACCGAGAGCCCAAGCCCAAGCCCAAGCCCAAGCCGGAGTCAGAGCCATAGCCAAAGCCCAAACCGGTGCCCATAGCCGACGCAGTCAAAACTTGACACCGAAAACCGAACCCGACATTGAGTCTCAACTAGCCGGAGCAGGACAACCCGGTTGGATGGGAAAGGGGTGGGGGGGGACCAACAACTGGACTGGAAAATTAAATCGAGTATAATTTTTTGTGACTTTTTGCATTAAATTTAACGCCATATACAACAAACAAGCAGTTCCAGGGATGACAATGCCTTGGACAAGAGCGGGTTAGAAAGAGAGAAAAAATATTCGGCCAGTTGGACGAGTAAAAATTCAAAATAGCAAAAAACAACAACAAGAACAACAAAGATTCATAAACTTTAAAGTTTTCGTTTTCCTCGTGCTTGCTGTAAACATTTTTCCGCAACATTGCGTTTTGACTTTAATTAGCATTTTAGCATTTTAAGGGTAGAGGCCCAAAAGGAAAGGGGTGCCACACGCAGGGGGTTGACAAAGGCAGCAATTTATATTTCCCAGTTGACAACTTGGACTGTTGCCGTATAAACTGCTACATTTTCTAAACATTAATTACAAGTGTAATTTTTTTGGTATAGTAGAGAAAAACTGAAAAAATAAACTGGAAGAAAATGTGAACAAAATTGTAGCACAACAAAAATGCATTTTTTTTGCTGTTTAAAAACTTTAGTATGCATTAGAAGGGAATTTAAATTTTTGTTTTGAATTTTCATCAGGTGTGCATTTGAAATGTAAAATGCGTAAACTTTATTGAAATGTTTTGGTTGTTTAAACAAGGAGCTTCCCCAATGCGAATTACGCAGGACATGGCTAAAGTATTTCTATTGCTATCTATAGAAATTATGCTGGCAAATTTATTGCAGCACAGAATTTAAATGAGTTGAAATCGTTGTCATTGTTTTATTTATACAAAATGTGCACATTGTTATTGAAGTTGTTGTTGCTGCTGCTGCTGCTGCTGCAATAATGAAAGTTACTCAATTGGAATATTTCAACTTATGTGCTTAACACACACACACACACACAGAGACAGAGATATACACATATTCAATTGCACTGATACTGGAACAATGAAAGTGAACATTTGACAATGCAACTCCAACCCTGACAAATAGTAGTATCTGCTGTACCCATGGGAATCGCCAATTTATGCGCCACTCTGGTCGCCACCCTTGGACGCTTTGGCATGTCCTGGAATTGTCTGTCCGGCTGTCTGTCCGGCTGTCTGGCTGACTGGCTAACGGGTCCCTCAGTCCATTAGTCAGTTGGCGGTCTTTTGTTGACTTCATTCAGTTTTGCGGTACATTTGATTTGTATTTTTGCTCTGCATCTCTTTTCGTTCGGCATTGGCATTGTTTTGCCATTTGGCATTTTGTGCCCCACCAGACAGCATTCGAAGCCAAAGCGAATCCTTTTTCGTTTTTTCATTTGGCAATTGTCATCATTGTAATGTCATTCGACTGAACACACACACACTTTGGCAGTTAGGAATTCGTCCTTGTCCTTGGCTCGTGTTAGTTGCAAGACAAATTAAGTGCTCGTCGCATATTGGTTGAATCCACAATCCGTTGACCGATTAGTGAACAGGGACAGAGACGAAACTGTGAATCTCTGGTGTGTGAGTGACAAAGAGGGCATATTAATTATTATATTGCTGGAGTTCTTATGGCTCTTAAAGAGTGACAGGAAAGCGTTGGTGACTTCACTTCAGGTTTAATTTTCGCACAAGTCGCACACAAAGACAATCGAAAGTGTCTGTAAGAACTCTATTAAAAATCTTTTAGAGCTCTGAAGTAGAAAGCAGATGATGAAGTAGACGCAGTAGCAGCGGCAGTAGCAGCATGCGGCATGTGGCCCCAACACAATAGTGCTTGGTCCCAAAGTTGTCGCCTTGGCTATAAAAACCTTGCGCCCAGAACCAAACAAAAATAGCGCTGGAGCAAATGCAGCAAAGGCGAAGACAACGGCGCTGATGATGCTGCTGCTGTGGATGAAGATATTTGTTTTAGGGATAAAAGGAATTCAGTAGGGCTTAAAAGTGCGGATGAGTGCCACTTCACGAGCAGCACAAGGAGCAAACCGACTCAGGCGACAACGACACACACACACACACACACACGCGACAATGGCGACGTAGTCCAAGGAGCAGCACAGCAGCACGGCAGGACGAGGCGATGATGAGCACGAGGACAATGGATCTTAGAGGTAACCGTGCTTAGGTATAGGACTAGGGGCCCTGAGCCAAGACAAAAGCGTGCAAAAAAGCGCTCAAGAAAACACCGAAGAGTTGAAAATGACGTTAAAGTAAACAAGATGAAAATTAAAAGCAGGCAACTCCCTGCAACTCCCTGGCAACTCTGGCAAAGCGCATTGCAAAGCTGCAGCTCAACAAAATGCAAACGAAAAAAACAACTTAAAAAACGGCGCACAGCCTGTGCCAGGATTTGATTTAAAAATGGAGTGGTATTTAAATAAAAATCTTGTTGTATATTTACGGGCCCTATATGTATGTATGTGTGTGTGTGTAAGCGCCAGGAGCAATTTTAGCTGCAGCTTAATTGTCACTGTCAGCTTGGAGTGGGGGCAAAGGGGGTTAGCTGTGTGGGGCACTCTCTTTATTTTTTATTTTTTGTGGCGCATTCGGCATTTGTATGCACTCTGTGAATAATTTAAAACTACCAAAAGGAATGCAAATGTGGTTCACTTTTTTCACTCTGACCATTTATTATATTTTTTTAACCTTATTTGGTTGCCAGGACCACCTGTGCGGCACTGTACAGTAAAAATGCCATTAAATATTTTTTTTTAATTTTTTTTTTTTAAATTTTAATATTATGTATTTCTGGCAACATGCAGAGCTGTAGCTGTGTGGCTGTGTGGCAGCTGTAATAAGCCAAGATTTTAGCCGTATGAATATATCAACATTGAAATAAAACCATTAGCTGCTGCTAATGACCTACATGCCCCAAAAACTAAAGTTTTTGTATAATTATACAAGTTGCACTCTTTATTTGAAGCTGCCTTCAATCAAACAAAAGATTGAAAGAAACAAAAAATGGCATTTGCCATGACACGTTTGAATGCAAATTTATGCAAAACGTGTCAATGTGCAAACAGCAAAAAAATAAAAAAATAAACGTGTGACTTAAAGTAAAACAAACAATATAATTCCAATCCAAGCGAACGTGCCAAGTCAGAGGGGGGACCAAAGAAAAAGTGTGCCAGGGCTCAGCATGGGTTAGATACTCGGCTGATTGACGCGGCCAGCCAGTCGTCTCTCTAATCCGTTAATAGAAACATTAACGAGGCATTTTTCGAAAATTATTTCAAGCACGCGACACCAAGCCAAGCCAACCAGTCAAGCAGCCAAAGCAGCCAAATCAGCCAGAAACAGCGAGGGCCAAGCCAACCAGTCAAATCAGGACTGGCATGTTTGAGTCAGCTGGCTCTTCAGCACGTCAGTCAAGTTCAAAGTGGTATCGTGTCTACAGTTTACAGTGCCTGTTGTTAGTTTTCGACTTGCTGTCGTGGTGCAAAAAGCCATTCTCATTTCGCTTTAATTTTTTGTCGATCGTTAACCCTTTTGCCACCGACTCTTTTGGGGTGGCAACTGCAACTTTGGCTGGCAATCAGAGCGCGTCCAGTTGTTGTTGTTGTTTTTGTTGTTATTGTTGTTTTAGTTCGCCTGCTTTCTTGCCTGCCTGACTGCCTGCCTGTAAAGTTCATGCAGCCCTAAATAATTGCATTGTAATGCGAAATAGCTGCCACCCAGTGGCAAGCCCCATACCCAGGTCATTTAGCTGGCTACATTTGTCCCTTCCACTTGGCTAACATGCTTGACTCCTGTTATTTTTGCACGTTCATATGCCATTGCCCCGGTGTGGCCCCAACCCGCCCCCCCCCCCCCCTTGTTTGGTGCTCGTGTTTATGTGTCGGTAATTTCCAATCTCACTTTGCAATCGTTTTACAACATTTTGCTTTTATTTTATGCCAGAGCGTCGCTGGTAACTTTTTGATAGCCAACTGCTTTGCCAGGACCCAACTCGCTGTTCCGCAGTGTGTTGCACATACCATATCTTCTCTGCCTCATCTCCTCATCTTCCCCCACTCCTTCTACCCATTTGGTAGCCTTGCCATTTTTACTTTTATTGCAACTTACTATTTATGTGTCTGCTGCAATTATAACGGAAACTAGTTGACTGCCACAGTGGGACCACCGCATCACGATTAAGACTGCCATACACATGTGTAATTTAGTAAGGGTTACCTGTGTGTACAAAATTAATTACCTCAATGGGTCGCTTGTGTAACTAAACTCTGAATTATCTACTCTGTAATCATCACATTAAACTTGTGTTAACATCCTTGTGCTGGACACTTATCAGTTGTTCTTGCTTAATATATTATTGAATAATATCAAATTTTATTTTTATTTTAAGAATAGATTCTTTTCGGCTATAGCCCAATAAGCCCACAGTGCAATGTGGACTACCCATTATGGTAGAACTTATTGCTAATTAGTTTTAAATCGATGACCAGAAACGTGCAGACTTTTTATTGACTCTGTCCGTGCAGAGTACCCAAAATATGATCAAGAGGCTGGGCACACGGAATGCAGACAATAAGCACAGTTAAATGGATAGTTGATCGCATTTGGAATGGCAGGGGAATCACAATATCCTTAATATCTTTTAGACTAGCACACTAATTTTATCCATATCAACACAACGAAGTCAGACTCATATGCAAAAGAATTTTAATATTTATACGAAAAGCGTTCGAATTTTTGAGAATAACAATTACATTTTGTATCAACTGTAAATTGATTATTTAATAAATTTCTATAAACACCACATTTTCTCAAGACCTTATGTCATTCTTCCACTATCTAAGCAATTTAGTTTATATTTTTTATTAAATAATATAGTTTATTTTTTTTTGAATGGGAAGTAGTATCATTTAATTCTATGTCAAATATTATAACTTTTTTATTTGATTGTATAAGACTATTATTTATATCTTTTGTTTTAATAATTTCTTCTTTGGTAATTTTTTAGTAAAAATTCAACTGTGCAAAATAAAATGCCCATAAATTGATATATGTTTTTCACTTATAATATTAAGTAAAACATAGAAGTATAAATGTATTTATTTGACTCTTTTTTTTATATATCTAAGGGGTGTCTGCTAGCCGATTACTCTCGACCATTCTTAACTCATTTATTGCCTGTTTCAAAACAGTGGCCGGACGCCCACTAAAATGTAATAAAATAAAGTGTTGGGAATTTTGTACGGTTTCCGTTCGGTTTGGCTGATTGAGAAAAAGGGGAAGGCGGAACTGAATGGGTTCGGGATGGACGGGGATCAAGTCGCGGGATCGAAGGTTGAAAAAGTGGCCGTGGGCCCGTCAATGGTGTGAAGAATGCAGGAGAATAAATAAACAGAAACAGCTTACAATAGCAACTCGCGAAAATCGATGGAAAAACTTTTGAAAAATCAAGCTCTTTGCGTGCTGCCCTCAATGGGCTGGGCCCCGAGGGGGCGCCGCTGACATACAGCTGCCCAGCCCAACCCGCTGGTTTTAAAGATTCGCTTTTATTGTGCGGTATTTATTGTGGTATATTGTGGCTGTCGTTTTTTTTTTTTCATGCTGCCCCAAATCGCAGCAAGCTTTGCCAAGTGCCATTTTCGATGGCTGTTACAATGCTCCGTCAGCCCCACTTCTGGTCAGACAGTCTAATGGATGGGTAAGTGGGTGGTTGGGTGGTTGGGTGGGACGGTGGTTGGTTTGTTGAATGGCTGACACATAAGCTGCTTAAATTGGTTGGCCTTTTTCATTTTTGCTTCGTCTATGTTTTTTTTGGATTTTTTATTGTTGCCGAATTTGGCGCTCTTTTCGTCGAAATTATTAATTAAGTTAAGTTCGAAACGCTGTTTTATAGCTCGATTTGGCCCGAGAGCACAGGAGGTGTGGCTTTCATTTCACATAGACAAGTCCAATGACAATAAAATTGTTATCCAATTAATTTTACGTTTTATAACTTTAGCATTGGCATAACAAGCTAATCAAAACTATAGCTGGCATCAATTTGGGTTTTTTAACTTGGCTGAAAGCCAAAATTGACTTTATACGTTTTTATAGGGTATCAGTACGAAAAGCGAAAAGCCAACCTATCTCAAACCTGGCAAATCTAGGACAAAGCATTATTATATAAATTATTTACGCAGCCGGTTGGAAAAAAACTGAATTACTTTCGGAATGTGGTAGGCAATGCTGGCCCAAGTGAGTTGGCTTTATTGGCTCTTTGAGCTAACCAAGATGTCTGCAATAATTTTAGAAACTCACAAAAACTTCCTCTATTGCATAAATATATATATTTAAAAGGGCACAAAAAGTAAACGCATCATTAAAAATCTGCTGAATGCAAATGGCAAACGGAGGAAACTCAGCTGAAAGCCACAAAGCAAGCAACACGATCGCTTTGGCTGCTGTGTGTTGGCCTGGCTAACATCATTAGAGGTAAGCCCTCCATTCTATGTGCTTATGTGTGTGTGTGTGTGTGTGTGTGTGTGTATGTGTTTAATCTTTTTGTATATACCTTGCCACTCTTTTGCCACTTTTTGCTTGCTTGTGGAACGTTTGTTTGCCTGCTTGTTTTTGTGCTCGACGCGTTATCCCGTCGCAAGTTCTCCATTGGTGCATTGTGTTGCTTATCTGTGGGCATGCGGCAAGTGCGAGTGGGAATGCTTATGCTTATGTACATTTGTGCAAATGCAGCAGGCGAGAAAGACGTTGGCTCTGCTATTTAAATAAATCGTTGCATACTTTGCGGTTGGATGCGGCCATCAACGCTACTTGCTTTTGATGTCTGTATATATATACATATATATATATATATATATATGTATATATATTTGTGTATGTATGTGTGTCTATGTGAAAGGCAACTGGAGAGGCAAGTCCGATTTTAAATCTCATTTGAATTATTGTGGCAAAATGCATGGCAGTCGCGATGTTGTCGCATTTTTCTGCATGTTTTATGACGTTTTAAGTGCTCAAAATGGTTTCCAGGTGTCAGCCGTTGTTATTTTTTTACATATATATATATATATATATAAATTTATTTTTTTTTTTAACACAATTCACCACCTTTCTAAATGCTTAGCATATAATATTTGTTGTGTACAATTTGTGACCCAGTTTACCGGCATCGCCTGCAGCTTAAGAATTTGCCACAATTTGCTCAACTCTGAATTTTTTCAGTTAACTTTAAGAATGCTGTATTTAAACCTGGCTATCAGTGTGCTGAATTTAAACCAGTTTTTAATCCCTAAAACCTATCTTTATGTACAACAATGATAATTTGTTGTTAATCTACTGCTTAGCCGTTGCAGGGAATTTATGATAATCTTTACAAGGGTTGCTCACAATTTATGTGTTGCATATTTTAAGCATATATTTTGTTTCAAGTGGACTTTCTGAAGTTAAGTTTCCAGCTACCTGAATACCAAAGTAGTTAGTTATATAAGCATTTTTGTGAGTTCGTTTATAAGTATGTTTAAGCTTAGTTTTGTGAGGTTTTCTAACATAAATCCAAATTTAAATACATGTTTTGCAATATTCCACTTTTGACGGCAAAGTCGTGATTATTGCTTGGTTATATAAGAAAAGCAGTAAGCTGGGTACGCAGATTCTTCTAACTGACAATAACAGCTTAAAGTGCCAGCTCCCACATGCAAAAATACCAGCAAGTCAACCCGGCAGCCAAACTATGGAAATCGGGTCTGAGAGGCACTGCAACAGCGGAGCGGAGCTATTCAACAGCTTGGAGCAATTGTGCGCGTAAATCATATGCCACATTTTGCAGTGGCAGACTCTAGACTCCTCCTGCTCTCCTCCTCTCCTGTGCTACCTAGTTCATCCATTTCCTGCTTCTTGTACCCATTAAAAATTTTCAAATGGGTATAATGTACAACGCAGTTTTATGCATCTATATAGAGGTATAGGTAACTCAAGGGATTATATATTTATTTTTATGATCTGTGCAAGGAGTAGCAACTTTGAAAATTAGAGACATGAAAATATATTTTTCTCAATTGGTTACTTATAAACTCCCATCTCTGCCACACTGAACAATAGCTTCCATTTTAAATTTATTTGGTGAATGCAGATGCAGAGCCAAGCAGTGGTGCAGAGAATCGCAAACACACAGAGATGCAGCAAATGGCGTGTTGTGCACAACAACACACTTGCAAGTCGCAAGTGTGAACTGTAATAGTTGCCAACTGTTGGCGCTAACAACAATTACACCAATTGGAGTAACGACGACATCCACAATATTGATTTATTATTTTGATTCCTGTTACTTCAGTAGCTGCCAGGATGTTGTCGGGACACACTTGCCAACTCATTTTACCCACTGCAGCAATGTCCTTGTTCTTTCCGCGTCGCCTTCTTTATTTTTATTCATACGGTTTGTCGGTTTTATTGCTCCAATTATTTCACGTTGTGACACTCGAGCAGAATTCATATTTTTCCACCTGCCTGCCAATTTTTTGCAGTCTTTTTATACCCTGCTTGCAATTTAAAAATATATAAGAATGATTATATAAATTTATTTTTATAAAAAAAAATGTATTTTAGATTTAACAACTTTTTCAATTTAAAAATATATAATAATGCGTTTATAAATTGTTTTATATAAAAAAAAATAGTATTTTAGATTTTAATAACTTTTTGAAAGTCAAGGACCTTATTTAGTCAGGCATTACAGTAGCATTATTATTTATTTTATTTTCTCTTAAAATTGTTTTTCTTTATTATTTTGTTCACGTATTAATCTCTACTTATGTTTACTTTGAGTAAAGCAATAAAAACAATAATTAGATTTAGATATCACTATTTAAGACAATATCATCGGGTCGTAAATGAAAGGCTCGATAGGTACTTATCCATATCCAACTAAGGGATACCAATTATGCCAACAAAATCAAGAGCACACATATAAAATACATATTCATGAATATGTTGTATGAGTCTATATTTCTATGGGCAAACATATTGGTAGCTGTTGCATAGATGTCTGTAGGCAAACACTTCAGTGCACATTGAATACATACAGACCTAACTCACAAGTGGTTTTTCTCATTTATATGAGCAGAGATGGAAGAGCCACGCGTGTTTCTCCTTGTTGCACAGAGACAACAGCACGTGACAATTAAAACGGCAAAAACAAACCAATCTAACGAGCATCGTAGAGGTAACCATCAGGATTGCCCCTTTGCGCCCCTCCCTTACCGTTTACCATTTGTATACCCTGTATACCACCCATCTATCTTGTGAGGAAATATCTACGATTTGAAGACGAGTTGTGTCTTTAATTCGCTTGCTTAATTTTAATTTTTAAGCAAGATAAATCATATTGCTTAAGCAAAGAGTAGCGTTTAGTCGAGCACTCCCGTCTACAGCATTCTTTCTTGTTTAGAGTTGGCTTAACTGAAACATTTCTGTAATACTGCCACTTGGATTCGCACTATGCTTTTTCAACAGCTTTTGCCCTCTAAATACCCTTATTTTTTACTTAGTATAAGTCCTGTGAAAAGAAATAATCATAAAAATAATTATATATTAAATTATTTAATTTACTCACATTTTAATATAACAAAATGCCTATTAATATATTGGAATATTTTAATAAAATGATTATCTGTTTTATTTGTTTAGTGTATAAATGGTTCGGTGAACTGTTGGCAGCGTTGCAAAATTTTTCCAACTGCTGAGTGGATGCAACAAACCGTGTGCAGAGGTATACGAGTACGCAAAGGCCAGAAGAGGGCGAGAATGGTTATATGTATAAGAGTTCAAAGAGGGAAGCCGGCAACGACGACTCTGGCAACATGTTGTAATTGCGTATTTCATAGATACTCAACGCAAACAGCAGCACACACAACACACACAAGCACGGCAACACGAACACAACGGTGACAAAGGGATGAGGGGAGAGGTGAGAGGTGAGAGGTGTAGTTATAGTTGCTGCCTGTCGCCGCTGGATGTTTGCATTTGTTTGGCGCGAAAATGGCAACTGGTGTGCAGTGAAATATGCTACAGCCAACAAAAGAAACAACAGCCACAAAAACAACAACAACAACAACAACAGCAGCAGCAGCAGCAGCAGCAGCATCAGCATCAATAAGAGCAACGAGAACACGCATACGCCATGTTGCGCCATTTGAAGTTGTTGGCGTATACGTAATTTTTATTTTTCAGGCAAAAAGCCAAAAGATTAGTCACTGAAATATGCATTCAGCGACAGTACAAAACAAAATAAAATAAAATAAAAAACTAGAAAAAAGCGAACAGAGCAGACACATTTTAATTGCTCAAAAGCGATCCCAAAAGTGGGACGTGCCAGGGGACTGGCCAAAATAAATTGGCCAGCACATTGAGAGTGGCACTGTCCAGCGTCCATTTATGAGTTTTTATTCAATCACAGTAAATTAAATCAAATAAAATATTTTGCAATGCACTCTCTCTCATTGGAATTTCTAGTTGAAATTAGAATTTCACTTTGACAATTGCGCTTTCTGAATTAAGAATTTGAGTAGAGTTGAGCAGAGTTGTATATTGAAACAAATTGAGAGTGTACAAATTACTAATGAGGATAACTCTAACGTATTCTGCACAAAGCAAATAATACCTAGATGATCTTTTCAAAATCTTATCTCAAAATCTAAGCAACGCAGCCACATTTTGCACCTGCACCTGGTGTGCAGGGGAGTGTGTGGGGAGCACACCTCGTTTTATTTCTATACAGAGACGTCCTTGTGCAGTCGTTTGCAATTTGGTGCGTCCTTGTTGGCACATTTAGCACACACTTGTGAACATTTTTATTTTATTTCCATTTTTTGCAGAAACGTATTTATGTTCGCTTATGTACATATCAAAAGCGAAAGGCTCATTTTAAATAAAATTCACAAAAGCTTCGTACAAATGCGCACTTTGCTTTGCTGTATTTTCTATGCCTTTTCTGCATGCGAGTTTTGAGTGTGTGCGTGCTGTGTGTGTGTGTGTGTGTGGGTGTGTGTGCATTATCAGTCATGTGTAAAAATCAGGACATGCGCGTGAGAGGAAAAGCTATTGTTCGTATAAAGCATTTTGTATGCTGCTTGCTGAACTTCTGTCGATTATCTCCGCGTGTTTTTTTTTTTCTGTGGCTGTTGTGCGTATTTGATACCAGGAAAAAAAAGAAAACTCGTCTTGGTCCCCATTCATAGCAAATGATAATCATCGTTTCTACACCAAACTACTATCGAATATTTTGTGCAGCTTCATTTGAGTGTGAATGTCGCGATAAGCGACATAAAATTTGCATAAATGTTGTCAAAATTTTCGGTTCAACATTTTGGATTGTCAACTATTTTGATGATCTGAATTCAACTTTGTTAAAAAATAGTAACTGGATTTTGATTGTGTGTGAAAAATTGTTGTATTTATATACTTTGTGTTTATTGTTGAGCTATTCAATATTTGTCACTCTTTTGAATTCAATACTTTTGTGAAAAATGCCGATCTGTTCTGTATTTGCTTTGCTGTATATTGTCAAAGGTTGCAAATTGAAAATGTGTAATTTGGAAGAACCGAAAAGCTTAAGTCTATGGAAACCTGGCAGCTGCACTTGTCTTCAAATTCTGGGAAAGCGACTGTCGCAACAAATTTATCAAGTTATTCTCAAAAAATTACACTGAAAACTTTTAAATAAATTCATTGTAGAAGAAGCTATCTAATTAATTTGTATGGTTTATCTTGGGTATATCCTTTAAAAATGAAACACCTCTGACCACATAAAGTACATCATCAACTGGACAGACGAAAAAGTTAGCGACTCATTCCCGATTTGATAAGCAGCATCTTATCGATATATATCGATTTTCGTTATTAATAACAAATTTGAATGTGCAATTCTTTTAATGGAAAAAAAATACAAATACATTTTTAGAGAGTTGGGTGCAGTTTCTCTTCGCTTATTATTTGACTGAATATGCGAGATAATTTTCATTAAATCTATTTTGATTTTCTTCTAGGCCAGCACTTTGCCCATATATCGACATCTACAGTTTATTCATATTGCTGTTGTCCAGTTGATATTGGCAAGCATATTGATTATGCCGTCGCAAATGACAATGAAATGTGAATTGAGTGTGTGTGTGTGTGAGTGTGTGTTAATTTGTGTATGACAGTTAAACATGTGCGTTGGTTGTGCGCCGATGCCTGCTGGTATTTGCCATTGTGCGACATCAAACACAGAAATTCCTTTCAGGTTAATAAACAAAAGACCAATTTACAATTTACATTAACTGCTAATCAAACCAAAATTGCACTGCTTAGTTATAGATAAGTTGTTGGATGGGTCTTCATTTTTTAATCCATTTTTATTCCACTTTTTACTAAAATTGCAATCGCAACAATATGAGTAGCACAACAAGGAGATTTGTACAAAATCGATTAATCGTTGATCTTGATGTTATCACATTGGAGTCCATGTAAACGATGACCGAGGAAATGGTCTCTGCTGCACTCCCCTTGCGAATCTTGTTGCACCGTTTGTGCAGTTCATCGGCGTAGGTGAATTGAAAGGGCAAACAATTCACTCGAACGAAGCCTTGAAAACGCATTGGATAATTTTGACCATTACAGTAAAATTCGCCATCACTGAACACCAGATTGTAGCAGTTCGTCAGTGGACTCTCGTAAAAAACAATGAGAAGCATTGAGGAGCCAATGTAATCGGAGCGCTGCCAAATGGAGTATGGTGTGTCAATGGCTGGATGACGATCTTTGTATAGCAGATAGATCTGATGATCAAACCAACCGTGGCACACAAACTCCAGAATGTGGCCGTCGATGAAGGAGCAGTTCAACAATCCGCATGAAACTTTGACGGGGCAGATGATTAACAGCATCCAGCAAGCAATCAGATTGATATTGTTACCTCCTGCGAACTGGGGGCTAATTGGCATGGCCTACAATAATGCAGAATGTAAATCCGAAGTCATATTCGACAAATTTGTTCAACACTGCGTGACACGTTAGGCAATGTAATAAAAATATTTGGCCAAATGTGGGTTTTTTGTTACTAGAAAATACCACAAATTTGTAATATGCTTATTTCCAGGATGTCCGATGTATCCCATCTAGTGACTGCTCGGATGTCGTTAATCGAAATTACATAGCGCAATTTGTACAAACAGCTAATATATTTGATTTTTAACTTCTTCATTACACTGTGACAATAATTTCAAAATTTTTGATACAAATAAATATACCAATTAGATAAAGATAACTTAGAATATGCAATCGCAAAATCTAGCTTTATTTTATATATTTTTAATTGAGATATTATTTATAAAAATAAAAATTAATGATAGATTTTCAATGGCTAAATTGAATATGCCACCGATTTTATTTATGGCTAATTATGGTCTTTGTCAGATCGTTATATATATTGGCAATAAGATTGCGTTGAGCTTACAGTCAGATCTAAATTTGTACACAGAATGTTTTTAGAGGCTTCCAAATTTCTCGTATTATTCATATTTCTTATAAGTTATGCCGCAGCCACTACATATAGCTCTGCGAATTGCTCCGACTTGCTTGAAATACCACTGACGAGGCGATGCACTGGCCAATTTACGCATTCCATTCGTCGGATCTATGCCGACAGATACGCCGCTAATGATGCACCATATTCCCTATTTTCAGTAGATTCGCTTTTGCTGAATGTTTTCATCACAATTTACGACTCGCCGGTGATACGATGTGACAAACTGATGGTGAACAACTCCAATCACTTCGTCTGCAATGAACGTCAAGAGATTGACCTGATGTCTTCAAAATTGGTTTGTTACGAGTATCCCATGCGCTATATGGGTGCACTGAGAGACAATTGCCTGCGCACAAGGAATGCCGCATATCCCTCAATAGATCAATCCATTCTGCACTATGCAGATTTCCCAAGTACGACTAACCCGAAGTTGGGTATTTCTTGGCTATTGATCAGCACAGCGATTGCTTACTTGTATTTTAGATGAAAGTATTATATATTGGTCATGTATGTATCAGCATAAAGACTACCGGCTGAAGCCCACATATATTTTAGTAGAAGGACCAGTCAAAGTAATGTAAAATTGCAGCAGGTACGTGCGATTCCAGAGATTAAGTGTGTTGAAGGAAAAATTCGCTGTTAAATTGATTTACATGTCTGAAGAGGACTGCAGCAAACAAAGCAAACAACAGAGAGAGAGAGAGAGAGGACAGAGAGAGAGAGAGATAGGTAGAGTATGTAAATAAATAAAATTGTTGCGACGAACGTATGAGAATAAAAACTGAATTTGCTTTCCATTTCGCTTTAATGAAAGTTCGGTAATTGAACTCTTTTTTTTTTTTTTTTTTATTCGAGTACATTTTCTGTGCAATCTCGTTTATTATGTTACAATAATAAATTGCATTAAGTGTGTTTGGCGAAGTGGAGCGACAAGCAGGTTGGCAACTGAGCGCCAGGACACAGGTGTATTGACTGCCACATGAAAGGCAAAATTGAATTAACTGACAAAAAATGCAAACAAACAAACAACAACAACAACAACAACAGAAAAAAGACGGGAAAATTGAAAATTTCATTCAGTTCAGTTCCAATTCAATCGGAACCCTTCTGCTGCTATTCAAAGCCAAAATTACAAATCCCTTAGCATATATATATATATATTAGTATTAGATTATAACAAGATTCTCTCCATTGGCAAGACGCATTTCTGTCATCCACATTGTAATTTGAAGATGTGTCACATGATCTACAGCTGCGGCACTCTTTGTGCTCAAACTTGGCTGCTCTTCAATTGACAGATTTTACACACAATACGCCAAAATCAGTTGGGTAACAAATGCTGTCATCTTTTCGCTGATGAGTTATATAGAGTTTGTGGTTAAAAGAAAAAAATAACCTTACAATATTTGAGTAATTGTTTGTTCAACATGTTTAATGTCGCTTAAGAATGCGTCAAGTTATCTGTAGTTGTTTTTTTATTGATAATAAATCAAAATAGTAGACTGGGCGAGAAGTCTTATTGATATACTCGCACTTTGCGCCGAGCGGCTAATAATTTAGTTTGTCATTTCCTTGACACGCCAACGCCAACGCCAACAGAGGACGCACCCAATCTGCCCAACCAAAATCAAATCCCCGCCTCCAAGAGTCAATGTTTCGAAATCACGTGCCGCCAAAATGCTGCCATGGTGGGGCATGGAAAAAAATATAAACGACAGCAAATTATTTGCTGTCAGCTGGGGCGTATCAAAAGATTCAACTGAGTGTGTGTGTGTGTGTGTGTGTATGTGCGTGTGTAAAATGCCACAGGACAAAGGCGACAATCGACGAAACGACGAAGAAGCAGCCAAAATGCATTGCGTGTCTCAAAACTAAAGCTAAAACCCCTAGACCCCAAAAATTACAGAAAATTGATATTAAGAAATTGCATGAAATGAGTAAATGAAGCGTAGCAAAAAACACGCCCGTCTAATGGACTGCCTGATTGCCATCCGGGCTAACAGGTTATGGCCGGGCTGAACTGTCTGAGCTGAGATACGTATATTAAAAAATTCTTGGAAAACTAATCAATGTCAAATGTATTTTGATTGTGTCGCACGAACGACCGAAACGACAGGCAGACAGACAGACAAATAATATCGCTGTTCGATCCTTAAGCTTGACTGCATCGATTCCAGCCGATGGGTTTGGTTCGTCCGGTGAACAGACGAGCGCGTGATTAGCCGAAATTAGAAAATAATTTGCTATCTAGCTGGAAATTTAGTAAATGCCATAAATTCCTGCCGACACATGTGTTGCCCCACTGAATGTTGCCTGAATGAAGGAGTGCCGCGAATGTAAACAAAGGTGACTTGTGACTTGGCCACATTTCATTGAGAGTGCCACAGGCCAACTGGGTTATTGGCACAACAAACTGAAGACTGAACTTTAATGGAAAAAAATACATACTTAAATAAATTGTTTTATTTTTAGCTTACTTTGATATACTTGAAAAAAATTACTTAAATAAATTGTTTTAGTTTTAGCTTACTTTGATATACTTGTAAAAAATTCGTTGTAAGCGCAATTCTTAAAATTTTATTAATGTTTTTATTTACACACATTATCGATTTTTAGGGGTAAGAAATATTGAAATGGATGCTCGATAAACGCCAGCGGGTAGATTGGGAAAGTGCTCTGTAAGGCGAATGTTCCCACCAGGATTATGCTGTGTGTGCAAACAAATTAGTGGCAAAGTCCATTCAGTGAATGGCATAAAATGAAATGTTGAAATATCATATACAATTTTTGCCGACATTGAGTGGAAAGTCATCAATCGAGAATGACACGAGGTACTCCCTTCACACCCCTGTTCGTTTCTTTCCAGTGCAACAGCTGCCGTCAAATTGACATTTCTACTTAAAATGCGGCACAGAAGAGCTCAATTTTTAATCGGTTTTTTTCGAGTTGCAATTCGGCAGCAGTGGCAGTGGCAGAAGTAGCTGCAACAGCAACAGCAACTCATTATTTTTATTAATATGATTTTCACTGCACTTGAGCGAGCGAGCGGCAATTTCGCATTTTGTAATTTAAATATTTATAAATTAAGCTGCGACGAGTGATAAAGATGATGAAGATGCCAGTGTCAATGCGTATCATTGTTTTCTGCAATGAGCACAGCCATTTATTTGCAATTATTTGCTTTAAGCATTAACAATACAAAAGCTGCGAGTCACCACCCTCCAGCAACCCGTTTTCAACCCTTATCTAAAGCGCTGTATTGCTTCAAAGGGAGAAGTGCTTCGGCTCAAATGAACAACTGTGCATTGCCCTGGGACGTACGGAGCGGTATCGGATCGGTTGTTGGAAATGCGCTTTTAATTGCTGTCAGAAAGGCTCGAACTACTGCATCCACAATTCTGTCACACAAGTTGTCATTCTGTGGCCAAGGCCCTGGCCACTCGGCCTCGGCTCCCGTTGACGTTGACACACTTTCACAGATTTCATTGTAAGTGCATTTAATTATTTTTGCCAGCAAAAGAGGTGTTAAAAAATGAAGCAAGTGTCATTAACAGACAGTTCGTGTCGTCCTTGGCGCGATTATCAATAGGCCCGCAGATGATTGTCTTCTGTACAGATGAATGTCCCCAGGCTCATCCTTATGTCTGTCCATTAATAATGCCTCTAATTAAGTAATGAGTAATAAGATAAACTCACCATTTTAAATGGCACTTTTTCACTTGCACAGCAAGTAATTTTTAATTTATTATTGCACTGGTCAAGTTCAATAATTGGTTTTACTGCTCATATTTTAAAATTATTATATTTTATGTAATCTTTTAGAATGTGTGTTGGGAGTTTTGTTTGTTTTTTTTTTTTTAAGTTTTGTTTAGTTCGAAACGAATTTTTACTCATATTCAGGAAGTCAGTTAAATAGTAATATATTCTCTGGCTTCACAAAAAAGTAAATTGTCTTCCCTTCTGGCTATGTATTTATGACACATAAATCGCTTTCAATTAGTTTTGGCAAATTGATTCATTTTAATAGCCAATCAAGAGAAATATTGAAAAAATGCGACAGCGTTGGCAATTTCCAGGGCTGCATTTAGGTTCAATAAATATGATTTTAATTTTTCACTTTGTCCTTCTAACGAAGCAGAGTCCAGAAAACCAGCAAACCAGGCGCTGCACACATGTCCTTCGGGACTTGTTATGGCTACGTTGCAAAAATGAAGAGCGCCCTCAAGGGGGAAGGGGTGTGGGGGCTGGGCGCTAATGGCAACTGTGCGGATGCCCGTGGTGTGTTCATAATACAACTTGAAAGGGTTTGGTTGGGTTTGGTTTGATTGTGGCTGCAGTTGCCAACGCTGCTGGTGCTGCGGTTGCATGCCTCACTTTGGACTGACCAGCAAGCGACGGCGTCCCTCAGCGCAGCTGTTGGGTGAGCGAGGCTTATATGGATTTTTTATAAAAGTTAATTGCTTAGTTTCAGTGTTTTGTTAACAGCAATGCGTTGCTGCTGCTGTTGATGCTGCTGCTGCTGCTGCTGCGCTTAATCGCCTGTACTTGCAACGGCCACAGGGAGAAGGGCAAACTTAGCCCCATTGGACTAGTTTGCATGTTATGTAATTATTCCAGTGCCACAGTCAAAGCGGCTTTTGAAGCTATGCGTAAAAGCTTAAAGTGAAGTTAAAACCAAGCGCTCGGAGAGGATTACTCTTTAAAGCATACAATAAATTTAAATTTTACAATTTTTATTTAAGTTAGAGTTCAGTTAAAAAAGTGTTATTTGTAGCTAGAAATATAGTTGATCTGTTCGCAATTGGAGGATTACATTTAATTGGGCAAGTAATAATAGAAGTAGTAATAAATTTGTAGCTAATTTTTACTGAAATCTATATTATTATTATTTTTTAATCTTAAATTTGAACAACTATAAAACTAAAATTTGACTTATAATATTATTTATTATTATTTAGTATGCAAAGTCGGAACTAAAATTAACATTCAAAATATACAAATTGGAAAGTAAGCCTCTGTTGGAAGGCATATTAATTTCCATTTGATCGAATTCCCAAAGATCGAGCTTAATAAACATCAAGCTAAACCTGAATTTCATGCCACTCAAGTGGCGCCACATATGTGTGGCAATATTTAAGGTGCACGCGCACTTAAGGGCCGCACAGGATGCCCAGAGATGCAGGTTTGCTACAGTTCGTGCCACAAGCACGTTAATACAATTAAAAACAAACCAATTTACTTACGACAACAGCTACGGCGACATAGCCCCCAAATTGATGTTGTAATTGTTGTTGTTGTTGTTGTTGTTGTTGCTTGGTTGCTGTCAGCTACAGAACTCTCTGATGCCATTAGCCGTAAGTGGCATTTTCCTTTTGATTTTGGCTGCATTTGGCTTTATTAGGCAAAACATCCAGCGCACTTGTCCAGGTAAAATGGCAGGACAGTCTGTCCTTTGGTCTGTCCGTCTGTCTGTCTGTCTGTCTGTCTGTCTGTTTGCCCTAAACTATGCCTTTGGGCTTGTTTGACGATGTTCAATTGGATCAATATGCTGTCGCTGTCTGCTTTATCCGGCGCTACGTGAAGATGCCTGGATTCTCATGTAATATTCAGCGAGTGACATCTTTTGAGGCCTCACACGATTCAAAGGTGTGCGTGTGTGTGAGCGTGTGTGTTATTGGTTTATTCGATGCCTGGTAACCTACGTCAATTAGATGTGCGTGTTGTAGTCATTTTTAGAGAGCATATCTGAGTCGTGACAAAGAATTAATCATTCAGTGCACTTTTGCTTATTTATTCATCTAATGGAATTATTTGGTGCCACCCTAACCCGGTTAGTTCGCTCCAAATGGTTCATGGATATTGCCCCTATGTCTATTTGTCTACGTGTGCACAGAGATTTGATTTGCTCCACGGAGCTCGTCACTCACAGGCCTCGTCTTGCTTTTGTCATCTTTCATATTTATGCTACGTGTGCTCCGCCAGCTGCTTCCTCCAGCTACCTCCTCCAGCTGACTCCTCCAGCTACCTCCTCCAGCTGCCTCCTTCAGCTGCTTCCTAACGTGTTTGGGAACGTGTCTTTTGTTGTCTTTTGTCCACATCTTCGATGCGCTTTCAGCTCCATTTGTCTAATTGATTTCGATCGTGTTATTTTTGTTCTCTTCCCTTTTTTTACACAAGCTTTGATTAAAATTGTTGGCCATATACACAAAAAAAGAACAGTTCATTTGGCAATTTAGTAGGTCAGCAAGGCAAGTAAAAATATATATATATATATATATTTAAAGGCTAAGGAGTTAAACTTTTAACTAGAGTTGACAGGTGTATCTCGGAGCTGTGCACAGCTGTCTAACACCACAGCCATCGAGGAGAGTCCCCGAAGGGCAGTGGGAAGTGGGCAACTTGGCTACTTGGCTACTTGGCTACTTGGCTGGCAACCTGGTAAATAGTCACTGAATAACTGACAGGCATTCAGGCAATGCAACCAGCTGAACTAAACTGAACTGAGGCATGCAACCAACAAAGGTGGGCAGTGCTGCACCTGCAGCGCTTTCTTCATCAACTGCTTTTGGTAAATTAAATACATTTTATTTCAGGCAATTTACCTCTTAAGTGCTGTAAACTTATGTGGTTTATCAATTTTGGTTCTACCCAAGTTGACAATGAATGCTTTCTATAATATTGATGTGCTCTCTCTCTCTCTCTCGTTGCAATGAATAATAATTTTATGCATGGGGCCAACTGAAATTCCCTGAGCTGTAATCCTTGGTGTCTGCTTCTTGAAGCCGGCTTATTGAGCTGCAATCGAGACTCACTCGAAAGCACTGAAATTGAATAAAAATGCTAAAAAGGCAGGGCACAAAAATATCGCATCAAAGGTTAACGTCGCCGTCTGGTCTGGTCTGGTCTGGTCGGGTGGGTCTGGTCTGGTCTGGTCTGGGACAGGACACCGCCAGGAGTTGTAGAAAACATGGCAAAAGTTTTCTGCAGTTTCCTTGGCCATGTCATTGGCCTGTCTGTAAATCTGCCATGTTTGCAGTTGCAGTTGCTGTTGTGGCTTGCAGTCAACGTACAAAATTGACTTGATAAAAAGTTAAGTTATTTTTTTCGACTTCATTTGCCGGACGTAGGATGCCGAAGGCAGGACGCAGGACGCAGGACGCAGGATGTCGGAGCTACGAGTTGTCAGTTGTCAGACGCTTTTGTGTCTCATCCACACGTTTTATGAATTATAATAAAATTGTCGGCGTATGTTTCCGTATCAGCGTTCCTGAGACTCCAAGGAACCCCAAAGACCAATGCCAAGCACTTTAAGTCTTTCAATTTGTTTATGGAATTGCACATATAAAATTGAGTCAGCCGAGCGATTTAAAAATTTGATTTTTTTCTATATTAAATTCACCAAAAATCGACAACGCTTTCGCGGCGTTATATTTTCTCCTTCACTTCGTGCATTCATTTAACAGACACCATAAAAATACAAATAAAATTTCGGTGGACTGCATAAAATCATAAAAGCGTATAATAATATTTAAAATGGATTTTTTACCCGATTTACGGCAATTCACTTGATTTTTGTGCGGGTATTGTTTGCCATATTTGCGAATATTTTTTTTTTTCAAGCACCAATTGCGCGAATTAATGAAATTCACAATTCACTTTTCATTTTCAGTTACAAATTGATATTTATTTCTTTTAAAATCTTTTAAAATGTCAAAAGTCAAATTCCACAAATGTCCACGGGGAAGTGTGGAAAATTGGTTTCAGGCCATACACAAATAGCCGCAAACTTGATTGAGCATCTTAAAGATTCACCAGACTGAGCTGAAATTTAGTGAAACGATTACGACCAAATACGACTTTTACGAGCCAAATATGACTTTTGGCTTAAAATAAATACAGTCTAAAATTTTGACTTTCATATTGGTATTTTCGCCTGAGCAATTAGTCTTCCAACTAATTAACACCTCAGTCTCAAGGGCAAAGATTTCACAATTGAAGTTGCCTGCAGTTGTTGAAAACTTAAATTAAGTCATATATTTTTAGAGCACACAGCAAACCGTCAAGAATTTGTATACTCTAAAATGGTGGGAAGCAGGGTATATTGAGACTCTAGAATATTAAATATTGAGCTTTCTTGATATTTACTAAGGGATTACTAAGACTAAGACTGTTAGATAACATCTGCAACTAATAAGTACTTCATATATGATATCGATATTGAGCGATAACAATGTTATCGATATTAATCGATCAACAAATCGATCAACAAATTGATGTGGAAAATTGTGAAAAACTGAAGTGCTTAAAAAAGGGATACAATTTATTTTGGACTGCTACAAACTGAATTCAGTTAATCCATAACAGTTTATTCCCTAATATCATATTCCGCCTGAGTATTTAAAAACTAGTTCTTCCAATTCTTCACCGGGAGTATAATGGCTTTATTTTGATAAACTATTTTTTGCCAGATTATCTTATTTGGAACTTAGTCTCCCGTCACAGTTACTTTCTTGACTGACATTTTGAGCTGCCTGCAAGTGCCGCTTGCTGTCAGGTTGGCTTCTTGTTTGTAGGCATTTCTGTCGTGTTGCAACTTCTTTGCTACACCTACGTAACACTTCATTTAGCCGCTTGCAACATTACAGGGTTGCGTGTGTAAGCTGGTGTGTATGCTGTATGCTGGTGTGTGTGTGTGTGTGTGTGTATTTTGTGTGTGCTAACGAAATAGTTGTGTACTCTTTGCTACTTGAACTTTTTAGCTTGCTTTCTTTAGCTCGAGGAGGGGTGGGAGGTAAAAATGCTTCCTCAACTTTTTTGCCTGCATTGTTTTTTGACTGCAGTCGCTTGCTGTGTGTATTTGTATGGATGTGTGTGTTGTATGCTACTGCAAACTGGCCTACAAGTTGCCTACCACACCCCGCTGCCAGCTCTGGCCTGTCTCCGCTGTCTCTGCAGCTCTTACTTTACTTTTGCATTAGTTGGTTGTGCTGCTTGTGTCTGCCGCTCTCTGCTCGTGAAGCCTGTAATTTATTTCTTGTTTTGATTGAAATATTGCTTTACAAGCAAAAAGACACGCACACACACACACACACAGAGAGACGCTTGTCTGTGGCAAGAGTGTTGTTGTTGTTGCAAGGGGGTGTGATAGGGGCAACTTTTAGCAAATACGCAGCATAGGCTCTTCTCTCTGCCAACTGCTGCCTGCGTTGCGTTCTGTGCCGGGTGACGGCAAACCCTGCGAGGCACAGCTGCACTGAGCGAAATGCGCAGTGCGTTCGAGCGTAGACACAATGTTGCCGTACACATTGAATTAATTGGCATATGCATTTGCATTTATTTAAGCGTTTTGCCTGCAGCATTTCTCCGAGTGCAGGCCACAACTCGCAAAGTTATTCACTTCAAAGTGCAAGGCACTCGGTGTTTCTGTGTTTCTGTGTTTTTGTTTTTGTTGGTTACCGTAAACAGTCATATTTCAATCAAAATTACATATCGAATGTTATACTGAAAAATTTCCAATTGGGAAACGGGCACAACATCAACATCAACTTCAAATTTTGAAGCTGTTGTTATTATTTTTTGCTTGCATTTTGTTTCTGTTTTTTGTTTTTTGTTTTTGTTTTTGTTGAGTCAAGAACTTTTCGTTCGCTGTTGTGCTGTTTTCTGATTGCGAAACATTTAGAATTTTTGCAATTAAGTACAGGAAATAAGTGCTTACGGTTTAATTTTGGAGTATGCTTCAGGCCAGTCAGCCCCAAGTTAAAAATCGGCAAAGCAGAAACCAATTGCAATTGGCTCGTTGGGTGCCTCGTCAGGCATTTTTCTAGTGCATAATTGCACTCACATTTAAAATAACAATTGCTATTCTCACAAAGCTATTTCCTAATAGCCATTACAATAATAATAATCCTGCTGCGAGGCTATCTCGCAACAAAGCAAAATTAATTCCAAGTGCTTGTCAATAGAGGACTACTCAAAATAAACGGTTTTTTGTCAGATCGCGTCGACTCGAAAAGTCAAATTGAATCAACAACATTAGCAACAAAGAGTACGCCCAATCTCTGCCCACCTCCCATCCCCCTCCCCACCCCACACAACATGCAGCACGGTGTTGAACCCTTGCCGTTGCTGTTGCTGCTCAGCTTCATCATCATTATGATGCTCAATATCTCAAAGACGGCTGCTGCTTTTGCGTCTCTCGTCTGCCATTTTACGTTATAAATTGCATTATAATTCAAATTTTGCAATAAATCTCAATTTCAGCACAAAGACGTAAGGACGACAATGAAGCCAAGGCGCAGGCGGAGGCAGAGACTGAGGCAAAGGCTGAGGGAAAGGCATAAACTTTATAGCTATCGACGCACCTTGAAAAGAAGTGCCCGGCAAATCAATCGATTACGCGACTTAACTTTCCAATAGCTTTGCGGGATAAGGAGTGGCAGGCGGGCGGGGTGGCAAAAGGGCAGACAGCCAGCTAACATTCAGCCGGACGGTTAGCAATGCCTTTATGCTTATGGTAATAATGGCCAGAATGGCCAGACGACAGACTGAGATTGAACTGTCGGTTGTTAGTTGTCGGGCAAAATAAGTTGTACTCCTCCTCAAAAGAATATATATTTTATCAAAGAGTCGAAGTTGCTGCCCCATTGTTGCATTCTTATAATTGTATCGCTAATAGCTGATAATGTAAAATAAGCAAGCAGACATTCAGTAGAAATTCAATGATTTCCCGTTCCATAATTTAATTATAAACTTTAGCTTACTTTAATCTGAAAAAGTCATCCTACTGCCGGATTAACATTGAAATATATTAAATATTAAAAACACACAGCTGTATTTATGTGGGTGGACATCGAATGTGACAAGTTTTGTGTGTGCCCAAAAAGGGTCACCAGACAAAAGCAGAAATCCGCAAATTGGGGTTAAGAATTGAGTTAACATGCGAGTGTCGCATCAAGCTGTATTTTTTTTCTTTCCAGGCAGGACATCTAGCTATTTCTCAGTCAATTCCCTGTTCTGCATGCCAAGGTATATTTTCAAGTGCACGCACAAAGTCAAATATCAGATGAAAATAGCTTCGTAATGCTATCATGCATAGCAAATAACATATCCTAAGTGTCTGGGATGTGTAGGTATGTATGATATTAGGTATACATACATATATATACATATATATATGTTCATATGTAACACGCACTTGGCTGCTCTTGCAATTTTTCAATATTCCGGCAAAGGATTAACATAATTTAGCAATTTTCATAACCTCAAACTCAAGCAACGTTAACCCTTTGCAAGGTAATGGGCATTTGGCAATTTAATTTCTTGCACGCACAATCGACGAGCTAAGCTTCAGCTACGCCCCCACCCACACACACACACACACACACACGCACACTTAGTGCGAGAATCGTCTTCGTACCCATAACAGCAATATTGCCAGCCATAAATCCTGCTTAAATTGTGCATGCAGAGGATTTTTGTTCCAGAACGCTGCCCCCACACTCCCCCGCTCAAACACAATTCAACCTATCCAAAACCCCCACCCCCCACCTCTGTTACACCTCTTCGCATTTTCCACACACTCTTTGGCACTTTGCCTCGTTGCTCAACTCTCTTTCTCTCGCCATTTGCCCAGCTTCCATTGAACTACCCAAATAACGCACGTTGCTTGTCTCCCTCTCTCCTTGGGTCGTGTGCATATGTTAATAACCGAGAGCTTTGGCATCATTGCGTGCTTATGCACGCATGCTAGCTTGCTCTCTCTCTCTCTCTCTTTCACTCTCTCTATCTCTTTGTGCTGGTTTTTAGCTCTCCTTCGTATAACAGTGCGCTGTTTTCGAATGCGCTCCTTTTTATTTGATATTATTACGATAATTTATTTGGGCAATAAATTTTGCAAGAGAAATGCATTAAATTTTTTTTGTACCCTTGTGCCATAATTTCAATCTCTTTTTGTAGATGGTACTTACGATATTCTCTTTGTGTGTGTGTGTGTGTGTGTGTGTGTTGGCATTTGTTGCAAAGCTGATATAGTTAAAGATTTGCGGTCAGTGGCAATTTACGTTTTATACTATCCAAATATAACTTTATTCAATCTAAAATACTCGCTGACTCATTTGTGCATTTGAGCAAAAACTCGAAAATGACTCCTTGCACATAAATTTCCAATGAGTTTCCACGCAATTACATTTCAATGAGAATTCTCCTTTGGCACATTAGTAAAAAAATAATAATAATTTCGATTATTATGGGTAATCAATATCTGATCATACCCGTTAATACATATTTATTATCAATATCAATATGTATCAATCTATTTATTTAAAAATCGACTCAATACTGCTACACAATCTTGAATGTAAATGTGATAACACTACCAGAAACTGAATCAATATTTATATTTTTTGTGCTTTCTCATATTTTTTTGTGTTTGTTTTAGTATGTAAAGATATTATTTATAAGGATATGTGTACAAGATAATCACTATTCAAACAGAATGCACACATGCAAAAGCTTTTGAAACTGGGTGAAAAAATAATGTATAAATGCAGCTGAAGAAAAACTATGACAAAATGCATATAAATTAAAGTAAATAGCTTGTAAAACACATAAATCATATTGTTAATGGTTTGTGCATTCGACATAGACCCATTTTTTTTTTTTTTATATGTTTATACGTATTTCTTTTTAGACACTTTCATTGTACGCCACAAATTTATCACTTTTCACAATACTCGAAACACTTTTCGATGTCACTTTGTTTTTTGATTTATATATTTATTTCATTTTTATATTTTGTGCATTGTTGACACGTTAATTTAAATGCTGCTACACAAACTAAATGGTACTAACTTGATATAATAAATCATTAAATCGCACAAAAGGCAATTTAAATAAATTATTTATATAAATGAAAATGATGAACTTAAAATTGAATGCTTATCTGTTTTTCATTTATTGAATTTGATAGTGTTGTTATAACAATTATAAATATTGGGCTAAGCTGAAAGTCAAACAATCGCGATGTACATTTTTATGAATTTTACTTTATTTTTCATTTATTTGGATGCTCTTACCTCACAATTGGCCTCAGTTTTGGACGGTTTCAATCGGAACAAAACTCCCAAGCACACCAAAACACGTCTAAAACTAAGATCCATTGTGGGTATTTTTCTGTTGTTGTAATTATTATTATTTGAAACAACACTTTTTGTATTGAAATTGGACACTTGTCGATAGCAAAGAGAGAAAGACATATTTAAATGATACAAAGAGCTAACTAAATGTGAAAATGAAATAACATAAAATAATAATTCGACATGCTGCTTACCCAAAACTTATTTTAAAATTGATATAATTGAGTAATTGCAGCTTCACTCACCTGTAAGTAGATAGAGAATAATTATATTAAGTTACTAAAATTAACTTGTTTACTTGTTAAATTTGTTAAATTGTATAATTCATAACCCAAATAAATTTCAACTGTTCTTTTTGAATGGGAATCCATGAAAACATTAATCCATATTTCAAAGGCATTCGGCTCAAACAGAAGTGCGCTCTGGACAAAAGTGTCAAAATGTCTAAAGAGGTGTGAATAATATGCATTCGTTTTATTCGGATTTAAATGTTTGTGGGGTGCATTGCATTAATTTGATGAAAATGTATGTCATTATTAAAGCACGCCTAATGCATTCTGATCAAATTCACACTCAGCAAGCTTCACTGCACTCGACGAAAGCCACAAAACACTTGAAGCCTAGCAGACTAAACGGACTAAATGAATACACAAATTGAATTATACAAAGAGCCCGATGGCATTCAGCTGAAATGTGCACGGAAAACCCAGAATAAAACCGCAGTTGAGGGCACTTCTCAGATAAGTTGACCGTATTTAATACGGCGGACGGGTAGGTCGAACGAACGAACCAATCGACATGTGTGTGCGTGTGTGTGTGGGTACCTGTATGTGGGAGTGTGTTATACGCACCGATTTTAGGATTGAGATGTGGCACAACTCACTTGGCTGGTCATATTTCATATGGCTTAAAATAACACTACCCAACAAGATTATGAATTTACCTTTAATAAATACGTAAATAAAATATTTACATATCAATAGCACATTCAGCAGGATTTTGGAAAGGTTTTAAAAATATTTAAGGTATTTTAAATTTATATTTAAATCAATATTATATTATATGAAGCTACGACCAACAACTAATATTAATAATATAAAAAGAAATGCTGGCTTTAAATCTAAAATTCCAACTGTAATATAAATGGGAATCTAAAATATTATAAATTAAGTAATTTAAAAAATAACTAAAACATGCTCGATTAACGGTAAATTCGTTTGATCGGAAATGCTTGTTGGACAGTGTAATCACACTTGAGGGTTGGAGGCACGCACAACTTCTAATTAAACAAACATTTTGTAATTTTCGTTTAACGGCAAAACGACGACACGTGGGTTGCCTCTTCGGGTCGGAGGCGTGGCACAAACCACTTAAGTGCCAAAGCAATTTAAAGCGAGGCCAAAACGCAAAAGCGAATTTGCTGCAGGTTCAACACTAGCTGTGGCAGAGCGAAGTGAGGGGGAAGCTGCTGTGCCCTGTGAAAGAGTCAACGAGCCAAAGAAGGCCAAAACCACCCAAGTTGGCTGTGTGTAAATGTTTGCCTTCTTCTGCGAGTGTGTGTGTGTGTGTATTGATAAGTTTACACATGTATTTGTGTAAATATGTGCCCAACATATTTTGCAAAAATAAACATAGCCCCAAACTGTATAAGCAGCCTCCCCCTTGATTTTCTGCCCTGCTTCTACATCTATATTTTTTTTTTTTTTTGGGTCAAATATTTCGATGCTGCATTTGGCTGTTATTCAGTGCCAGGAGATCCCATTTATGTATTTGAAATTTATTTGTTTATTTATTAACTGCAATTTGTTTATTTCGTCATTATAGCCGCAGGCTTTGGGTTTGTTTTTCCATCTTACCTATAAATGCTGAGACTACTTCAAAGATGAACTAGGGCTTCATTTTGCTTATTATCGAGATGAATACAAATCTCCCGCAAATCTCTCTCTCTCTCTCTCTCTCTCTCTCTCTCTCTCTCTTGCCTTAAGTTGAACGTTATATAATGGCCAAGGTTCTTATTGGGAAATTAGCACTTTATATCTTTGGGGCAAATTATCTGAGTATACACAAAAATTATTTATAAAGCCATCCAAGTGCTACAGTGCAAAAGTTTTGGCTCCCTCCGTCTGGATTCCTTGAAAACTTAACTCATAATTTGCTGTTATTTAAAACCATTCATTTCCGCTCATTTTACTACTTGTTCAACTGTACCACCCCATTCCCGCAGGCACACAGGACCCACCAGCCAGCACCACCCCATTCTGCTCTAATGGTGTCTATTTTTTGACGCGCTTACTCTCTTGCCACTATCGAACCGAGTCCTGGGTCCTGTGAAATCCATTAAAAGTTTTACACGAAAATAGTTGCACACTAAAAAGCTATAACTGTTAAATTATAGTATCCACCAAAGTTTACCAAGTCAAGCAGAGCAGAGCAGAGCATATACGGAGGGAGAGGGGAGAGAGAGATGCAGTGACAGGAAATGGTGAAGGGCGGAGAGACAGCAATGGTAAATAGCAACTGCAATAAACTATAAAATGGAAGTAAGTCCAAGAGTTGTGCGCAGCCTTATTAATAATTTTTAATTTCCTTGATGACTTCCAAGTTATTAACAGCGCCACGATGAAGAAATAGAAGCACAGTTACTTTGTACAGCAGCCATGCCACCACCTCAACCACCACCCCCCCTTCATCAACCCTTTCATGCTGCAGTGGACAATTTGAAAAGTTTTTTGACAACTTCAAGCAAAGTTTTTTTATGCACATTTTGCTGTTTTTTTTTTTCGCAGAACTTTAACTATTGCATTGGTGCAACAAATGATGGTAATTTTTGAATTGCCAAATTATTGGTTAAACACAAAAATTAAAAACATATTTGTGGTATATCGGAAGATTTTTTTACATTTCTCAGAGGACAAATCAGATTATTTTATACAACCAATACACGAAATTTTAAATATTAACTTTTCTTGGTTATTTAATTGTTGCGGTTATTAAATGACAAATTTCTGCTCGCAATTTTTTTTAATTGTTCCTCAGTACTTGCCCTGATTATTTGATTGTTTAATTTTATTGCTTGTCCTGTTTTGTCCTGGGGGCAACTGCTTTGTTTAAATGACATCTGTCAACAATTACGCTGAAATTGCCGCACTTTAATTGAACGTATTTTGATTGATTGGCTTGGGTATCAGTTAACTACAATATGAATTGCATATATAAATTGTGCTATGGCAATTAAAAATCCATGTGTAATAGTTGAACTCGCTTGAACTGTGCTGAAATGGAGGACGGTGTATTTACTTTAATTTCAGAGCTCGGCCTCAATCATGGAATTATTAATGACTACACGTGTCCGGTGTCAGAAGACGACAAATTACCAGGGCAAACATCAAGCAGGGCAGAAGAAAAAAAAACTTGGAAGCCAACTGCAATAACTCTGAAAATAATTTAGATTTCCTTTAGAAATTGCAGAAGGGAGAGCAAACAGCAAAGGGCACACAAAAACACAAAAATACACACACACACACACACACTGAGAAAAAAAAGATGTCGCTGTGTCTGTGGCAAGTTTGCTGCGTTGCTTGCCAGTTGCACAATGCCAAAAATGTCATTTGTCAAATGCAAACAGCTAAGAATAAACATCAACGGAAGTAATGCAGCCACAAAATACATAAAACAAGCGACAGCAACAACAACAGCAACAACAGCAACAACAACAACAACAGCAACAACGGTAAGAATCAGAGAAAACATTGAAAAGTGTTGGGGCAAAACCAACAGACAGAGCAGCTAATTATCAGCAACAAGAACTCTGCAACTTCTCAGCAAAACATGGCAACAACAATAGCAACAACAAGAGGTTTAAGGATGGGGTTGGGATGGGCTGGATGGGCTGGATGGGAGCAAAAACTAAGAGTATTAATGAATAGCAAACGACTTTGACTTTGCCAGTGAGTGGGCAACCAAACAGACCAGCGAAGAACCCCAACTCAGCAACAAACACTTCTCTCTTAGAGCGTGGGGGGGGGAAGGTGGCAGTTTTTACTGAACGCTAAGTAATTTGGCCAAAACTACATAATGAGAGAATGGTGACGATGATAATAATGATAATGATGATGGTGCTGCACTGATGATAATGATGATAATGCATTGAGCATTGCAGCCAGCGACATTGGCTATTAATCATCTTTAAACAAAAGACAGGCAGCAAGCAGCATCAACAGCAGCAGCAGCAGCAGTAACTACAACACTAACAACAACAACACTAACAACAACAACAATAACTACAACATCAGCAACAACAACTAAAACATAAACATCAGGTTAACCCTTTCCGGCATCAGTGTCGCCCTCGTTGAATTTTCGCTTGCTTAAAGATTTGACCCACGCACAGTGGAACCATATTCCACAAATGAAAGGAAATTTGATAAGATATTGTCCAAAACTGTTACTTATATGTGCGGTTCATATATTGTAAAATTTCTTCCTTCAACTAAAAACCCACTTGAGTCGGTGATCTTAGATATATTTGTAATAAAGGAAAACCCCCAAAAAAAAAAAACTGACAGAAAAAAAGCAATCTATAAGCAATTGCTTGTATCACATAATTCTCGATGTTCCTCTGATTCAGGAGATATATAGATGTGAAAGTTTAAGTAATTTGCCATCTTCTGGAAATATATTTGGAGAGAGATTTGTTGTTGAATATGATAAACAAATTATAATCAATCAATTTACGTATTTTTTTAAATACATTTGTTTTTTTTTTTGTTTTTTTTTTTTTTTTTTACAACATTCAACTAAGTAAGCATTTAAAAAAATATTTATTTTTTATACTATTAAATTTTAGCCATTATAAATGCATCAGTTACAAATCGAAGCTGTTCCACTGTGCGTTGAGTCTGCTGCACATCGAGTGCAGTCAACAATGACAGACGAGCAAATGCTCTGATATACGATGGGCTGCTGGGGGCCTGTTGATATATGTCGCTTGGCTTGCCTGTTTGTTTGTTTGTTGTGAAAGGGAATGGTGGTGGAGAGAGGAGGGTACACGAGTGGAGCATCAGGGATCGGGCTGTGTTGCTTGTCGTCGTCGTCATCGTTTGTCGCATTGTCAAGAAGATGCATGTTGCTTGTCTTGCCAACAGTGCAGGCAAGTGCCTCTCCCTCCCCCCCCTCACAACCACTGCCACTACGTTACTTGCGTCTTGGCGGCCATCGCTTTGGTAAGCCCCTAACCCATCAAGCAGTCGAAGGGGGGGCAGCATTAAATCAGCAATTGAAACAACATCACTCACGACACATTTTGCCCGGGCTACGACAATGAGATCGAGTCTGAGAATGAGAACGAGTCTGGCATCCATTTTGTGTGCGTTCTCCAGTCGTGCTTAATTTGCGTTCAATACAAAAACACCCCGCCCACCCACACACACACCCACACACACGCATACTTATGTGCCCCCCAAAGTGCATTTAGTTGCCGGCATTTATTGTTTGCGGTCAAATGTTCTAATCAGGACGACAGGTCCATCTGACTTTTGGCCATTGTCTTTGCTGCTGCCCATTATCGTTGGCCAGCCACTTCACAAATGTGTGTGCTTTTGTGTGTATGCGTGTGTGTGTGTGTGCCAACATATTGCAACGACATAAATGCATAATTAATATGGCTTTCCATGCGTCAACCCAATCGAATAGGGTTGTCCCATTGTCCACTGCTCGACTTTAACTTAATTCTCACATTGAACTATTTGGCCCGGTCCCCTCGATTGTTGTTCGCCAGTTTCTTGCTAATTAGCCCACTCGATACATGCGTTATTCATAAGCGACGACGTTAAATGGAAGACGAGTACCATTTAAAAATTTTCAATTTAATTCGTATAACTGTGAGGTAAATGTACGGAAATGCATTTTATTATGAAATTATTAGAATTATATTAAAGTGGCTATTTATATTTTAAATACTACTTACAGAAAAATCGATTGAAAATACAAATTTTCTTAAAAAATACACAAATAATATACCCAATAAAATATGTCTTGAAATTATTTAAAAATTATTTTATTAGCAAAAAAGCTATTCTATTCTTCAAACTTAAATATTTAGTATTATTTTCCTAAATATTGTGAGAAGGCTTTTTTGGCGCCAAAGGTGATGATTTACCAAAGCTTAGGGCTATAATTTTTTTTTAGTGTACTTGGGTGTGTTCGAGTTCAATAAAAATACTTTTAAAATTTCTTATTTAAATCGTTGCGATGCTAAATTCATAGAAATCACAGACGATGACGCCCCGAGACCAACCCATGTCTCTCTGTTAACTAGCTGAAAATGAAATGCTTTATGTGCACAAACAGAGCTCATTAGTATCCATAATTTATGTCAAAGTTCTTTATGTGAAGTACCAGCAGGCCGCAGGCATCCTGCCGGCAGCAACTGGAAGAGTGACTCCAACAGCCGCCCCACAAATAACATAAACTCCAAACCAGACCCCAATTGCTATTCCCATTGCCATTGCCATTACCAGTTTCAGTCACCGATGCATCGCCGTCGACTTAAATCATAAAATCATGAACACACTATATATATATATATATGTATATATTTCGATGTTGGCAGAGTACGTTGCAAATAAATTTCACTTATAAGTTGAAATCGCGTTGTAATCGTTTCATTTAATGGGAAGCACGTGTGAAAACTGCAATTTCTCAGAGGCATCGCTTACGTTTTGGATGAGAGGGCGACGGCTGATGGTGGTGGATGCAACAAAAATTATATGCTGAGAGGAGCATGGTGGAAGGATCGCAACAGCAGCTCATTAGTGTTGGGACAGCCTCAAGTTAAATGTCCCATGGAACGATGGGTTTGCGCAAATTCAAAGTGTCAGTTGTTCAGTTTCCCAGCCGATGGCTCTTTGGCTACGATATATTTATAGATTTGCTGCTATATGATTTCTGTCTCACACTTGCCACTTGTACAGAGATTTGCTGAGGCAACAGATTTGCCAATGATTTAGTTGCATTCAGGCGTCAAGTAAATCTTAAAACTGCCGAGGGGAGCCAAAAGAGCAAAAGATTTTATTTTTTGCTCTGTCGGCGCGTACAAATATAATTTATGCGTCTCTTTAAAATGTCACTTGTCGAAACGGGGACTGCTTTTCAATTAAGGCAGCCAAATGCAAATTTATGCAAATCCTTGGCCAAAAACTAAGCAACATCCAAGCAGTCTGCGACCATCCACAACCCCCCCCACTCTTGCAGCCCATTGGCCGGCTCGAAAATACGTCAGTAGAGTTTTGGCCAGAGGCAATGCCATTTTGTGACATTGTTCTGCATAATTTGCACCTAGAGCTGCAGATCGGAGCTGCCAAACTACCGTTGGAGCTACTTTGCCACCGTTAAATTAATAAAACGTAAAATTTCCCATTTTAATATTTATGAGTTTTTCGCGCAAGACGACGTTCCAAGCGAAATTTTGCATACTTTAACGCCCAGCTGGCCCCAAGACTGAGAATCATGAGAATAAACGCGACAAACAATATTTTGTTGCCACTGCGTGGCAGTTGCGGCAAGGGGCTATCTCTCCTGCTTTCACACCATTAGCTACATTTCTCAGTAGCTGCACAACAACAACAACAACAACAACAATGACACTTTTTGAAGAAGGCAATTTCAGTTTGGCTTCGTTGTTAATTTAAAACGCTTTGCAGTCAATTTAAATTGTTTATGCGAATACAAAACATCTAACAACAATTTGAGAATTTCGAAATTTTAAATAGCAATTTTAATTAATGACTATTTATTTATAATACATAATTAAAAAAACACATCATATTGATTTATTTATTTTATTTATCTGATGTCATTATAATTATTTTTAGTTATAATTATAATTGATCAAATTAATTGGAAAGTATGTGGATAATAGGGACAAATTTCCAATTAACGCTGGCAATTATTATCTAATAATAATTACATTGTTTAAATTAAATTTACATATTTATTTTTCCATTTATCCAATGAACTCGTAGGCAAAGTTGATGCAACATTTAATTAATAGTTGCAGTTTTAATTGAGGAAAGCAATCAGACTTATAAAAAAATAATGTGTTGAGTCTCTAAACTAAATCCAATTAATCAATAACTTTCCACACAACTGCAACACTGACCCACAAAAAGCAAAACTCATTCGGCCAGTTGAAATTGTCAATTGAAATAGACAAAGTGACAAAGTGACAAAGTGACAATTCCAAACTGCTAACTGCCTTCAATCAGCCAATGAAACTGACTTGCCAACAAATTTGAAATGTTTCTTTTTTTTGTTCGTGACTCCAGTTTGCAGGTGCTGCGAGTATAAAAAGTCATTTTGTGTCTGGGGGCAATCGCATCGTTCATTTCCCTTAAATGCTGCATGGCTTGGCGAGAAATGTAAGAAATGCACGCAACAACACACATGAAACGCTGTGTGTGTGTGTGTGAGTGTGTGGCTTGAAGTCAGCCCCCCAGCTGGTCAGTCAAGCCGGACAAGTTCAGTGTGCTTCTGGCTCTTGCCTGATGCTGACTATTTGGACTCCTCCACCCGCCGGTGTTATGTTTAATTGAATGGGATTTCATTACGTCGCGACGTTCTGACCGTTAAGACCTTCACCTCCTTGCCACATGCCACCACCTGCAAAGCAGTGCCAGTCGCAGCACGCCCACATCATTGAACGGGTTGCCGCTGTTTGGGGCAGCTTTGTTGAATCTGCCCCTGCGGAAATTGAGGCATTATTGTGATTCACTGATTTTGCTCTTTTGCAACCGTACTGAGAGCTGACGTTGCCTTGTTGATTTTGGCATTTCAATGGGTTTTTGTGTGTTGGCGATTCGATCAGGTTATTAAGTGCACACACACACACACACACACACACACACACACACACACACACAATGGCATTCCATGTCCATTGAATTGCTTTGTCAGTTCGCTGTGAGGTGCGAAACTAATTTGCGCTGAAATTAGTTTTCTTTCACTGCCGAAAATTGACGCTGCAAGCAACCACCACCTAATTCCTGCATGTTGCATGTGTTGTGGAAAGCTCAATAACAGGCCTGTTGCCTGCATGCGACCCGGTCAATTCACCAGCCTCGCACAATTTTTTCCCTGTCTTTTTTTTTTTTTTGTATGCCTCGTCCGGCAACATTTTAATGAGCCGCACATGTCCAGGCAAACGTCGAACGTTGACTGGGTTTGTTGGCCTCGTTAAGCATTTCGATCGCTTGCTGAATCTGGCCAACGGAGCATTAACGAGGCGTGTGGCATCCTGACGTCAATGATTAGAGTGGCATGCGTTTGGGGATTTGACGGCTGGCAGCCAAATTGTGAGGGCAGACAATCTGCACGGGATATCCGTATTTTAACTATGAATGCTAGCACAAAAGCAAAAATTAAACTTTTGTAAAAAGAAATACAAAATGGCATATATAAATCTTTTGCGAGTTATTAAAAATATTATTAAAATATAATAATAATACAAAATATTGAAATTAATTTGGAAACTAGCTGGTACAAAAGCGAAAATTAAACTTTTGTAAAAAGAGTAAATGGCAAATATAAATCTTTTATATATATAATATAAGAATAATAAAAATAATTGCATTTAATTTGAAAACTAAGAATAAAAAAAGTAATTTTAAAAAAGTTGTGCATGAGATAATAATAAAAATGCCAGGATAACAATATTTACACATTACTTAATATTTATATAATATATATATTTAATTAAATTATATACACATATGAAAAATATACTGAAAGTATTTGTAAATAATTGGCTTATAATATTATTATTTATTTGATTAATAAGGACAAAATTGTCATCGATTTTGTCTCGGCAAGCTTTCAGCTGGAGGCACACATATGAAACCTGTCATTAATGAAGACATTCCTGATGCTGGCAGCCACTATGAATGCTGTAATCCACACGCACCGAAGTAAAACCCAACAATGCACAACACCGAACCCCATATCGCACCCCTCCAGGGTTCTGTCTTCAGCCCCATCTTCGAGTAGAGACAAAAGGAAACGGAAGCAACTGAGCACACTTAAGTGAAGCGCGTAATCCGAGCCACATAACAAATGCCCCAGAATATGGAGCAGGAACAACGCAAGGAAGGCCAACTAGAAGGAAAAGCAAGCAAGGAACTGGGATCAACGGCAGCTTTGCACGTTTTGCCAAAACCAAAGAAAAAAAAAAAAAAAAAACAAGAAAACAGAATAGAATAGAATAGAAAGAATAACAGGCAGAAAGTAAAACGGGTTCAGGACATAGGACATCCACTGACCGAAGACCAACTGAATGGTTCTCATCTCATGAGATGCTCGCTTATATCACACACATACAGCAGGACAGCTCTGGAAGGACGGAAGGCGGGGTGGGGAGGTTGCAAGCAACGCATGTGACAATGTTAAACTGGAAATCATTGCACGGTCACGTGTCAATCTTTAATGTCCCTTCACTCGCCCCCTCTTCCACCCGGAGCAGCCACCCATATTAGAAGTCTGCGTCTTGGGGATGTTTGCCAAGTGAAGCTGTCAAAACGCATTTGACTTTTGCATTGTTCGAATGAAAGAAACTGCTACAATTTCTATCATTTATTTCCTACTCTTAAAACTTTGTTTCCTGCATATAATGATGGCAGTTGAATAAACTAATATAATGCTTAGCTCGGACTTAGTGTTGGGAATAGTGGCAAGTGGAGAGTGGCGAGTGGAGAGTGGAGACTGGAGATGGCCTCAATGTTGTTTGGTATTAAATTACGGGTCCTAAGTGTTTGGCATTCTGCTCAATGGGCCATCAGGTGGTTGGCTACCTTTTGGCTTACTCTGAGTTTCCACATTAACAGCTCCTTCTTGGTTGGTTTCACCCAGGAAATGGCTGCAGTTCCCCATGGCATTATGCTGATGCTCGAATAAACTCACTTGCAGAATTGACAAAGTTTTAGAGTACTTACGAGGGGGGGGGTGGGTGCGGGAGAAACAGCTGGCTGTTAACTATTCAAATCTATTACTGCTCTCGAAACTATTCGAGAAGGTCAGTTGTCCCAATCTGGCCAAACAATATGTGCTGCAGCCCGAAATGAGGTAATAAACGTTTGTGTCCCAACTAATAAAGCCTTAAAATGTATCAAAGCTCACTTTTAAGAGCCCAAACTCTGCAGAGACAACAAAAAGGGCAACACTTAATTTCAATTGCTGCAATTAACAGCAGCCCACATGAGAGAGAGCGGGAAAGATAGAGTGAGTGATGGAGAGAGAGAGAGAGAGAGACAATCCCCCATAAATATGTGTTTAAAAAGTTGGTCACTCCAACCCGAAAGTTCCCAACTCACATGTCTAATTAACAAGCCAAGGGGAAGAGAGAGAGCAAGTCAGAGAGTGAGAGAGAGAGAGAGAGAGAGGGTTACAAGAAGTTTCGCCACCTTTCGTCTTTGTCACAATTTTCACATGTGATATTCGCTAACGCAACTTGCTGGCTGACCTTTTTTTACTGAGCCACCGGCCCCAAGCCGTGGCTAAACTTGCCGCTTCCACTGCCACTGCCACTGCCACTGCCACTGCGACAGCCACTGCCACTGTCACAGCCACTGTCAGGGCCAAAAGACCAGACGCCGCACCTAGTTAGAGAGGCGAATAGACGCTTCAGTGCTGCCAAACTGTCTGCTCGACTGAGTGCCCGGCATGCCCAGCCGGCTGGGTGAATCAGTCAACCCTTAAATTGGTACGCCATGTCAGCGATGAATTATCTGCAACCTGCTAAACAAGCAAGCCAAGCGGGTTGCCCAACAGGAGAGCAGCCAGGCAACCCGGCATACCCAGCTAACCGAGCACCCAAGCATCCACAGTAGTTAGCACAAAGTGGCGAGGGGGAGGGGCGGGGTTGGAGATGCTGTGGTTTGGGTGTTCCAGGCTACTCCCCGAGCTTTTGTCAAATGTCGGCCGATGTCAAAGCAGCGCGCGTCGTGACCATAAATCACAGGCGGTCCAGCGAATGTCCAATGCAAAAACAGGGCAAGGGGTTAAGGGTCAGGCCACGCAGATTGCAGCAATAATTTGGGGACCACTTTAAAGTTGGCTTACAAAATCTATTTAAGGTTCAATGAACTCCAAGCAATGTCTTAAAATAGGCTCAAACTTTTGTTATATATTTAAAATTATATTTGCAAAAAGAATTCTTTGTAATGGTTAAAAGCAAAATCTGCAAAAGTTTTGCTCTGATTTATATAGATAAATTGTTGTGCTTTAAAAATATTCATTAATTTATAGAGAACGTTGTCTGAGTACACCTAAACTCTAGTGTTGAAAAGCCCATCTTCTGTGGAGATTCAATTGTTTCCACCTACGTATTCGCCCCATGGACAATTGTTGTTGCTTTTAGGGGAGGCTCGGACTCAACTCAAGTGTAAAATTAAAACTCGAGCAATGAAAAATCATCAACGTCAGCGCCATGCACGCTCCTAGGGACGGAGACACACTCAGTCGTCTCCCCCTCACCGAGGCCCACAGGGTGTTTTGTAAAAAGAAAAAAAAAAAAATAGAAAAAAACATAACATAAAAAACGTAACAGTAGCAACAATTTTTGTTAGGGGGTTGCTGACAATGCGTCTGGGCATCAACTGCAAAAAATATGAGCTACAGAAACGCCCAGCGATCAAAGGCATCCAAGCTGCGGGTGTGGAGCACTCGAAGTGGGATTGGGGAAATGAATTGGGAAATGGATTGGGGAAACTTCTCTGATGAATGAAGGCAGACGGCAGACGGCAGATGGCAGACGATGGGCTCTGTGGAGACGATGACAATGTCAATGGCGACATTGAAACCGGAAAATTGCTGCGGGTCTTTGGCAATTTATAAGCGACCCCATCTGAATTCTCGTCGCCCGCAAAGCATTTATTGATAAATTTTCAAGCAAAATAAAAAAAAGAAAAACTGCACAAAAATCCATACCTAATTGAGACGATTAGTGGGAAAAGCACACACATACACACACAAACACACACACACACGCATACACAAAATATCTGCAGTGTCACCCAAATAGAAGCAAGTGCGAAACTTCAACCTTTGACATGAATGAACCGTGTAATTTATAAACTTTGAGTAAATTGTGTTCTATTCCAAGTGTTGGCCATTTCCTCCTCCCCCTACAGCTGTCTGTCATTGACATATTGCGCGTCATCACAAAAATATTAACTGTTCATTGACAAGCGCCTCAGTCCAGCCATAGTCACTGACATCGCCTGTCAACAGTTTCCTCCTCTGGAGCAAGTATGCCTCCAGATGGCAACAGCTTCAACTTGGCAATAGTTGAAAAATTGTGCTTTTTCAACGGCAGTTGAAGCTGGACAGTCTCAACTTGCCTGCTCATAGAAATTGTCTGGACAATTTAACACACCGCTTAAAATTGTGATTTCGTTGGAAAAATGCCATTGTTTGCGACTTGGAGAATTCTGATATTTTCGACACTTCACAACTTAAATCGATTGACTTAATAACAGATTGTTGCAAAAAAAATGAAAGAGTTTCATCAAATATAAATCTTAATTGGTATTCAAACTGATTTAAAAAATAAAATAAAATAACTTAGAAGCTTGAAATAATTCCATTCTTGAACAATTAAATTATTACTTTAGAATAGAGATTGTTTTTATTTCAGATATTTTCAGCTAAGAACTGAATTATTAATAGCTTTCCCATTTGAGCTAAAATTATATTTGTTGCAGTCAAAAGCAAATTATAGCTAGTTTCTAAACATTTCGAAGAATTTAATTAAAACTGAAATTTAGTGTACTGCATTAAATTAAAATTTAACTGATCGTTGAGAATTCAGCAACGACTTATTTGTAGTTTACTTAGACTGTCAAGCACATGCAAATACTAAATGCTAATTTGCATTGCCACACCCCACACACACACACTGACAACATTTCGAAAGGCAACTTAATTAAGTCACCCACTTTGTGGGAAAACCTCAGCCAAAAAAATGTCAATAGCACAAAGCTCGCAACTTTCAACGCAAATGTTATAAAAAAAAAAAACGAAAAACTCTAAAAAAAAGTAAGAAAGAAATAAGAAAATGAAAGCATTGCAAAGAAACGCAGAAGTTTTTGCCACTGCCACTGCCACTGCCATTGCCGTTGCCGTTTCTGTTGATGTCGCTGTTGCCATCGTTTTCGACATCGCCGTAGTCGAGGATATTACAAAATCCATTAAAATTCTATTTCCTGCCATCAAACTGCCCAAAGTTAAATAAAGCGCGGCAAGCACTCGCCGACCGTATAAATCGAGAGAGCAAACCGAAAAATACATAATAATAATAAACGACGACGGCAACCGAAATTAAAGGCAAAAACATACAGAAACTGCCACTGACAAATTCTACGGTGGCAGTGGGGCACAGTGGGGTGCAGTGGGGCGGAGTAGGGGCTTTGGTGGTTAAGCAAGTATCGGGACAACTTCAGAGTTGGAGCTGCTCGAGAGGTGCAGTCGAACCGAACGTTGACTGCATTTTTAAGGCAACTTAAATGCAACGAGCAACGTAAAGAAGAAGAAGAAAATAAAACAAATCGGCGGATATGACCGACTGCGGAATACCCTTATAATCAGTTGATACGGGTCTGCTGTGGGTATGCCTCGTGCCTCGACTCTTATCTTCAATCTGTGATTTTACCTATAGACTAAAACTACATTTCAATATTTGTAAGCGACTCTCTTTATGTTAAAATTATACTCTCAAAAATGACAAGCTGTTGGCCATAACTTTGTTAAGAATCAGGCCTATTTGATCAGGGTTTGACTTCTACATAATTACTGCATTCATAGTTAAAATCGATATTGCAACTGTACAGTCATAATTTTAGGAATGGTTCAAATCTTGCCAATCTTTGAAGGAGCTCAAATCTATATTTCTATCTAACCAATATTACCAATATTTCCTTTTTTATTTTCCCATGTACGCATAGCTGTAAAGAGTCATTTTCATAGCCAATATGCTCCTCCACCTGCAGTATCAGAGTAGAGCAAAAAAAAAAATCCTAATAAGCTGACGCGGTGAACTGCAGTTGGCAGGCTCAAAGCAGACCCCTCTTCCCGACCAACGAATGAGCCAACAAGCCAGTCTGCCCCATCCGCCCAGTGGCATTAAAAAGGTATAAGCGTAGTTAATAAAGTTGCAAGTGGTCGTCAGCATCCTTAACTCGAGCGTCTGGCTGAGGTTTGACATTTGGGTTGCTCCCTCTCGCTAGGTCTCCTATTTTATTATAAAATGCAGCATCGTCGTCATAGTCGTCGTCGTCATTGCTTATTAATCCCCATGTAAATCCTGGCTGTGTGTATCGCCCATCTCCACTCTGCTGCTGCTCGTTGTTATTGTGCCTGTCCAAGCATCAATAAATGTTCTATAATACCAAAGCCAACAACAACAACGCGAACAGCAGCAAACAGCTACAGTAATCCCCCCAACAACATGAACATTTGCAATATTAACATTTCCGACCAGTTTACAGAACAACAACAACAGCAAGTTGTGCAAATAAAAAACATAGTTTAGATATAATGAATACAGCTTAACTTGGCTAAAATGAGTTGGCGTTCTTCAAACTCGCCCGCTAAGCATCAAATTTCTGTTGATGTTAGCGGTTTTTCTTTCGCTTTTTTTCTATTTTTTTGAATTCATCATGTTTGGCCTTATGCACAGTTTGTGCCACCATTTTATTAAGTATTTTTTCCCTGGATTTATTTTGTAATTTTCATGGATTTTAGTGCATAATTAAAACCGAAATGCGTCATAAGCAGAGTTGAGTGATTGAGAAGGATATCTGCAGAATTGAAAAAGCAACTGCAGATTTCATAAAAAATACACTAAATACAAACAAATTAACTTGCCACAAAAATAGGTTGAAAATGTTATACAAAATATATTTTTATAATAAATTCCCCTTCAAACAAAATCATTGAAATGAAGAAACATTCATTCTTGAATTAATGAAATAATTTCAGTGTATTGAATTTATTTTTACCAGCAAAAGATAAACATGCTTACCTTGAATACAAAGGATATTATTCTGATCCATTGGTATTATTACTTATATACTGATGATCTACTAGCGCAATAAAACTGAGCAAGATTCACGGACTCTGGCTGGCCAGCTGGAGTTGGCCATAAATTTGTAGATGTCACTACAAAAGTTCATTATTTTAACTGTGGAGCTGCGTGCTTGGCACTTGGCCGGTATCAGACCATGGCCAACAGCCACATGGCCAAGCAGCTAGCAGCTAACAGCTTGGAGCCGGTCAACTTTTGCTGCAGAAAATAAACAGCAGCCGTTACCCGTTTGCCAACCAATGAAAAACAATTAAAGGAACTCCTCCTTCTTTCACACACACTCAAATGTGTGTGTGTGTGTGTGTGTACACATTTTGCCAGAGAACAATTGAAAATCTTTTTAAGTAATTTCCGCACGTAATCCAACATTATTGCTGTTATTTATACGCTCCCACAAAGGGTAAGGGTATTTCGTCATAGCATTTGTAATACATTTCCTGAACGGAAAAAAAAACACATTTGTGTGTTACCACATTTATTAGTGTATTAGCTACTTAAAAGATCCATGAGCCAATATAATAATTTGTGGCTCAAAACAAATCCATATAGGATAATTATTTGTAGATTATTTTGCAAATAAAATTCAATGGTTTTTTTTTTGAGTCTTACTTAAATCTAGTTGGGGTATTCCGTAGTCGGACAAACTCTCTTGTGGGGCACTTTTGTTGCCTTGGCTTAAGCCAAATGGGTAAAATACGAAAAAATATTGCAAGAAACTGCAATTGTATTGCGCCTCGTAACACATTGCAGATGGCGCATGTTTTTAATTCATTTCGGCAGTTACTCAGAGGATTGTCCTTTATTATTTTTATGCAGTAAAAACAATAATTGGTCCAATAACATAAGTGAATGGAGAATTGCAACCCGGTTCTTAAGTCAATTGCGAGTTTCTGAAGGGAACAAACTCTTTAAATAATAAATATGGATTGGCTTTTCAATAAATCCAGAAAGTTACAGAATTGCAATAGATTAGCAATGAAATTGCAACCTAAATGCTTCGTTATACAAAAGTCAATTGGAAAATCTAGTTGCATGAATAATTAGGCAAAATGCACAAACAATTGTTTCACCTCATCGAAATCGAAGCTGAAAACAATTTGCACAAAAATTGCGAATGCGAAATGGAAATTTTCTTCAACGAAAATGATTTTCGTGTGCCATTTTTACTCATCAATAATTTATGCGAAGCAACATAGGCGAATTCTGATTGTTTCATTTGACGCATGAAAATTGAAATTTTCCAAATTTTTTTTATGTTTGTATGTGTGAAAATGTGTTCTGAATGCTTGATATTATTATATAAATACTATTCCGAATATAGAGCAGCAATTAACTGCCTTCAACAATTTTAATTACGTTTTAATTATAATTTGCTGAAATTGTTTTAATAAGCTGGAATTTTGCATATTTAGAGATAAATTCCTTTACATAACTTTCGGTCATATTAATTGCTGCACTTTTGCTTAACTTATTGATTTTTATTAATTGTATTAATTGTTTTTCTATTTATATTTATTAAATTTAGAATTTAGCTCTGAATATCAAAGACCAATTTATACCATTTTTTGCATGGATAATTAATAATTAATGGGATCCAGAGTATCATCAAGCCACTCATACCAGGAATCTCGTTCATTTGCCACCTTGGTAATTACGCCTAACTATCTCATTGTCGTTGAGCAGGGGGGTACAAGTGGCCGGGGGAGGCCGGGGTGGTAAAGTTGAATTAAACATGCGGCACCCCAAAGGCAGCAGCAAGCCGATGAGCTAAAGGAAAAATAATAGCAACAAAATAAGCACAGCTGCCTGGAAGATGTCTAGAAAGCGTCTAGGATTGCCGCTGTGAAGGGATGGGGCGGGTGGGTGGACACGTTGAAAACAATGAACCCATGAGACAGCCAAATGACACTTAATTTTTCAAAATAGAGAACGACTCTAACAACTCTGAGATGGAACACTAGTTGGATGGGTGACGACGAGTGGCTGAGTCCGACACCTGTTCATTGTTTTTAAGTGCAAAAATATGTATAAATTTCCCAGCTCAACACGGGTATGTATGTGCGTGTGTGTGTGTGTGTGTGTGTGTGGTGAGGGGGGGGGGGGGTGTGTAGCTAGCAGAGCTGCTGTCTTGCTGCGTAATTTGTCGCCCAAGTAATTAGTGAGATTTAAATTGCTTCGCTCTGCCGTTGGTTGGTTCTTTCTTAGCTTCCGCCACACTCAACTCGAACTCAACTCGAACTCAGCGTTGAGGCAACACTTCGACTTATATTAAATGCATTAAGTGCTTGTCGCACCCAACTTTTCCCTAAGCGTTTCAATTAGTTTTCATAGTCGCGAGGTGGCCTATTCTCTCCCACCCCCCCCCCCCCCACTCCCTTTAATCTATATTTCTCCTGCGTCTTAATTAGTATATGCATATAGACACACACATACATACATACATATATATATATATATCTATATATTTTGTAAGAAAAAAGGTTCGCTTATTACGACAATATCTGTCTTGTCTTGGGCGTGGTTGGGCTGTGTGGGCGTTCTGCTCGTCGCGTAATGCGAGACAAACGCGTTAAATTAGCACAAATTAGATTTTAATTATAGAAAATGTATTTCTCGCCATTCATCCAGACTCCCAATTCGACATTCTGCCTTAAGTCTGGTTGCGATTTACGTAAACCTTGCGACAAATATTTTTGTAATTACAGGTCGTGTTGATAGCTGTAGCTAAAGCGAATTACAAATATATTGCTCCTTGATAAATCATTAGATTTTTCTTTTATTTGAAAAGTGTACAAGTTCTGTTTCTTTTATTTTGTTACTAAAACGAAAACCATTCAAAATTATCGCTAATTATATATTTTAGGAGAGAAACAGTCAAAGTCGAGTAAGTTTGATATTGATAGAATATCAATATCTCAATAGAGTATCAATATCTCAAGAGTATCAATATTTGAGCAGCATTATTATTCAATAATAATAAGCACAAATATATTAATGCAAATTGCTAAAATAAATACAAAACATAACTCAATCTATATATAAATACACAGATCTTAACTTATATCGAAATGTAAATATTTGTCAAGCTTTTTCAAAATACTGAGTAATAATAAACAATTTTCACATCACACACTCCTCGTTTTTATAGAATAAATATATTTTTTAATTATAATGAAATGGTTTGCGTATTCGATTTTAGCAAAGAGTTCGCCTGGGAGCGAAGCTATCTGAAGGTGAGGATGCACTCCAAGCCCAATGCTAATGACTAATTTCCACATATATATATAATTTAGAAAAAATGCCTTAAGTTGGGTGTGGAGGAAGAATATCGTTCGTATGAGAGACGCCTCCGGTGCAGCTCAACTGGTGTGTTTCTCTTGTTGCACTCAACCCTGACTGCGGTTCACTGCATCCTGCTCCTTTGGACTTGTGAAGTGGGTATTTATTTATATGATATCTATGTGCTTAACTAACTGGTCATTGTTTTGTCTGCATTCGCAGTATAGACACATAATTTATTTCGATGTTTTCTTTTATCTGGTCAATGCAACACTCACGATTCTCACGCTGAGCATGAACCTAAACGATAAATTAGTGGAGCAACATAATTGGATGATTCTTGCCACATCGTTGACTGTCGTCTTTCTAATGGTTCTGGTGGGTGCGTATCAAGTGGGATATATTAAATTAGAGTCCACTAACTGACTAAATACTGCCGCAGATTTATTAATTAATATGTATCATTATTATTTTAACTACTGGAGAATCGGCACGTTCTATGATACTTACGTCCTGCTAATGATCTATTTGTATCTGCCCGTTCCCTATCTCAAATGGCCAATTATACTTGGCTGTTCAGTTTCTGTACTTTACACAATTTGTAGTTTTCATCACATTTCTACGACGTATCTCACCGCGGATTACTACAAGGCCAGTACGTATCTGCTGCATCATTTGTGCCTCAATCTGATGGGCATTTTTTATCGCGGAATAAGCGATATCACTTTGCGCTCCTCGTTCCTCGATCGTCATCAGTATGTGAAGGAGGATTTTGCGCTGCGCAGTGCATGCAAGCACGAGAAACTCCTCCTGGACAGCATTCTGCCACCTCAGATAGCGGAACCCTTCCAGGCGGACATTCGCGATCGCATTGCCTTTGCGGGCAAACGAAATCAAACGACCATCGAGAACATGAGCCATCGGATTATGACCATTCAAAGTCACACCGATGTCACCATCCTCTATGCAGATGTGGTCAACTACACCCATCTAACCACAACTCTGTCGGTTAAGGAACTTGTCACGCTGCTGCATGATTTATATGGCAGATTCGATGTAGCCGCCGAAAAATTCAATGTCCAACGCATTAAGTTCTTGGGTGACTGCTACTATTGTGTCTCAGGTCTGACACAACCCAATCCGGATCACGCCAAGTGCTGCATTGAGCTGGGACACTATATGATTGCAAACATTCGCGAAGTTCAGTAAGTGCTTGACTCAACTCTAAAAAATGGGTTTTTTTATTCCCACTTGATACTTGCAGAGGACACAGAAATCTGAACCTTGATATGCGTATTGGAATACATTCCGGCTCCTTACTGGCCGGCGCAATGGGCATAACAAAGCTGCAGTTCGATATTTGGGGTAGTGTCCATATAAAATTCATTTAAATTTGAAACCTTCACACCTTTGATTTAAATTATAGGAAATGATGTGGACATTGCGAATGTATTGGAATCGACTGGTTTGGCTGGACATATTCACATCAGTCAGAGAACTCTGGACCTTTTGATTGACCATTCGTACGAGATTCTACCCGGCACCCAGGCGGCCCGCGATAATCCCAATCTGCAAAGTGAGGGAATTCAAACGTATCTCATTGCTGGCATTGATATTTCCAAACTTGCCCACGAATGCTCAAGTAAGGGTTCCCTTAATGATGAGAAGAACTCCCTTACTGAATCGCCCAATGACATTGTCCAAGAACTGCGCAAAGAACTCGCCAAGCTGCCAACTGGTGCTTTTCAGTGTGTTCCCTGTAAATTGATAAACGTATTTTGGACTTAACCATTTCTCGTTCACAGAATTAAGGATCTATTGGGATTTTTCAAAAAGAAACAAACCGACTATGAAATTCCTGTGTTCGGATTTATGTTACTGCACTTTCTGGATTCTCGTCTCGAGTATAAATATATGGGACAGCCAGATTATTTGTTAAGATACAGCGCACTTTTATCCTGGTGCATTGGCCTCTGTTTGATATACATCGATATGATGTCTCATAGTGGCCGTGAATTCAATCATTATGTTGCGCTCTCCAGTTTCATGATAGTCTTGACTTTGCAGCTCTTTATAACTTGGTACAAGAAACTCTGCCATTGGCGATACAATCGAGTTCCCACTTACCAATTGTCCAGCTACAGTTGTTGGCTCTTCCGGATTGCGGACTTCATTGAGCTGAATCTGAGCATCCGAATGGTCATGTACATGTTGAATGTGATCTCATATTATTGTGTGATAGCTCTGGTGCTGGTAAGGGTATTTGGTATGTATATATATATATTTCACATATCATTGCCTAGATGGACTGTGATGTTAATCTGTTCGAGATGGCGCATATTGAGAGCAATTTGTACCTCTATGAAGCAGATCCCAATATATGCTTTCAGCCCTGGGTACTCACAGACATGGTTTGCTTGATATTGGGCATTAGTATGCTATTCGCACGCATACCCTGGATGATTAAGATCATTGTCACCGTACTGGAAGCGGCTACGTATTTGCTACTTATGCTTTTTCAATTTGAGTACATTATCCATCATAGCAATACAACGAATCCATATTTTCTATCAGAATACGCCCACTGCCTGATCCTTGTAATCACATTGATTAGCTTCTACTTTATGCAGCGACAGGCGGAGTTCAATAACCGGATCAACTTTAAGTGAGTAACTGAAAGATTTCACTAGGTTTTCCTAAAAATAAATAACTATCTATCATCTAGCTGGAAAATGGAGCTGATCAAAAAACAGGAGGCTGCTAGCATTACCAGTAAATCGATAGCAATTTTATTGAGAAACATATTGCCCTCTCATGTCGGTAGGATTTTGTTGAGTTCTCTGATATTCTTATATTTTAATTATTGTTTTGCAGTCAATGTCTATCTGACATCGTTGGCCAAAAATGAGCTTTACTATGAGAACTACAAAATGGTTTCGGTTATGTTCGCCTCCCTTCAAAAGACTCAAATGGATTTGCCTAATTTGCGCTTTCTCAACGAGATCATTTGCGAATTTGATCAAGTCGTAAGAGCAATTTATATATTTATATTTGCAATGAGTTCAAACTTTACTTTTTCTGTAGTTATCCCATTATACAAGGGGGTTTTCAGTGGAGAAGATCAAAATTCTGGGCTGTACTTATATGGCAGCATGTGGACTGAACCCACTTCTCTCCTGGACCCAGAGCGGGCGGAATACCTCCTCTATATATGCCAATTCGAAGAGTAAGTGTTCATCTTTGGTAGAAACAATTTGGTATATGTTTCTCCAACTAATCCCACTAAAGGAAACAAGTTGAGTGCCGAGACCAATGATCAGAATGAAGAAGTTGTCTTTGTTCTAACTACATTTGCATTGGATCTAATGCGAACACTGTGGGTATTCAAAAATGTCTATGAAAGTTTTCCCACCGATCGGCAAATAACTATTGGTGAACTGACCGTTGGCATATCCAGTGGGGAGGTAATGGCCGGCGTTGTTGGTGCTTCCCAGATGCACTATGATATCTGGGGGAACCCTGTGAATATGGCATCCCGCATGAATTATACAGGAACTGCCGGTAAGATACACGTAACCCAGGAGAGTGCCCTAACACTGGCCAAATACGGAATACAATGCGATTACCGTGGAATGACCTTTGTCAAAGGACGAGGCGAACTGCCGACCTACTTTGTGGGCATCGATGAGAGCTATGAGTTCAAGCAAACTTCCCCTCACGAAAGGGGCAAAGAATTATATGAACCAGATCACAGTAGTGATATTGATTCAATTGAATGATTTTGGTATATGTTTTGTTCACGAAAAAAAATTGGGAATAAAAATTATGGAATGATAGATCTGAGCCTGATTTTTCGATAGTCAATCCAAGGACACGTGACTGATTGTTAAGCTAATATGTCCAACGCTTGGCAAATATAATCAGGAGAAAATTGTTATTTATTCTAGTTGCCCACATGCATCACCCTTGCAACCTATGCTTGCCACAAACAGCGACGCGTGCAGCTAAGTAAATATTTCTTCAGTAACTGGAAAAGTTTGCACAAAATTTGAGTACTGCAAAATGTTGCAAAATCAAAGCAAGCGAAACAAAAGCGAGCACATTTTATAAATGCTCCACTCAATTATTTATTTCAATTTGTGCTGTTGACCTTTGACGAGGCGAGTTTCGATTAAAAACCATTGAAGGACCCACAAAAACCTTTGAGACCAGTTGCCAGAATCTCTCCTTGACGCGTGTGATATGTGGCAGGCCCGTCGATACACTTGGGAGTCGATATCCTCCCAATGGGGAACTGAACTGAACTCAACGTCCAATTGAACAGCCTGCCAATCATTCGTAATTGAATTACAGTTTAATTATGGAAACTACTTTGGTTAACTGCTTGTTTGGGCACAAATTCAGCGATGATTTCGCAATTAATTTACAATGTTTGAAATTTGCATTTGCCCCAAACTTGTCGAACTTGTTGGTGTGATCCTTGTCGACATCCTTGCTCTGACATTGCACTTATCAAAAATTCAATTAGGCGTTCACTTTTGGCATTTGCATTGACAAATTCGCTGCCACTAACGAGACGAGGGGCACTGGTAGTTGCCCCCAAGTGAATTGTCCTCGATGCTAACGAGAGAAAGTGTTGTGAAATTTCCATAACTGGAAGCTTATATAATCAATGGCAACTGGGATATTATTTAACTTTTTCTCTAGTTACCCGAGATTACATCATGATTGCCAAAGTCTAAATTGAGCGTAAAAAATACAAATAGTTGGCAGTAAGTCCAACAATATTTGGCACAACATATTGACCTAATTTCTTGTGCATTGCTCGGCTGTATTCAAGTTTACAAGTTGCATGCATGTTTAACCGGCTGCCAGGCTGCGGCTGGAAATGAGCAGCGGGTATCAAAAAATGCCCAAACGTGCCAAATGGCCAAAAGAAAGTTGCAATCAAAATCCAAAAAAAAAATAACTGCAAGATGTGAGCACTCTGCAGCTGCAACAGCGTCGACTGTGTTGCCTGTCTATCATTTGGTCAATCAGTGGCATTGCCACGCCCCATCACTGCTGCTGCTGCTGCTGCTGCTGCTGCCTCCTGCCTGCCACCCCCTTGCTGCCTGCAGTCATCCAGCCAGCTAAAAGTTAAACGCAGTCAAAGCGTGCAATTGCTTCAATGTTACGGCTGGCAACAGGGGACAGCTGTGGTGCAGCGGGGAGTCGGGGGGAGGTGTGGATGGGCTGGCTGTGCAGATGATTTGGTGGCATTGCGCGTGTCCAACGAGATGTTCCCACTGTGCAACTGCTGGCGAAATTGTTGGCATCGTCGTCTCTCTTTTTGCCTTTTGGTCATAAACTTTGCTTACGTGACAAGTTTAGTTTATTTCTTAAGTTGAACGGCGCGTTATTCCTGCCAGTATTCTAGAGGGGGGTGTGGGGAGGGGAATGCAGCAAGACTGAAGCAACAAGACAGGACTTTTGCTCCAGTGCTTGGACTGGCAGCACAGCCTGGCTCTTTTGGCTGTGAAGTGTTGCTGTTGTATTTTTCGCCTTTTGTATAACGAAAAACATTATAAGAATATCTAAGAATGCCGAAGTAGAGCGTACCAGACTTGCAGATACCCTCTAGTCACTTGTTCAAAATGTGTGCAAAAAGATCGAGTGGTGTGTAGATAAAATTATATTTATTGTTCTTGTCTCAATTTGGTATAACTTTAAATACAATATTTTACAGGGTATTATATAATTCAAAAAATTGACAATATCAACAGCAGCAGCAGCCAGATGGAAGCCAGCAAATTTAGCCAATCAAAAGAACACGTGGCTGGAAAACTAGAATTGTTAGCTTCTGTGGAAAACTATACATATATAACTATATATATAAAGCAAAAGTAGAATGCAACAAAATGCGTAACTTGTTAGAATAATTAGATGCACATCAAGCTGAATATTATATTTTTGACCAGCAATTACAGATTTTTCGCTGACAGCCACTGATATTTTACTTAAAGTTTTGTTAGAAAACTTATAAATAAAATTATCGAATCATCTCTATTTTTGATATAAGAAAAAAATATCTCACTTTGTTACTGGACATGTTTTTTCCCCCTTTTCAGTTGAGACCCAGCTGGGCAGCCATTAGTGGGAGAAGGGCGAGCAGGAAGGAGAAGAAGGAGGAGGAGTAGTAGTATCTCTAGGTAGGTGAAGGAAAAACGCTTTTACGTACGAATATAACCTAGATTTGTTATGACATAAAATTATTACGAAAAATGGTTATTACCCCGTTTACGTTTGAGTGAACGCATTTGTACGTGTTGACAATTTGTTAGCTTAGATAATGTTACAGCTGCAATAACAACAACAACAGCAACAATGCCTTCAGGCAACTGGAAAAGCAAAAAAAAAAATATATATATATATATATATAAAAAGGGACAAAAGAAAATCATCATCATTGGTTTCCTTTAGCTTTGCTTTGTTTTGTGTGTTTGCCATGACAATTTTATAAAAATCACATTGCAAGGGTTAGCCACAATCACATACGCACACCCACACACACACACACACACCCACACACGCATATGTGGGGGGTGTGACAGTTGGTCTGTGCGTGTCACAAGCCTGTCATTTTGGCTGCCACGCCCCCTTCAGCGCCTTCACATTGCCATTGACATGTCGGAATTTTAAAATTCTTTCGTCGCATTTCGTTGGCATGGAAATTGCCAAAGTTTAAAGCGGACTGCCTGCTGCCCTCCTGCCTGCCCCCTGCCCGCTCCCCTTGCCAGCTTGCCTTCCTGATTGGTAAAGCTAGCAGCTGTTGCCAGCGCTTATCTCCCATATATCCCCAGCACAATCTCCAGCTGAAATCCCGTGCCTCGATACCCAATCCTCTGCAAATGTTCGCCAATTTTATTGTCACGCTGATTGTCACAATCAGTGGTATTTGCCTTTGACCAGAGTCATCTTCACTGCTTGAACTCCTGTCGTTTCCGTTCCGTTGTGTTCTTCGCCAGTTTGCCCGATATTGGCCAGAACTTGGTCGAGTTGCAAGTTTTTAAATAAATTTGATTATAGTTGTGCCAGCTGAATGGTTCCCAGAAAACAAAAAGAAATATATAGATTTGCCATAAAACGTAATTTGCAATCTGTTGGAAAACGAAAGAAGCTTAATTGGTGGTTGACTTTATTGGCTTAAAGCTTAAAAATAATATTGGATGACCTTTAATAAACCAAATTTCGATAGAAGTTTTTTAGTTTTATTACAGATTGTTCAAAATTACTTAAACACTTTTTACTGTTTACTATTTATTATCATTTATTATTTATTTTTAGATTAAAGAAAGGCTAGTTTAATTCAAAAATCAATTATTTTCAAATGTGTGTAATTAGGCACTTTTAATATAACTTTTTGAACAGTGTACAGAGTACAATAGCTGCTGAAAAATAGAACGAAAACTTTAACATGCTGCCTCAGAGAAAATTATGCTCCGAGTTAACTAACCACTTTGCATACACACATAACACACACACACACATATATATATATATATATATATATATATACATATTTGTATATATACATATTTCTACCCACACAGAGACTCGGGGAACCGCAGTGCTATGCGTACTATCCTCAGGGTATTGAATTAATGTCAAATTAGACTTCAAAATGCGTGTAAATTTCACGCGCGGTTACAAATAAGAATTATACATGCGATATACGAGAGAATTTTACAGCAACAACAACAACAGCAACATCAACGGTCATGGCAACAGCAGCAGCACAGCAGCAGCACACATATATATTATAAGCCCCAGAGGGACACAATAGAGATGGTGTGGAAGACCCGTCACTGGGTCTATCCTCATTATGCCACCCAGCCACGACCCACATTGCGTGGCCGAGGGCGAACTTTTGTGAGCAGAAGAAGAAGAATTGTAGCCCACTTTTTAGTTAGTCACCCCTCCCCCCCCTCCCACCACAACAACATGCATGAAGAGAGAGAGAGAGCTTTTTTAAGTGTTACCTTTAGATTTTTCTCATTACTAGCATTCTCAAAACTGCCATCTACGAGTTGGTATGCTTGGCTAGCCTCGAAAGCGCAGACCTCCTCATCGCACCACCTCCTCACTCCTCCTGCTCCCACTGCAGAGCGAAGTGAAGCGTAAATCTGAGCTTCGTGTGTTGCAGGTTTCGCTATTTTACATTCATGCCTCGCTGCTGCTGCTGCTGTTGCTGCTGCTGCTGCTGTTGCCGTCTGCTGTGCGTTGATTAAGCTCCCGGCATACTCTGTGGAGATCCCTAGTTGCTTTTGAGTGCCACTTTTGTTGAGGGATTTGTAAGCAGATTGTTAAGTTCTTGCTTAAGCGAGTGCCTATCTGTAAGCAATGTGAATTTAACTCCAGATCCATACAATTTACCATACAATGAGTTCGACATGAATGGTAATAATTGATTTGGCCTTGATAACAACACGTCTACACTTTAAATAATTTCATATATAAATACATAAATATACACCATATTAATTCCTGTAGCACATATTTTGTATTTATTTTAATTCATGTATTTAAGCTGTGCACATTTTATATGAAATTACCTTATTGAAATGTCTATATTAGACATAAGCAAAAGCTAAACTAATACTCTCAGTGTACGAGTGAAGGCCATTCATTCCTATTCCAAAGCGTTGTCTCAAATTAAGATATTTCTTTGTATAGTTATTGAATTAGATTTCCAATACAATTCTATTCAATTTAACTGCATTTAAATTAAATATATTAGTTAGTTTTCATATTTAATTAAAGATTTAAATTTAATTTGAGTTTTCATTTATTATTGTATTTAATGAATCTATTAAAATGTGTGCTTATAAAATATCCGGTAGTTAAAATTGCTTTATGTCAAAGTACTGGCTTTAATCATCTTTGAGCCACATTCATCATTATACAGTTTAAGCCTTTTCCAGTGGGCTGTGCAGGTGAAAGGCAAAGGGAAATGCGAAAATCAGAAGTGATAGCGAAACAACCAATCTTGCAGAGCAAAACGAAGAGATATTAAATAGGCGAGGCCAAGAAGGCGTCTCTGGAAATGAGCAGCTAAAGCAAATGGTGGCAGTGTGAGTGTGAGGTGTGTGTGTGGCACGAGGCGGGTAAGCTGCAACAATCCGCAGTGGGTGTCACTGGGTTGAATGACAGTGTTGCCCCAAAATGACGACATTTGAGACTCAGCAGCAGAAGCAAAGAGAATAAAAATGCAGGTCTCATGTGTGTGTGTGTGTGTGTGTGTATTTTTATGCACATATATAAATATGAATGTGTGTATATGTGTGTGTGTGAGTGTGTCTGTGTGGCAGTGCCTTTGTGTATATGCGGCTAGGAAAGCTGCAAATGCGCTTTCAGTTGATTAAATTAAATCGCTAAAGCAGCCAGAGTTGCAGCTATGAAAAATGCAGTCAGTGCCCCAAGGGGCTGCCCAACGGGGGCGTGGCTGCGGCCAATGTACTCAGCGTAATGGCGACAAAGACGCAGAAAAAAAGAAAAACGAAAAGGGAAAAGAGAAAAGAGAAAAAAGGAAGAAGAAGAAGAAGAAGAAGCTAAAGCAGCAGCAGAAGGCAACCACAAAGTATTTACCTATTTTTTTTTATATATTTTTTTTTTGGCTTGCCTGCCATATGAAGACGTCGTCAGCCACATCCCCACCTGCATCCCAATTGGCACACACACACACATACACACGTGTGTGTGTGTGTTTGTTGAGTGCAAGCAACGCTTCTGCTGCACTTCCTCTTTTTTTTTTTTTTGTGTTTTTTGTGTTTTTCTTTGGCAAAGCTTTGCGCTTCATTTCAAGTATGTTTCCCTCCACGACAATTTTCAAACAATAACTTATCGAGGAAGAGTCGATTCCTGGATGCTTCTCTCGATGCACGCTTTTGGGGTGGCTTGCGCGTTTGTCTTCAGGTTTCGCTTAGCCAGCAACGTGGGATTAGAGATTTTTGTCAATGGAGGTAATTTGCGGAAGATTTTGACTAGAATTTCAATTAGATTGACGTTTTACTCGAACAATCTCCTTCGCCGTGCACCGTTAGACGTATATTTAATTTTTACCCAAGAAAATCTTCGAATTTGGGGTTGCCAACTGCTGGTTCGGCAAAATCGCTTTATGGCATTACATATATATATTTTTTTTTTTATGTTTTCTGCTGCTTAAGTTGAGTAATTAATTTTTTTTCGCTTTGCTTTGGTATTAATAATTGCGCACAAAATATGAGTGTACAATTGCCAAGTTATCTGTGTGACCCACATGCTGTACCCTTGCCACATGCCACATGCACGAAAGCTAATTGTAAGGGCTTATTCCGACTTTAATTTCCAGTTGCAACACACAATTTGCCACACAGTTAACGTGAAGGCAACTGAGCCACTTAATGCAAGATGCAAATGACTTTATTAACTTTAGCCATAACGCAATCAACAACTTGCAAATGCCAAGCGATAAAGCCCAGCACCAATATACCCACCCAGTACAGGCCAGTCCAGGCCAGCCAGTCCAGGCCAGGCCCACATGGCCAACACGTGGCATTGGCAACAGAAAGGGCACTGCAAACCAGGAATGGAATCAACAAAACGGAGACCGGAGACTCATAATGCAATGGTAGCCATAAGCCGCGGGGATTATCAGTTGGCAAAATTAATGCTAATTACTTGAAAAATATATGACCAACGTTTGCTGGGCTCGCTCTGTGGGTGGTTCTTGGATCTGCTTACTCCTCCAGCTGCTGCTGCTGGGAAATGCGAGTGGCCTGCAAACGGTTTGTTGCATTTCCGTTTGGCCAAGTTAAAAAAAAATGCGTAAAATGTGAAACAAATGCGATGCAAGACATGACAGCAAAAAACAAAAACCAGTTAGAACAGTGGTCTTAACTTAAACAATGGTAGAGTAAAAAAAAAGAACAGGCTATGTTTTTGATACACTTGAATTAGGTACTAGAATGTTGTCCTCAAGTTTGCAACATATTGAAAAAGATGTTTGCAGATCTGTTTTATAATAATTCGATTTTTTACAAGATATAATTTTTTATATGATATATGTTTTTTTTTAGTAAACTTAAGCTGCTGCACCCATGGTGCACCAAGGACGTATCCGCAGTCATAATGAATAATCATAAAAATTGCATAAATTATGTGCCGACGCCGTCTTGCTTAACGCCTCCGGTGGCAAACGGCAAACGGCAGCAGACACAACGCCAGAGAGTAGATGAGGGGCGTGTGGGTGTGTGGGTGTGTGTGCACGTGGGCGTGGTGGCCAAGTGGGCGCACTGAGCAAATGAAATGCAGAAATGTAAATCTAAAATAATTTACGCTTCTTTGTTGACTGCAGTTGCCGTTGTTGCGACTTTACCATGGCCATAAAAACCTGCTGTTGTTTCGTCCTGCGTCCCGCCTCCCGCCTCCCGCGTTCCGCATTTCTCGTATTTTCTTTTTCATTTTTTATTTTTATTTTTTTTTTTGCTTTTCTTAACTGTTTCCACAGTTGCAACAAAATGGCGTCGTCGCATTGCCGTAGCTTGTTGCCGGACTCTTTAGTTGTCTGGCTGAGGTGCTTAGCATGGGCACGAGGACGAGCAGGAGGACGAATTAGTATCTGAGTCCTGGTTCGCATTTACATTTATGACTTGGAATAATCCATTATCAGGCATTTTGCAGGTTGCCTAGGCGAATAATGCACACAGACGGACGCAAATTTACACAGCTTCCTCACATATCCCACCTCCCACCCCCCCAGTTAAGCTTTTAGCTTTAGTTTAAAAGTGGTTTGGATTAATTTGCCCCAGCTACACTGCCAAAGGATTAAGACATCTTCAGTTGGCTACTTTTGCTCGTATGCATTTTTAAACTTGCAGATCAGCAAGGAAAAAAAAATGTTAGTTCCAGATACACATTAATTTTTATGGGTTATATATCTTTGGTAGTAGAAAATTATTATTGCAAGCAATATATAATAATTTAAAATATTTAATGTGTGGTTATTTTTAATTATTAGTACAGAATATTGAAATTAAAGTAATCGAATAAAGTTAATTGATATTCGAAATTATATAATTATTTTGAATATTATCAGCAATAATTGTATCATTTAAATTTCATTGAACAATAATCGAGTTCTGAAAAATATCTACTTGGCTGTGTGAAAGAGAGAGTCTGAGTAAGAAAGAGAGAGCGAGAGAGAGAGAGAGAGAAAGAGAGAGAGAGTGTGAAGGAAGCCAGAAAGCGACATGCGAAGTGAGAATGACCCAACAAATCGCTTGTCAATTAAAAGTTTAATTAATTTGCCACACACACGCGCACGTGCGCAAGCAAAGCTAACTACACACAAACACACACAAGCACACACACACACACACACATAAACACACAGATAGAGAAATATGCAGACAGTCAGGCAATCAAACAAAAAAGTGTAGAAAGCGAGAAAAAGATAGGAGAGGAGAGGAGAGGAGAGGAGAGAAGTTTGCAGTAAATGCTTCAACAAGCAATCCTTAAAAAATACCCTTTAAAAATGACTTCAAATTGTTTGTAATTTATTATTATTATAATAATTATAATCAAATTTATAAGTAAGAAAATGCCAATGAGTAATGATTTGATAATCTATTAAAATGATATGTGCCCCATTTGGATAACATTCGGCATATACAGTGGGTATTCAGTAAAGTGAACAAGCTCACGTCAAAGTGTGACAAATCCTATGAGAGATTTGCGTAATTATTTTAATTGTTTAATGGCATGCGGTCAGGTCTCGCAACAGTGTTTGGCATGTGTGTGCGGGTGTGTGTGTGCGGGTGTGTGTCTCGAAATCTGTGCCGGGCATATTATGAGGGGGGGGGAGGGGGTTGGACTGACGATAAAACAAATTGCGTTCCACTTGCGTTTGTTTGCTCGTTTTTAATGATTAATGAGCCAAGTGGCTGCCACACCTCGCTTTCTTCTTGCCATGTTAGTTGACACTTGCGGTTTTTATTGCACATGTGAAACTATATCTATCTGTATATATACATATATATATATATATATGCATGTATGCATGTATGTCTGTCCAGCGACCAGCATAAATAGTTGGAAAAACTTTCAGACAAAACAGAGCCCTAACGAGTTGTCATTAGGGAAATGCTACCAGCGGATTTGCAGGTGAGAAATATTTACGATAATCATTTGCAAAGTTGTCTCAAGGACCTGATTTCCCGATTTAACTCTTTTGATTGTCGGTCTGGCCTGTGTTCAACTTATTGATGGAAAGGGATATTGTTGAATACTCTCAGATGCGGCCATTTAGCATTCATAGAAATATTATCAATAAAATAATGAAAAAACTAGCATTTAAATTAATTTTACATTTTAGAACTGAGACTTTGTCTATGCTTTTAGCTTAATTATTGCATTGTATAGTAATGGAATACTTAGTACTAATACTTTACATAATATAAAATATATTTCTCTACAAATATCATCGATATCAAATGAGGTACATGTTTAAAAACAAATAAGTAATTATTAAAAAATATAGAACAGCACTGCGAAACTTTGCTCAAGCGTCGTCCTTGGCCGGCTTTATATTTATATAGAAATAAAAGTGCACAGTTCTAATTAAAGTTTAGAAGAGCAATTTTGGCAGCGAAATTAATTATCAACAGCTCGTTGAGTGAAAAATATGAACATTTTGTGCATAAAATGAGTTTTTGAGAGCCGGGCTAAACTGCCGAATGAAAGAGGAAATGGCTCACACATGCCCAAATAAATTCACAAAAGGCATATGCGTTGGCATGTCCTTGACTAGCTTTTTATTGTGGGCAACGTCGTGGCAGAGGCAGTGGCAGTGGCAGAGGCAGGAGTGGGAGCAGGAGCAGGAGCGGGAGCAGGAGCAGGAGCAGGAGCAGGAGCAGTTCCCCCGTGACTCGGTACGGGCTGTTACGTTGTCAATCATGCAAAAACTGCAACCGCCGCTTTACCGCTGGTTTATAATAGCTTGTCGGCCATGGCTAGCAAGTAGTTATGTGGAGCATGAGGTGCAAGAGGAGGTGCTGCAAGTGGTGCGGGGTGTTGGGGGGATAGGTTGCTGCTCTAAGCTAGCTGTTGCCTGGTTTCGGCAAAAGCTTTTCAAACTTTTTAATTATGCAGCAAACAGAAAACTTTGTGGAAATTTCGTTGCAACAGTTGGCCCGGACGCAAGCAATGAAGGACCGACCGGCAATGTAAACGTCAGCAGCAGCAACAGCAGCAACAGCAACAGCAAAATTGCAACCAGCCCAGGTTGACTAATTGAGTTAAGTGTGGGGTTGCTGGAATCGTGTTGGGCGCTCTCCTTTTGCCTTTTGGAAATAATAATTTGCCAACAATTTGAAAGAGCATCAATCATAATTAGTGACCGGCGTGTTTTGCATGTGGTTCTGTCCGTGTATTTATTTGCATTTGGGGGCATGCAGCAGCAGCCAGCAAACGAAAATGAGATTGAAAGTGTGTCAAATTGCAGCTATGTGTGAAATACTCAAATTACGTGTTTGGACTAAAATATGTACGAATAAATGTGAATTATGCTCGAAAAACAGGCATAAAACAATAATTTGTGAAGTTATGCCAAAAGATATTATATATTTATATTATTATTTAGATATTATTCCATTTAGTTAATTAATTTAATTAAAGCTTATCAAATTATCTATTTAATCCTTGATTATTTAAAATTTTATTTTTATTTGTATGCATTTATTTATCTTTTTTTTTCAAAAACAACACGCACTATTTTATACTCTGTTCATTTTAACAATTTTTGGAACTGGCTAAAAGAAAGAAACTTTAATAGCTAATTTAAATAAAACAATAATTTGTTAAGTTATGCCAAAAATTAGATATTATTTCATTTAATCAAAATTCATCAAATGATCTATTTAATCATTGTTTGTATTTGCTTATTTAATATTTTATTTTTATTTGTATGCATTTATTTATCATTTATTATCAAAAACAAGACGCACTATTTTATACATCTAATTTTTAACAAATTCTTGGAATTGGCTAAAAGAGAGAAACTTTTATAACTTATTTATATAACTTCATTTGCCCTGGGTATATTTTTTAAAGTTCGAATGCCTCAATGCTTATCGAGTATATCGAATACAGAAAGTATCATCTGGTCGATCATTGAATTTTAGAGAATTTTAACTTTTTGTTGCTTTATATATTACGCGACTTCAGATGCTGCTCGAGACGCAAACGTTGCGTCTGTGGCAAGATTTGCTCAATTGACGTCGCACTTCACCACTTAATTGAGTTCTTAAGCATTCTGCATGTGCCGCGCATTAGCGCAGCCAAGCGAACATCCACATCCCGCACATCCACATCCCGCTGACAGGGAGGGCCTGGAGCAAAAGCGACGTCAGCAAAAGTATCTCAATTATGAGCTGCTGAGCTGTCTCAGCGACGGACAAACTGTTGCAGATCGAGATGCAGATGCATCTGCCACATTGACATGCTCGTTGGCATTGCAAGTGTTGCATGACGCCAGAAAACAGACGACAGGCGACAGGCGACAGCGTTTTGCAATCAGACGTATTTCCTTAACTTCCTCTCTCGTTCGCTGCTTTTCCTCTACTCAAAGCAACCTAAACCCCCCTCCCACACCCACCCCCCCCCCACATACTGTTGCTCAGATGAGCGAGAAATCGCTTAATTTAGACGACAGAGAAAACCCCCCCCACCCAGCAAAACATATGAAATAATCGCCTCATATCTCATGGCTATACCCATATTATCTGACTTGGCTTGTCCAGTTGAAGTTAAGCACAATTTGGGTCCCTTACCATTCATGCATATTGATAATCTGAAACGCTTGAATGGTCATTTACTCAACTTGAAAGGTAGCCCAAGTTGCCGAGTAGCCCACACTGGACAACCCCATACCAATTCGAACCCAACTCGGTCTTTTTAATCATGCGTGAACCGGTCAGTTCGAGCCTTGTCTTCCTTTTCATTTTCCTGTTTGATTTAGGGACGTGTGGCTTCAGTTCATTCTCTTGGCCCCATTCAAGGGGGTGCAGTATGGCTGTTAATTTTGGGTGTCCATCGCTTATAGGCTTCCCCAGCTGGCCTCTTTTTGTGTAGTCGCTCGGTCGCAAGCACTTTTCCAATCAACTTGAGTATCTGTCCTTTGCCAGACTGCTGCTGGCCTTTTTCCTGCTGACTTCGTGCCGATTTTATATTTTTCATTTGAAAAATATATATTTTTTAATGCCTTTTATTAAATCGGCTTAGATTTATTGTACATGAATTTTTCTTATATATCTATATGGATGTGTGCGTGTGTGTGTGTGTGCCTCTCATGTGTGTCCACACATATTTATCGATGACTGTATGTGTGTGTATGGCAACTAAGCCCTTTTCTTTGGGACTTTGCTGCGATGATAAAATTCATCTATGTGAATCTTAAAGCAATTTTTTTGCATCTAATAAGATTTATTATTTTGTGGGCCGCATCAGCTAAATTGCAAAGTCCAAGTGAAGCTCTTAGGCAACATTAAATTGCTTCTGTTGGCTTCTGGGTTAATCTAATGAATAGGAGGAGCTTATGGATGGCAACAGGATCGTGCACTGATTGCATTCAACAGCTTACATTTTGAGCCTTTCAAGCTGATGTATTCGGTTGATGCCCAAGAAACACTCAACTTTGCCACTTTAGCTTTTTGCTCAACTGTATTTTTGTCATCCAGTCAAAAAATCCAGCCCCGCACCAAATTTTTAACTCTTCTCACAGCCGCAACTCGAAAGCCACAGGTACATGCAAAAAGCATTTCAGCTGCTATAAGCATAGGTAGCTGTTCACCAAAATCTGTATTCCCTGTAACTCCCGCAAAGTGGAAAACTTTTACAGTTTGTTGATGAAAACATGCGAAATCATTTTCACTCTACACATTTTTGCAATGAAACTTTTCAAGTAATGTTTGAATGCTCTACAAAATGCGACAACAATTTTTAAGAGTTATTCACTTGCACCGCAAAAAAATGACAGCTTGTAAAGTAATAGTAAAGACTTCATATTTATCTCTATAATTTTTTTGTTCAATTTTATTTAACTCTTCTGCTGTTTAAGTCTGCATATATTTAACTAACAAGTAGTTATAATAATCCCTTTGATCGACACTTGTTCATTAAAATTAACAGTCACAAATTATGCGAATAATTTATTCAAACAAAACATGTCTGTTGACGTGAGTATTAAAAATAGTTCAAAACATGTTGCATATTACCACAAATACTGATGGCTGTTTATGTGTTAACTCAAATTGAATACAAGTGTCGCATCAATCCGTCTGCAAATAACTGTTAGCCGCAGACGTTTGAGCCAATATCTTAGAAGTTGCTGGCCAGTTGCGAACAATTAAATGCATTATACAGCGTTTCGACTTGATTAGATATGAATTGTTCGCACTAAAATTTTATAGAAAATTCGGTTTAATTTTCCCCCTCTCTTTATGCTGTAAATGCCAAATTTATAAAGCCGCTTCTAGAGATGAGTTGCTGGAAACTCTATCCAATATGTTTGGGTAGAAAACCAAACCAAGCTTCGCTGGAAGTGTTGTAATTCGCACTTCAGCACACATATTCACACACAGACATAAACATAGCCATAGACATAGACACATACACACACACACACATACACATATAGATAACCACATACCGTTTAACATGTCGTATGCATGATTACGGAATATTAAACGCCGGCCGTGTTTCTGTCTAGCTGTTTTTCGGAGGTTATCGGGGGCGGATTTGTCTGTTTCGTTGGTTATGCACAAATTTCTGGTTGGTTGCTTAGGTTTTAATTATGGTTATCACTGTTGGCTCATAGCTGAAAAATATACTGGATACGAACGGTTTTTACGGCACTATTGGTGCACATTGCCGGGTCCGTTGCCGTTGCCGTTGCCTCAGCTCATATTCATGTAATCTGGGTGAATTTTCATAAACAATTAAAAGCATTTTCGAGCCGCTTATTTTCGCATCGATTCGAATTCTGGCATCCCAGGCACATAAAACTTTACCCCTGGTCCATTTCTGGCCAATTTTGTGGTTTCAGATTCAAGTTATTGGCATTTTTTATAGCCAGTTCTGCTCTGCTCTGCTGTTAAGGGCTGACTGGGTCATAAATTGTGGTGCGGGAATCAGTAAATTGGTTGATGAGTTTTAAGAGCTATTTAATGGGCAGTAAAAGTTTTTAGTTATGATTTTAGTTTTAACTCGTAGTTTAGCCAATAACAAAAACGTTTATACCCTCTACCAGGCCATCAATAAAATTTTGTTGTTTGCTAGCAGTTATTTACTTATGTCTTACCAAACTTATACATGAAATTGAAAATTTACACAACAAAACCAAGAGTTTTATGCAGTGCACACACATTTGCCTTCAATAAACACGGCCTATATCAATAGCCAAATTGAATCCGTTTGAGCCATATTTTTAATAATGGAATCGATTAGGCAAACAAACATTTGTAGATATGCATCTGAATAGTTGTTCTAGTGCTTCCACAGAAATAATTGAATTTTTATAGGAGCCAAACGGATTTCACTTAATAATTTTGTTTGAAGGCAGCTGCCCTGTGCCTACCAATATGAAATTAATTAATAAAATTTGCAGTCAAGGGGCAAAATACGAATACTTTTAAGCAAAGATATGCCTTGGCAAACAAACAAACAAACCTGAGCCAACTCTCCTAGGAGACTTCATACAATTTGGTCAAGAAGTTGTCTGCACACTCGCCTTGGTTGTGTGTTGTGTCTGTGTGTGTATGTGTGTGTGTGGTTGAAGCCGTTGCCCACCGCCACAGAAGCCACACACACACCAACAAAATATAAACTAATGGCAAACGAAAGCCCAACAAGCCAAACAAAAAATACTTCAATAAAGTAAATTAAATATTTGTGCATCTAATGAAATTTTCAAGGGGGAAACCCCAAAAAAAAAAAATACTTGCACTTAAATCAAATAATTTCTGCGATCAAGTTTGTGCTCATACAATAAATAATTATGTGTATGTTTTGTAAAAATAATTTTTATTGCAAAATAATGTGTGAGTTTGAAGATATTTTTTTTTTTAATATGGACATCGTTCGATTTTTGACTTGAACTCTATGGCCGAGGTCCTTGAACCCTTGAAGACAAAGTTTTTGGCCATGTCTGATGCCGTCGCTGTTTAGCGTTAATTAAGTATTTGTAGCACTTGACCTTTGTTTAACTTTTGCTAAGCAGTGCCGCGGGCAAAGAGCCAACACCTTTTTTGATGTTGCTGCCTCGCTGCCTGCTGGGAATCGAGTGATTTAAGCTAATTAGGCGAAAATTAAATTAATATTTGATGAGTTATTTGACCATTTTGTGAGCTATGCCCAAATAACTTGAAGCTATACCAAAATATCGTATGACTATGGGGACAATAACGAATATTAAACTTGGCCATAATGAAAGCCCATTGCCAGACAAATTACGCATTATTTGTTTTTCGCAGAAAAGAACTCTAGAAAAATAGTAGAAAAGTTGCTGTAAAATATTTGATAAACTTGTCGCTAGGCAAACCAAGTCCAATATGAAAAATTGAAGCACTTTCTTATGCCTATGCCACATTGTGTGGCAGTAAAAAAATATAAGGTGAGTCGCGAGAAGATTTGCTAAGAAAGTTATGCCTAATGTTTATTGGACAAACTTTCTGCATTTTTACGGCTTTCTCAAAGTTGTGGCCGTAATTCTGGTTGCCAGCGCTCAGCCTGACTTTGCCCGGCTCGTCCATTTGGTCATTTAAATTCTTAAATTATCCAGATAGCCCAAGTTTGGTTCTTTTTTCACAAGTAGAAAAAAATAAAGAGAGCAATTGTGTGCAATCCAAAGATTGTCAGCACATTACAGCCATAGAAGCTGTATCTGGAGTGGGTGTGGAGTCAAGTTAAAACTTTTCAGCCCTGTTGCTATTGGCAATAATCATTGTTGTAAACATTTTTCTATTAATTTGTTTATTTAAATTTACCTTAGACTGTCTGATGTTTTTTTTTTTACGATTATGCAAATACATTTCAGTAATAATCTGTTTGTGAGTTAAATGATGCGCTTTACTTACAAGTTCTCAAGTTTTTTCTTAGGGTGTAGGTTGCCACTTACCTGAAAATAGATAAGAAAAAAATTTAAATTAAACAGAGATCTTGATTTAGTCATAGTAGACTACATTCCTTCATTTTTCGTCGAATAAGTAATAATTCTAGTTTGTAATAGAAAATCTTATTTCTTTGCAAGAGAATGTTTTCTTTAAATTTATTTCCCTTATTTCTTTACAATGCATCCATCATACTTTTGGCAATGGGCATACAATATATACCCTATAAATATTTCAAGATTCTACAACTCGAAACTGGAAACAAGCTGTTTCCACAAAACTTTTTGTATGCGAATTTCATCGTTAATGTTTTGGTGTTGATGCCATCCGTTCTGCAGGTGATTTGATCATTAATTTGTAATCATTTAATTTGAATTTTAATTGATCTCGGCTTATCCTTACAGCGGCAAAGACTTAGATTCTTGCTAACCATATGGAATCTCTTCATATTTTATACTATGTTGGCGCTGCTGGTTATTCAGCTATGGTCATTGAGAGAAAGGATCTGTCTTAATTATATTTTTCTCATCATTTGTGGATGTGTTCCTTTGATCGCCTTTTATTTGCGGCTCATCATAAAACTGAAACTCGGCTTTTCAACGCAATCTACGCAAAAGGCAGCTGTGGAAAAAGTAGTTGCAGAACTCATTGATGGAACGGGCGTTGAGGATTAGCCTTGAATAATTGTTTGTCCACTTAACTGGGTCGTTCTGCCTACACACACACAACCACACATACACACACTCACACACACACACACAAATCACTCACAGGCTTAACCTTCGGAACCACACACAGTTACACTACACTCCAAAACACCACGCACCAAAACTACAACTACAAATTCTGGGTCGTTTGGTTCAACTAATAAATATGCCAAAAATACGAATCTTACTCGAACAGCAACCATACACACACACAAACGCACGCACACACACAAGTACATACAAGGGCATATGGACATATATAAATGAATCGCAGCTGAGGGCACCGAGAACTCTGAAATAAAACCATTAAATATTTGCGGTTAAACGCACCAAAAACAAACCGCAAAAGTAAATCATATCCAAAGTAGACACCGGACATGGAAAGGAATTTCTCCAAGCTCGTTATATATATATATTTATATATGTTTTTTTTTTTTTTTTTGCTTCCTCGTACGCAAAAATATTAGATTAGAAATTAGGATAACCATGGACAGCCAAGGGGCCAAGTCAGTCAGGGCCGGTTGGCCGGCAGGCAACAGACCATAGCGCCATTTACTTGATTGGGGATTGGGTGGCGACCACTCACAAGTAAAGGATGGTGGGCCAGTGGGCCAGGCCAGTCCAGACCAGGCCAGGCCAGGCCAGGCCAGGCTGCTAACCAACGGCCTGCCAAAAATTCCAAATGGTCCATGGTGAAACATAAATCATTGAAACTGACATTTCGCCATTTTACTGGATTTGTATACAGCAAAGGTTTCGCCTATATGCACACACACATATACACACACATATATGCAAACATGTGATTGTGTGTGTGCTCTTGGTAATGTGGTATTTCTCAAAGATGCTTGAAATGAAAAAATGCTTCAACGGCATATGACCAATATTCACCAATTTCCGATATTTGTGCAACAAGCCCAAGCAAAGAGTGTGCCCATTAAACAGTTAAGTCAACGAATCTTCATTCATCCACAATATATGCTTTGGGGGTGCCCCAAATCACACAGGCCAGCCAGCAACGGTTCCAAAAAAAAAAGGAAACTAATCCATATAAATCATTTTGCAATTGAATGCGGACACCGCTGACTGACGGCCACATCCATGGTCCAAGGGTCTGCGGATGCTGAAGGTCGGCTTCTCCACAATTGATGGCTGCATTTGGAATTGGTTGGAGTTGTTTGGTCTCCCACTGGGTCACTGGGTACGCCTGGCTGCCTGTCGAGTCCAATTTTGACTATAAGCTTTTCATTACTGTTACCATTAGAGGTATAGAAAAATAACTGTTTTAATTATATTTTTAATTGTAATATTATTACACCAAATTATCGTGCTTGATTTATAATAATGATATTCCCATTTTATATAATTAAATAGTTAAATTATCAAATTTAATTTTCAAGTGAGTATTCCAATTGTACACACATATTAATATAAAATATATATTTTGTACTTAGTAGACTGATTGTCTTTTATAAAATCGATATATATCGAAAGTGTTTGCAGCTGCATCAAGTTGGCAGCGCCGACTGTCTCTGCATTAAATATGCTTTCTGAGAATCAAGTTGGCAGCTTTCACAAGTTTTAATGTCATAAATTCTACAGTTTACAGTTTACATATAAATATATATATAATTATTAAAACTGAATAAGTCTATAATGATGTTCAGGGCCGTGCGATATTTGGTACTGTCGCGGTCTGTGCATCTGCAGCGCTTTGCCAGTTCGAGTGTTAATCGGAAACACGACTACGATTTGGTGGTGCTGGGCGGTGGCTCTGGTGGCTTGGCCTGTGCCAAGGAGGCGGTGGAGTACGGTGCTCGTGTGCTATGCCTTGACTATGTGAAACCAACGCCAGCGGGCACCAAATGGGGCGTGGGCGGCACCTGCGTCAATGTGGGCTGCATACCCAAGAAACTGATGCATCAGGCGTCGCTGCTCGGCGAGGCTGTGCACGAGGCAGTCGCCTATGGCTGGAATGTGAATGATCGCGACATAAAGCCCGATTGGAAGAAACTGGTCAAGTCTGTGCAGAATCACATCAAGTCGGTCAATTGGGTGACGCGTGTCGATCTGCGCGACAAGCAGGTGGAATACGTCAACTCGATGGGCGCCTTCTTGGATGCCCACACCATTGAGTACAGGACAAAGCAGGGGGAACGGAAGCAGCTCAGCGCGGAGAATGTGGTAATTGCTGTGGGTGGACGGCCACGTTATCCCTCGATACCGGGAGCCATCGAGTTCGGCATCACCAGCGATGATATCTTCAGCTATGAGAAGGAGCCGGGACGCACCCTAGTTGTTGGTGCCGGCTATGTGGGCCTGGAGTGCGCCTGCTTCCTCAAGGGACTCGGCTACGAGCCGACGGTGATGGTGCGTTCGATTGTGCTGCGTGGATTCGATCGCCAAATGTCCGAGCTGCTGGGTGCAATGATGACAGAGCGAGGCATTCCATTCCTCAACACCTGCATTCCCCTTGCCGTGCAGCGTCAGTCAAATGGCAGTCTGCTTGTGAAGTATCTGAATACAACCACTCAAAAGGAAGGCAGTGGCGTCTTCGACACAGTTCTGTGGGCCATTGGACGCAAAGGACTCACGGATGATCTCAATCTGGTTGCGGCTGGTGTCAAGACACAGAACGATAAGATCACCGTTGACCACATGGAGGCGACCAGTGTGCCACATATTTATGCCGTCGGGGACATCATCTATGGTCGGCCAGAGCTCACACCCGTAGCCATTCTGTCCGGTCGTTTGTTGGCGCGACGCCTCTTTGCTGGCTCTAAGCAGCTCATGGATTACACTGATGTGGCCACCACAGTGTTTACACCGCTGGAATACTCTTGTGTTGGCATGTCCGAGGAGATGGCCATTGAAAAACTGGGTGCCGAGAATATCGAAGTATTTCACGGCTATTACAAGCCGACGGAGTTCTTCATACCACAGAAGAGTGTGCGTTACTGTTATCTCAAGGCTGTGGCTGAGGTTTCTGGGGATCAAAAGATCTTGGGATTACACTATATGGGCCCCGTGGCTGGAGAGGTCATTCAGGGATTTGCCGCTGCATTGAAGTCGGGCCTAACCGTTAAGACCTTGCTGAACACCGTCGGCATTCATCCCACAACTGCGGAGGAGTTTACCAGACTATCGATAACGAAGCGTTCGGGTCGAGATCCGACGCCAGCGTCGTGTTGCAGCTAAATAAATTAGCTTTTAGCTGTTAACTGTTCGAATTCAGATAATTAAGCAGAAATAAAGCCATGGGTCTTAAAACTATATAGAAGATATTAACTGGATTTGGGCTGGCTTAGCTAAAAATAAATATAATACAAGAATATTCATCGTTGATTTTTTCCGAGTGATTTCTTTATCAATAACTCTGTTTTATATATTAAAATAAAAACCATTACAAAAGATTTTATTTAGTTCTGATTGCATATATATTTTGCTCAAATGTTACGCATGCTGGTCAGCTCTAAGAACGTCTCTCCAGGCTCACTTTCCTAAGCTCCTCAAATATCTTCCTGTTCCACACACAACAGTCTTTGGGGAGGCATATAAAAAGACATTAAACTCAACTCTGACAATTTAGCAGAAAAAAAGACTAATTGTTTGGCACACTTTCGCCATAGTTGGGAGCAAGTTGCAACAATCTTTTTCTTATGCGAAGCATTCGTTGCAAGAGGCGAACTGACACGTTTTCTTGATTTGACATTTCAATATAAATGACGAGACGAGGGCCAGAAAGAGTCCGCAGTGTGACTATTTTTGACATATGAAGTTGTAATTTATGAAGTTCACGCTTAGCCAAAAAAAAAAGACCAGAATAAAACCAGTCAGTTGGGAGGGCTTTCGATTTTCGCATTTGCAGAAGTTTTCTTTGCCTCGGCTGTCGTTTCCGTTTTGTTGCACGAGTATCTCTGACCCACAATCAGATGCGTGCAATCTGACTGATGGCGCCGCAAAGTATGCCATGTTTTTGCTACGCCTGCCAGTCGCATGCCACAATAACAGCAGTTTTTTTTTTGGGGGGCAGGCAGCAAAACAGAATAAAAATGAAGGCAAAAATGTTGATTAATGTTTACTTCCGATTTGCATAAATCTTGCTTTAGCATTTTTTTTTTTTTTTGGGCATTTTTAGTTGCACGTTTTTGCTCGTCTTGTGCTCTCTCATTTTTTGGCCGGTTTGTTATAAATTATTTTTTATTGGTTCGGTTTGGTTGGTTGTCGTTTCGTTGCTTGCGGCAAAATATGATCGTTGGTTAAATTGTTTGCTTGAAATTCCAATTTTATTTATACATTTGTTTGTTTGCCTGGCAACGAATTGGGTAACAAAGCGCAGATCAGGTGAACGGGGTAAAACTTACAAAACTTGATTACAAGCGGGTCAAGGCGGCTCGTGGGTGCAACAGAGGCTTCACAATTGCTTTCTCCAATTCGCCAATTCGCCATTTTGCCATTTGGCCAAAAGCATAGCCCGGCCCATAACTCTTCGATTAGCTTTGCCAACTCATTTAACAAATGGTCTGGCTGACAGTAAGAAAATATAACAAATTTACTCGAGAAAACGAAAAACTGCTTTTAGTTTCCATTGCAACACCTTACAATCATAAATTGTGACCGCATACCCCGTCCCGTCCTGCCCACGAGCCAGGCCACGCCCCGCCCTGCTTCGTCCCACCGTCGGAGGACCTGCAATGAGTGCGCTGCAAAACTTTTGCTACCCGAAAAGTTAAAGCCCCCGCGGGTAATTCGATAAAGCGTAAAATTTTGCACTTAAACTATTTTCTTGCTGGCGTTTGAAAATTGCATTGTTGTTGCATTTTCGTTATTACTGTTGCTCTTACCGTTACCATTGCCGTTTGCTGCGGCAGTGGCAGTGGCAAGTTGCACGCCAACTGTTGTCAGTTGACCTGTGTAACTGGTTTTGAATTACAATACAATGCAGCTGAAAATTCATAGCCGACATTTTGAAAACTAGAACTGATTTCGTCGCATGCTGCTGTGAATATTAAGTAATTTTCCGAACTAGATTAAAATGTGAAAAATTGAGCTCTTTGAAGAAATGACAAAACGCATATTAAATAATGCAAATTAATTATATTTTATGACAAAACGCATATTAAATAATGAAAATTAATTATATTTAATGTACAAAAAATTTACTTCCACTTAAATTGAAAAAGGTTAAAAAGAAATAGTGAATTCAAATAAAATAACATATTCTTGTTCAGTATTTAAAATACAGTCAGTATTACCATCTCAGAAATGATTTTGCAAATTAGTAATTAATATGAATAAAGTGTTTATCAATTCGTAAATACCAAAAAAAAAAAAATTAAGTGACATTTATCAGATTATTTTATAAAATAACAAAAATAAAATTACTTGACATAGTTTACATAAAACATATTCTTACACCAAAATATATCTTTATAATTTTTAATCTAATTTAACATATTTTTCTGAATTATTATTTTAAAATTTCTATTAAATTCAATCAACATTTTTGTCAATTTATTTATGTCAAAGCCAGTAATGCCAACAATCTTGAGGCAGTTGTCTGTTAAATTTGATTATCTCACCGGCTTTTCGTGGCTCGTCACTTAATACACAGGCCACATGCCAAGACAAATTGTCTTTTATTTGCCATTATGGACAAAAGAGGAGAATGCTTAAATATTATGAATAAAACTAACAGGAGAGCCGTAAATGTAATTTAATAATTACCATTAGCAATCACTCAAAACGTTGTCTTGCACAATTATACTGAATTGACAAGAAGACTGGAAATTAATAAACAAATATTCACACATTATCAACTTTTGTTTAATTACACATGGCTATCAAATCCAGATGCATTTGCAGATACAATGTCAGATTTTGATGTATTTGCTGATAGAGATACAGATGGAGATGGAGATGCAGATGGAGATGCAGATGCAGATGCAGATGGAGATGCAGATGCAGATACAGATATAGATAAGATTCAGATACAGATACATTCATTGGCATATGCATACAGGAAGATAGATGTAAAAGCAAATACGTCTGCTGAATTCAAGAGCAGAACAAGCAAATCCTTCACACACACACACACACACACACACAGAAATACAAAGTCAGCGATGAAAGGCAGATTGGATTTGTGGTGTAATTTCGCAAATGGAAATTGATATATTTAATAACTAAACTAAATAGGAAGCATTCTGCTGCTGCTGTTGGTTTGCTGCTTGTTTGCCGAGTGTTTGTTTATTTGAATGGAAATTTAAAATGAAACTATTGAATCATTGAATGCCTATTGTTTGGACAGTGTGGCCCCACTGGCCACAGGCGAATTTCAAAACCAAGTCCTTGGCAAACAAATCAAACGCTGATTGCAAATTTAATGGGATTTAAAATTTCAAATTGCTAAACAAGTCTTAAGCACTATACACAATCTGGCCAGACTGCAAGGTGTGTGTGGGTGTGCGGGTGTGTGTGGGTGTGTATAGATGTCACGCACATCGTCCAGTACTCACAAGCTCGTGCCCCAGCCGTGTAACCACAAGCTGCTGTGGCTGCGTGCCTAAAGTGGAATTGTTTGTAATGCGCTGATGACGATGACAATGTGGACAGCTCCGATAGCAACATTATCAAAGAGCCACATATATATATATATATATATATAGTGAGAGAGAGAGAGAGAGAGGCACAGACTGGGTGCATGTCGTGGTTTTAATTTAAATGAGAATTTTAATTTCGTTTTAGCCAAGTTGTCAATTGACTTGTTTTTACCTTAATTTCAACACGAATTGCTTTATATAAGAAATGAGTTATTATATGTAGTTAAAACTAAGAGAATATAATTAATAATAACAGCTAATAATATACGCAATGCTGTGGATTAATTTCTGAAAACGTAGAGAATAAATTTCTTGAACTTTAGCCAGTTATTAAATAATCTATCCAAAAGCTTTAAATAAATATATATATTTTTTGTGTATTTTAAATTTCTGTTTTTATATGAATATGCATATTAAAAGCTGAAAAAAATGTTGTTTTTTTTTGTTGAATAAGTAATTACATATCCGATTTTGAAGAGATACTTTTTTAATCAACATTAACGCATTAAAGCAGCACTCGTCAGCAGTTGCCAGAAACTTCCACAAGCCTCTCATTTTGAAGGGCTGCCCGTCAAGTGTGCAGTTTTATTGTTGACTGCAGTGGATTTTCTTTCACTCCTCCCTCCCCTACCAACCCCCCCCCCCCCAATTTGTCTCTGTCCGTCTCGCTCTCTCTTTCCCACTTGGGCTGTGTCTTTGTTGTACACTCACCCTCTGGGAGTGTTTAAATATGTGTGTCGTAATTTAATTTCATAAAAGCAATTGTATTCCTGCCATGTGGCGACTAAGTTCGCCGGGGACTGCCACAAGCCAAAAGCCTCGACAAACTTCGCTCACATTTGCCGGAATGACAAAATGACGCTGCCAGCAACTCACTGCTGCTGGAGTGGATTGGAGATTGGAGTCGAGAGGAGTGGAGTGGAGTGGAGTGGAGTGGAGTGGAGTGTGGAGCTGGAGCTGGCTGGCAGTGAGAGTGTGCCGCGTATTTATTTTATTTTTTAATGCCAACACCGAGAGCCAACGCAGACGACAAGCATTTTTATTGTCTTGTTTGCCAACAGCGACGGCAACGGATACGTCGACGTCGACGTCGACGTCGACGTTGACGTCGGCGTGGAGAGTCGCATATTTGACATTGGACTTGTGTGTCTGATAGCGTGCCAGCCAAAACATCACAATGGTTGGCAACACTGGCAAGCCGGCGGCCGGCACACACACGCACACACACGCACACACACACGCACACACACACACACACATACATTTGCAGTGCACATAATTGTGCCTGTTTACTTTGTGTGTGCGTTGATTTTTATTTTTGTAGTTGTGACTACGACAACGCGACGTATGCGCAACGTGTGGCAAATACAATGGCTGCAGCTGCCTCACACTCACACACACACACACACGCACACACGAACGCACTCCAGTCATATCATTTATGCACAAACGTTGCCAACTCTGCTTACAAATGCAACAAAGTCGCCGACTGCCTTTTTATTTGTCTGCTCCCCTCACATTTTTTTTCTTTTTTTCGCAGCTCTTGCCAACTGCTAAAGGGATGGCTAAAGGGAAGCTGCTCCTGTTAGCGAGCTCAGCCTAACCACAAAGAGGAATTTACTCACTCACTCACACACACACACATATATATATAACATATGCAATGGTATTCTAAAAACAAAAGGCAAAGAAAAGGCGCTTTTTAAGCACTTTCATATTAAATTAAAATTGCAGCCAACAGTTGAAAACGGCAGCTGTAACTCCAAAGATAGCGCACCAAAATGCCAAAAAAAAAAGAAACAAGAATGAAAAATGCTGAAACCGCAATGCGCTTAAATTGTGTACGAGCAAGGGGTGGTGTGTGGGGGGTAGGGGAGCGGGGTCTTTTGATACTGCCAGTTTCTTGAGCACTGTAAGTTGATTGAAATAAACTTGCTGGTTTAGCTGCTTTTCCGTCTGCAAAGATGAGTTGAGTTGCTCTGCTTGCGCCATAAATGGCTGATAAAAAACTTTACGTTTCAATAGTTTCGCAAAAAAAAAAAAATAACCAAAAATTATCTTCAATATAGGCTGAAACTTATTCTATACAAAAGCAAGTAAAAGAAACTCCAAACTTTGTGTAGGAGATGTGTATAATAATATTACTTTAATTTACCAAAGATGTTCTGGAGAAGGGGATTACTTTGATATTTATCTGATGTAAAAAATATTCTAAGATAAGTTCTACTGATCATCTTAAATTGTATATGCATCACAGATGTTAAAATAATTATTTGAAAAATATTTCTTATTTGATTAACATTAATTTTAATATTATTCCGTTTCTGAATTGATTTCCCATATACTGATATGCCAGCGACTGAGATACTTAATAGTATTTAAACCTTCTTGGTTTAAATCTGAGCCTGAAAAATAACACTTGTAAACATCTAATCTGAAGTGATCTAGTTAATAGTGCTTATGTCCTAAAATTATAGAGAATATTCGTCTTTGGCCTGCACTGCATTATTATGCCTCATTTGCTGTGGAGTCAAGCTAAAAACTCTTTTTCCAATGCAATGAAAAGTGAGACGTTAAAAAAGGAAATCCGTAGAAAAGCTGGAGCAGGAGGAGGAGCTGGAGCAGGAGTAGGAGCAGGGAGCAGGAGCAATTACATTGTTGTATATCAACAACAATAACAAAAAACGCACACGTGTGCGTGATTTGGAAAGCTGCCACAGTAAAAAAAACATAATCAGCGACAACAAAAGCTTGCAACAGCTGTCGGCGAAAGGATAAAAGAGTATGTGGGAAGGGGTTGGGTGTGTGTGTGTGGGAGTGTGTGGGTGTGTGTGTGTGTGGGTGTGTGTGTGTGTGGGTTAGACGCTGTCAGACATTCGTCTCACTTTAGCATATCAAAAAGTGCACAAAGCCAAAGGCAAATGGGTGAAAGGAAACTTGACAGACAGTTGGACATGTGTGTAGCATTGGTGGACAGGTGGCGCCACAGTCATAATTATGTTGATCAGTGTAAAAAAAATGATGCGTACAGCATTCAAATCACATCAGCGAGACCCGCATCATTTTGAGGCAGCAACTGCTGATCAATATCAAATTAAATAACAGCAAATTTCTTTTGTTGTTGCTCTATTTTGGCCAGGTTTTTGGGCCTTTGTGTTGCAGCTGCCGCAGCTGTTGTTGTTGTTGTTGTTGTAAAGTCAACTTTTTGTGTATATTCGATGCGGAAAATTGTCATTGTTGGTTTCGTTGTAAATTAATTGGCTGTGGCTGCCTCTGTTTGTGGGTGCAATGTGCACTTGCAGGTGTGTGCGTGTGTGTGTGCATGTGTGTGTTTGTGTGTGTGTTTGTGCTTTGGCCTGAGCGACAGTCTAGGTAATAAAATATTCGCACATGAGTGAAATTGAATAGTTTGCTGCAGTTTTGCACAATTCCCAGTAGACATGGAATCATTCACTCAATTATGCATACATATATATATATAACGGAAGGGGTATGAACAATCCAAACAGGAGGCGTGGCATTGCGGCAAGAATCTTGGTTTTAATTTACAAATCGATGCAATTTTTAGAAAGACTTTCAGTTTAAATAATATTAAACAACTTTAAGCAACTTTAACATGTAATTCATATGGCTAAAAGTTAGTTAACTGAAAAGATTTAAGCTGTGACAAGTAAAACTAATCTGCTGATGATGAAAGCAATTTAGAAGTAATTCACTTATATTTGAATAGAAGTGAAATGATTGCACAATTGTAATATTTAATATATACATCGGGATTAATAAAGGATTAATACATTTTTGGTATGTGAATGAAAGGAAATTGAAAAGCTGTCAGTCTGAATTTAGCCGCTCATCAAAGTCAACAACCTATTAAGTCGCATGCAGCCAGCCAGTAGACAATGATGACTGCTGTCATGTCATCAAACAAGGTACACACACACACACGCACAACAAAAAGTGGGTGTTTGGCTTTTAGCTGCTGCTGGTGAAAGCCACAAAAATATGAGAGCTGTGTAAAAGTTTAGCTCGGCCCACACTAATTTCAATATGTACAGTATCCTAAAAGCGTCTTTTCAGGATGTGCATACATACATGTGTCTGCCTGTGTGTGTGTGCCATGCTTGTTTCTCTAACAAGCCTTTTGTTAAACGAGACCCGAACGAGGCACAGGCCCAGACGGATGGTAAACATGTCAAATTGACAGTGTGTAGAGTAAAAGCGACGTCGGCCAAATGACACCAACAGCTACGCCTGCTGTCTGCCGCCTGCTGTCCGACGTCTGCCGTCTCCCTACTGCTGACTTCTGTCAACTGTCTGCCAGCGATCTAGTAGACACCCGCTACCCACCACACCGCCCAGCACACACACTGATATCCGGGCATCGAGCATCGAGCATTTTGCCATGCTTTCCATTTTTAACCCATTTTTTCTACGCCCCGTTTGGCTGTAGGGTGTGAATTATTAAAAGCTACATACAGCAGGAGCAGTAGCAGGAGCAGCAGCGGGTGCAGCGGGGCAAAGCAGGCGAAAAGTCTAAATTAGCAGAAGCCCAGCACCAAAGGACAATCAGAATGACAGTCAGGGCCGAGCGACAGCCTTTGCATTGTTTCACTTTCAGCGAATATAATCATCATCATCATCATCATCATCATTATCAGCATCAGCATCAGCGTCATTGTTATTATTATGAATCATGATTATCATTAACATGAGCATTGTGATAGGCGGCCCCACTGCATTTGTTCCATTCCCTTCCATTCCCTTCCATTCTTCTCTTAGACGCTGCGTGATCCAGCGCTTTGGCACGGCGCCATTTGCCGTTTCCAAAGTCCTTTCGCTTGTCACTCATTCGCATAAACAGTTAATTATGCATAATATGCATTTTGCTGTCATGCAGCGCAACTTTTATCTCCACCCACCCCTCCACATACCCTGCGTTTTTATTACTGCTGCCCTTCACACGTCTCCTCTGCTGCTGCTGCTGTTGCTGCCTTTGTTGCTGGCGTCGTGTTAATGTTTTTAAATGCGCTCATTTGTTTTTGTGTGTTGTTGTGTGTGTGTGTGTATCTGTTTGGTTGTGTGTGTGAGTACTAAAGTGTGGTGCGCGGTGTGTCGGGTAATTGGCAGTCGGTAATTCGATGTTCGACCCAAAGGATTCGCCGCTGCATATTTGTGATTTAATTGGGATACACCGACAGCAATAATAATTATAATTTACTTGACCATGAGATACCCTGTATATAAAGCAATTAGAGAGTATTGCTTCTATATCTCAAGGTAAATATAAAACTCTTTTTTTCTGAGTATGTAAATATATTTTTTGAAATAATTATATACATAATTACATAAGTTTTTATGTTCGATTTATTTTAATATAAACACTTAGTTTAATTAATAAGAGTTTGCTCCGAATTAAATCCAAAGTAAAATTAATTTTGTTTTCTTTTTGTTTATTATTAATAAGCATAAAGTATATGATATTGATAATAATAGCAAAATATTATTATTTATTTATTTTTATTATTTATTTATTTTAATTATTTATTTATTTATTTTGGATAAATTTGCTTGCAATTAAATGCCTTAATCAAGTCGTAATTTAGTTATTAAATATATATACACTGTATTTTATATTGATAACTGAGAATGTAAAAATACATATATATATTTGTATGCCTATGCTCTGTAGACTTAGCCACATCTTCGTCTAGTTTGAGGAATGAAGCAACAAATAGCCAATAATTGATGGCCAATTACATTTCATATGCCAATACGCCGCAAACTCTGCAACACTATGCAGTAAAAAGCTTCAAAAAACACTTAAAATTCAATTGGGCAGCGATTTGCATATGGTTCACACGAACAGGCTGAATTGGCCAAAAGCGAACCGTGTGAGGGGATGGGGAAGGGGAAGGGGAAGGGAAGTGTGAGTTTTGTGCTGCTGTTAGCATAAAATTCACTTTAGCGTTTCCTGCTAGCTGACTATTTTTGCGTGTGCTGCGTTTAAACTACGCAAAGTGCTGCTGACAATTATTACATCCGCACTACATTCACACAGACACAACACTTACACACACACACATACACTAACTCATAAGTGTGTGTGTGTGTGTGTGTGGGTGTGTGTGCAAACGGAAGTCAAAGTAGAAAAAAAATAATATGTTAGTCAGACATGTGAATACCGAGAACAAAATGAACACAGCAAAGCCAAAAAGAGAGAGAGAGAGAGAAGGAGAGAGAGAGAGAAAGATAGAGAGAGAGAGAGAGCGCAAGTGAGAGTGTGAGAGAAATGGAACAACCAAATTAAAAAGGAAAAGGAAACGCATAAAAAAAGCGACGATTGAATTTAAATGCCCAGCCACTTCAGCATAGACGACGCCTCCAACTTCGATTCCCAGCTTCGACCCGAAGTCAGAGTCCATGGCCAAAATGTCAGCTGCGAGGGTGACGACAACGACGACGTCGACGAGAGCACAGCCCATTTCCTTTTTGGAACTGCCTTCGACAACGCCTGCCAATGTGCATTTTGAGTAAGTCATTGAGAGCCAAGCCAGTTGCTAAGATTTCTCTGACCCCCCCCCAACCCAGCACCCAGCACAGAACCCAGCACAGAGCCACTCCTTGGGTGCCAAGGAGCCAGGCATGCTAATGGGCACTGGGCATTTGGAAAAGCCGTTCTGGTCAGTTAGGCGAGTGTGGGCAGTGTGGGTAGTTGAAATGCCGTCTGGCATTATAGAAATAGGTTGTTAATATGCATGACCATATGCCAAGTGGGATGTACAAAGCGGAACGGATCGGAAAGAATGCCAAGTTCGTCGTCTTCTTATGCTAAGCTGCTTGGCAACTCAAAATGCCGCTTTGTCTTTTATTGCCCAGCACCGGACTCAAGACGGTTCTGTTAGTTCTACCCAACGACCAAGGGGCGGACGAGGATGTATGTGCAGTTGATTGCTAACCAGTTGGGTTGCTCTAACTTTTGGCTTCCAGAAACGATGAGCTTACTTAGCAAAGCCATTCAACATTTATATGAATATATTGAAAAATGTTTAAATCAATTATTGGAGTAAGTCACAAAAAAAAAACCACTCCACTCAAAGTAATAGAAATCAGAGACTATATCTGCTACGGGATTACTTCTAAGCTAAGATATTTCATATGCTAGACAAGGATTAAGTTGTGGTCCATCATCAACCCAGCGCAATTAGAAGTATGTCAAAGTAAACATGTTCTTGCATATTAAACATAAACAAAGCACTTCCACTTTCTGGCAGCCAATCAGGCAATCGCAGATTCCAGTGCCTTTTTGGAGCCGGGCTCTGCTCTCTCTCTCTCTCTCTTAGCAATTCATTAAGTGTCAAAAAGTTTTGCTTTTGGTCATTTCTTTGGCGCCCAACAATTTGCATACATCGAGGAGTTGTTTGAGGGGGACGGCGGGGGCAGTGTGTGGCAGGCTTCTTTCACTATTTTTGCAAGCAAATGAAAGCACCGAAAAACGAGATTTGAAAAGCCAAACTCCGAGAATGATGCTTGAATGGGTCGCATAGAAAGTTTCCACCTTGCAGCCATCGAAATGCAGGACAATGGCTGAGCAACGTGTGCCGTTGTCCATTGTATGAATGACTGAAAGGACATTGAATTTAATTTATTTGAAAACGCAGTGCACAGTCTGAAACTAAAGTTTTCATGCCGTCCTCTCTGCTATCTGTGTGTGTGTGTGTGTGTGTGTGTGTGAGTGTGTGTCTGTATTTATTTTAAAAGGAGCAGTGGAAAATTACACAGCTTTGGCTTTTTGCAAGAGCTCCTCTTGTTGTATGGATGAATATTTAGATATTTTACGCTTTTTTCACTTGTTGTTGTTGTTGTTGTTGTTGTTGCTGTTGCTGTTGCAGCTGCAAATATTTTTTGTGTTTGTTGTGCAAGCAAAATTAACTTTGGCCATTTTAATTAAATTTTTGGACATTTTGGTTTTGAGCTACATAATAGAACAATTTTTAGCCGGACGCTGTAAGTGTGTGTGTGTGTGTGTAAGTATAATGAAACTTTGGTATTTAAGATATTCATTTTAAAGTTTGGCAGTGCAATTGAAATGAATAAATAATCCAGATCAACAATTTCACAACAACACTATGCTTAAAAAGTTCAATTTAAATTACTATACAATTTAAATAAAATATATATTTATTTATATTTGTTGCTTTCAGCTCTCTGATGGGAAAAGTTGCTAGGAATGAGACAAAACTCAAATAACATATCCAAATTAATAAAAACTACTTTTCACAAAATGGGAAATGGAAATGGAATGAATGAATTGCTATAAGTGGGATTCAAATAAAAAGCGCTTTGCGTTTCCATAATCAGTTCAATTCCAACTCAAAGGAGAAATACCTAATTTAATTATGTGCGCTGTTGGGGCAGACCTCAAGGCAAATGGCCCAGCGCATCAACTTACCCGTTAATACGTAATAAATATGTGATAATAAAGAGGAGGAGGGACGGGGGAGGATGGAGACAAGAAAGCAGCTCAGAAAACGGAAATAAAATAAAAGAAATATGTTGCATAATTTTGAGCTTTGTTCCGACTTAGTACCTTTCCACACATACACACACACCCACACACACACTCGCAAATGCAGGCAGATCCTCAGATCCTTTTGCGTCAACTTAACAGCGTAAAAAATATCCAAGGCAACAATAAGAACAATAGTTCCCCAGGGAGAGTCGCCGATTGCCGCGCACCGTCCTGGTAAAAAGGCAAATGGCGTGCACACACAACACGCACACACACGCACACACACACACACCCCTACATATACACGCATGCAAATCCTTTTGCTGGCGGCAGCTGCTGCCTTTGCTGCTTTTTATTTTAACATTTTTTATTTTTTATTTTATTTCCACTGCGCCTTTTGTAAGCATCTTTGGCCTCTGCCACGCCTTGTCGGCTCTGCCGCCAGCTTTTCAATTTTTATTTCTCCTTTTCCTCACACACACACACACACACACACACGCACGCACACACAATGTGCGAAAGGATAAATTTTTACATATTTTTCTACCTTTAAAAATAATTTCCAAGCATTTTCTTGGCTTATTTTGTTGCGCAGTTGCCGCTAACTTGAAACGGAATTCGAATGTATATTTAACTGTGTGTGTGTGTGTGTGCCAATGTGTGTGGCACTATGTGTGTGTGTGTCTTTCAGTTACAGACACAAAGCACATTTGCGTTGGCATTTCATCGACTGTTGTTTTCTTTTTGCCATATAATGGATGAAAGTGCTCTAAGAAAGTATCTAGAATAATTGGTAATAGCTCAGATCGTTGGCGTATCTATCCACCTTTGATCAGTAAAGCCAGTATACAAAATACTTAAATGGATTATTGAACTGCATGTTTATATGTGTTGTATTTACAGGGCATCTTGCAGTCGAGTTATTTTTATCGTTGGACAACCATTCAGATGGCAGAGTGTAAGCAGCAAACAAAAGAACTGCGAATCGAGCAGCAAAGAGAGACAATCACTAACCCAACATCTCATTCACACACACACACACACACACACACACATACACACACACACACATACATAGAGGCACTTCCGTGTGCACACATAGATACCAAGACGAACAAACCGCCAGCGACTTGATGATATTTTTCCTTATGCAAATCGTATGTGGTTCCTGCCTCGAGTTCCTGCAACGTTATCCCAACTGCCACTAGGCGTGCGTATGAATACATCTCTATGTAAAGTGTGTGTGCGTGTGTGTGTGTGTTGTTGCATATAAATGCCTTGATACATATAAGTGTAAGCTATGTAAAGCGAATAAACTAGGAGCAAAGCAGGAGAAGCACAACAAATGGCTTGCAACACATTTCTATCCACACATCACATGAAAATAATATGAAAAATTCCATAAGACACACCGGCCTGCAAGCATGCAACGTTTATTATTGAATTCATAGCATTTACATTAAGCGTCATAACGCATAACACGACGAACAATTCAAACCCAATAAAGAATCCCAGAAAAGAGAAAAAAAAGTAAATTCAAAGGATATATTTTTCAACAATAAGCACAATAGTTAGAGGTAAAAGTAAGCATTTCGAACAGAAATGCAAAACCTTATTAGAATTTTCCCCAATAAATACATGATGAGAATAAATAAGTACAAAAGTAAATAAATGGAAAGAGTTTAAATACACAAGACGAATCGCGGGATATTGAATAAAATCTGTACATTTTTAACAAAGGGAAAGACAAGATCAGCCTAACATTTTTTGTCTTCATAAATTAAAATTTATAATAATATTAACAATAATATTCAAAAACAGAAGTAAAGAAATTTATGAATATATTTTTTTAATTCCTGGAACTTATATTTTGCAGATAAAACTCTTCTTTTAGTAACTCGATATCAGCTAAAAATAATTCAATTACAATTCGATAATTAAATTCACACACTTCATTAATCAGAATGCTGTAATGTGTCAGCAGGCCTGTCAAATTAAGGCCCATATTGTTAACGAGGCTTAGAGGTAAAATGCCCTCGACTCGCCTGCTGCACAAACTCATTGATAAATAATGTGCAACATGAGGCATTTCAAAACAATAGATGCACATATGTGCACACATGCGACTCAGTCTGTTCATATATATATATCTAGTATATATGTATTACAATGTAAAATTTATCATTTGTGAGGTTTCTTTAGTCGTTTCACGAATTTATTGTCTAAGCATTTTGCAGAACAGCAAAAAGAAGCATTTCTCTCAGCACTTGTGGCAAAAGAGGATGTTGGAACTTCTTTGCCCCGCCTTGGTTTTTCGCTATTTTTATTTGTCTGCATTATTGATCAAATATTTGCCAACATTTTCTCGTATTTGTTTCAATCAATAAGCAGCAATAAGCAATAAGCAGCTGCATTCGAATAAGCGAAAAGCATTTATTTAATTTCTTAACAAGTGTCTCCCCAACTTGCCACATAAAATGTATTTCTTTGCTGTGGCACATATGTATTTATGTGCTTATGCAACAAGTGTGAGCATACTCAAATACATATGCCTTTTAAATGTTTATCTTAACTTGTTTTTAATGATTTCATCAAGTCTTTTTTTTCTTCATTTCACTTACCTTTTGGACAATCAATTTCATTGTACATTTATTTGCAGCATCCGACGAGAGACCGCAAAACCGAACCACAGCCAATATTGTAATTTACTTTTTGCTTGTAAAATCAATGCTCATTGTTAGAAGCGAAATTAATTGAAAAAAAGTTGAGTTTTCATAAATGTTGATTTTGTGATCAAAGTTGTTAAAGTTGTTGTATTAAGTGGTTTTGTCACAGTTTATTAGTTCTTGGCGCTGCATTCAAATTCGAGTTTCAATAATAATCTTTTGCATATTGATGAAAACTATGCACTTTATTTTAGTTTTAACACTCTATTGTGCCACTGGCTGTGTTTTGTTTGGTTTGGTTTATATATGTTTGTTTATTTGCTTATCTGTTTGCATGTTAATTTAAATTTTGAATTTGCTCACGCATGCAGCAAAAGCCGCTGCGGGCCATTTAAGAAAGTTTCGCCTTTGTGTGTTCCGCTAGTTTCGCTAGTTGCAAGCGTTTTGGCCATATTTATTTACCCGCGAATTATTAGGGAGCCAGCTGTCGGTGCTGTCAGTGCTCAACCAAAATTTATGTGCCCCTCCGGCTGCTTATGCTATTGAATGTGCTGCATACATTATATATATATATATATATCTGTAGTGAAAACATATACATTATCGTTTTTACAGTTATAGTTTATACTCTGCTTTATAGAATAATAATATGAATTATAGTATTTTTAATATGTTTATAGTTAGGCAGAGTGGCTAACCAATTATCTAAAAATAAATTGCATATTTTCCCTTAAATTGGAAATTGGATATTTTAAATGAAGAAAATTTTATGGCACTCATGGCAATCAGTTGCCTATAAAACAAATTTATGAATATTACGCATACGCATAGTTGACTGAACATAGTGGATAATGAGGCAGCTTGGCAGCCTGAAAAATTGGTGCACACATTGCGGCACATGAGCGAAAAGGCCTAAAATTCTAGTTGTGGCGCCAGTGAAAATTAGCTTTTCTCTCGAAGCGTTATGATTGCCAACTTGTTACTGTTGCACAAGCACAAATACGCACACACACACAGATACGCACACACACACACACACACACACTGGTACTGAGCTGAGAGGGGCACTTGAAAACATTGCACACTTTTTGGCGCCAAATCACATTCTGATTAGCCAACTCTCTGTGGCTGGTTTAAGCACAAACAGTTCGCTTGGCTGAAGCGGCATTTTACATGATGATATTCACAGCACTTTCAATTGGCAATTTTGGGACGGCACATTTCGAAGCACGTCGTTTGAAAATGTACGCTAAACTGCAGTTAAGTTTTGGCCGCAGCAACAAAAATTAATGCAAAATTGTATACACACGACACGAGAATGACGACTACGACAACGGCAACGAGGACGCTGGCGCTGACGCTGACGCTGACTACGACGACGACGACGACGATGACGACGACGATGGTGTCGATGGTGTCGACGAAACAGAAGAGCAGCAGCAGCAGAAGCTGAAACAGCAGCAGCTCATTGTTGCGCTTGCCACATTGAATGCGATGCGTTATGGCGGCGTTAGCCTGATGCGACGATGCGACTACCGGCCGCATTTTACCATCAGCTTCGTCGTCTCAGTTGTCGTCGTATACACACACACACACACACACACACACACACATGCAGAAGACACACACACACACACACATACGCTCGGAGATGAGCAACAGTCGTCGCTGGCAGCGGCAGAGATGAGATTTTACTTCCGCAATTCTCTCGTTTGTTGCTCTCAACAAAACCGAAATTCGCCAGCTGTGTTTGGCTGCCGCACACAATAAAAGTTATGCAAAAGCCAAAATAGCAGCGGCAAGCACCTAAAAGCAGCACTAAAATACGCTATGTATGTGCATGCATGTGTGCGTGTCTTTGCCTTTGTATCTGTGTGTACTCATCGCTGCTGAGGGCAACGTCGGCTCTTACTAGGGCTCTGTTGACAGCAGCCTTTAATCAGCGACAACATTTGCAAATCCCTTCGGCTTGTAACAGTCAGTTAACGAACTATCAGCGAAGAGCTTTCGCTGAGCTTTCTGTTAGTAAGTAGGGGCTATTTCCCCTACACTCTTTAGGGCAGTAACTGTTCTGAGCTTGGCAAGCTTTAAGCTGTTCTTGAAAGCTCCTAACAGAGAAATGTTAAGTAACAGTAGTATGTACAATAAGTTAAACTATTAATTTGATAATTTAATAAAGAAAGCTTATTTATATGCAATGATTTTACGATTTTAGCAAATTTATATATAAAATATTTTACATATAAAGTTCTTTAGGCCAAGCCTCAGCAGAGCTTTCGAATTATCTGACAGTGTTGCAGTAACATTTATGTTACTATATTTTAACAGCAACATATGCTTAACATCAAACCCCTTTGCAATGCCAATTAACATTATCTAACTGCCCCTGATGCAGCAGGGGTAGGCAAAAAACTTGACGAAACTTCTGCAAAGAGTCAACATTTAGAGTGCAGGAGGGGTAGTAAATGAGAGATAGAGAGAGAGAGAGAGAGAGAGCGAGCAGTTACTGCCAGATTTGGGGTAGCAAACTTCAATAACATGAGGCATGTTAAGTAGTTCTGAATTTTAACGACAAAGAGAACTGTAAGCCGACCGTTGGAATTTCAATCCGTTACAAAACCCAATTTGGCAGCCATCTTTATATTGCCAAATAAGAAAACCAATTTGATATAAAATCTGATTTGTCAGTTTTGGAAAAATAATATTTTTAGCATTTCTGCTACACTCTTGAGTTGCGTTTATACAGATTATGGCATTTAATGCTTTCAGCCATTTTACAGCTCAGCTTTTCCTCAGCACAGTACAAAGGGCAAAGCTTTGGTATGGGTTAAATGCAACTAACATAAAATTAAGTTTATAACAAACTTCGCTGCTATAAACTTGCCACTTATGGCAAACTGCAGCTGCAGCGAAAGTGTGCTATTGCCAATTTGCTCATCATTAGGTCAAATTTGAGTCGTTTTCCTTCCCTTTCCCCCCACTGAAGATTTTCTGCATGCTTCGCACTTTGTTTTTTGCTCGACTTGTTCAATTGTTGCCTTAATTTTGCAACACTCCTCGCAATTTTTATGATATTCATGAGACTTCAGCTGTGTTTGTGTGTGTGTGTGTGTATTTGTGTGTGTGTGTGCATCACGTATAAATATTTTACGACGTCCTTCAGTCATTTACTTTTATTGCAATATTTGCTCACTCAACGTTTATGATGATCATTTTAAGCCATTTTTATGGCCAGCTGCTGTGCGAATTGCATGAATCACAGACCCGCTCTACTAGGAGGAGCAGCAGCAGCAGCAGCAGCAGCAGGAGCAGCATTCGGCATTCAGCATGTGAGTACCCGAGTACCCCAAGTGCCCTTAGGTGTTTGTCTGTCTGACAGTCTGACAGTCTGACATACGCTCTTTCCCCCTTCTCAGTTCCTCTCAGTCGCTGTCTCTGTCTGCGAGTGTTTAGCCCCACAATGTTGCTAAATATTTGGCTACCTTTTGGCCACTTGGCTGCTTTTTATATAAATGGCAACTCATTAAATTGCTGAACACCGTTGCCCAAACTCTAAGCCGAAGGGGAGCCCGTAAATTGGTCAGGTGTCCTCCTCGTTTGTAGCATGCCCCAACTGCCCGCAGCAACGCCCACCATTTATTGCATACTTTTGTGCACATTTTTGGGAGTGAAATTCTAATTTGGTCAACAACTTGTCACATCATTTAAGCTGCCGGCCACGTAATGAGGACGACTAAGCTCAGTCAGTGCCAAAAAAATGTAACCGGGCCAAGACATGCCACAAACTTTAACACCAAACACTAACTACAACTGGCATTTGCACGTGCCACTGGAGCCGGACTGGGACTGTGACTGGGGCTGGGACTGGGAACTGGGAACTGGAAACTATGTCAACTGCAACTTAGATGTGAATGTGGGCGTAACTATGCCGCACAAAACTATGCTAAAGTTGATGCCACTTTTTGGCTGCAGCACTTAAAGAATACGCTCGATTGCTTTCCGGCCGAAATCCTTGGCTCTCTGTGCTGTTGGCTGTTGGCTGGTTTGCTACTAACTGTTTGCTCTCAATATTTTAGCAAATTTCTAGCGCCAACGGGCCGAACAAAAAGTGCACTTCATTTGATTTAAATTGATACGATGTCAGTTTGAATTTCATTTTGTAAAATGGCATAGCTAAAAATGTTGTCCTAACCGCCACTTGAACGACAGACAGACAGACAGACAGCAGACACACAGCCTGGCCAGGCCAAGTGGGTGCTGCCTGCTTCGAGTTATAAGTTATAATGGCCTGACCACAATTTCCCACTTGACAGCGGCCAAAAGGCATGCTCAAGTGGCTTGAACGCTTAAGAGCTGAATGTATTCATGTGAATTCGAGATGAGATTCCAACTTCGGATGAGACTCGTCGCCTTTGTCAGAGTCCAAAGGCATACTTTACCTAACTTTACAGTTGCATAAAAAATTTAAAGTAATCTCCAAGAAACTTGTACTTAGTTTTTAGCTTATCAATAAGATTCTGTTGGCTTACTCAATCGCATCTAACGGGTTTTTTGTTGTGTTGCAACGTGCAGCCCTTTTGGCGGCACAAACGGACGACGGCAAGTCGGCTATGATTTTTTTTAGACCAAGTTTTTAAGTGCAACTAACTGTCATTTTGTTTGTGGCAAGAGTAGGCGTTCTTCTGTTGTGCATCAGTGCACATTGTTGATTTGCCAAGCCACACACACACACACACACAAAGTTCGCTAAAGTGCAGAAAACAATAATTCAATTAAAGTTCTTCACAACTGCTGCAATAAGCCCAAAACGAGTTTTTTGGCTTGAAACGACTAACCAAATAAAAGTCAGGCACTTTTCAACGCTTATGTGGAAATCGATGGTACTCAATGAAGCGTCCGAATGCTATTTCAAATGAACATTTGCAAAAAATTAAACACACACACACACATGCACACACATAAAAAACGCGCCCTTTCGCAACTGCATAATATGCACCAACCCCCCCTCAGTCTACACCACTAGAATCATAACAAAAACAAGAGCAATTGCAATTGCAGATTTCACTCTACCCCCCCCCAATGGAGAGCACAGTCCATTGCACACTCAGCCACACACTCACACACACACACACAGTTATCGACATGGACAATGACAAGTACATGGGCATAATAAAGTCTTGGAATTTATTTTTATGTGCATATAATAGAGGGCAGCTAAACCACCCACCCAAAAGCACACACACGCCCCCCCCCCCCCCCATCACAACTCCGCCCCCTTTGCAGATAGGTCGCCCAATCATGCAGGCCAGTCAGTGCCCCCCAAGAGACGCATTTCATCTGACAATGCCGAGCATTTTATTTGCCTGCAAAAACTCGAAACTGAGAAGCGGCCCTCTGCAAATACGAGCGAACAACAATAACAGTTACAAGACAAAATAAACAGTTGTCGTGTGTGGGCTGAAAGGGCGGGGGGGGGGGCGGGGTGTAGTTCGAGTTGGGGTTTGGAGACTCAGGGTAAATTCAGTACCATGCACTGCAGTGACTTTCTTCATCGTGTCCAATGCATTGGCCAAAAATGGGTCTGGCGAAAATGTCCGCAACGAATTTTCGAATTTTGCCAATATTTGCGTAGTCATTCGAAGATTATCCTAATTGAGAATCTCGGCGTAGAATTTTTGGGGGGAGGGTGTGGGGGCGACGGGTCGGAAAACCCTTAGGGTTGCACCAAGGTTGATGCCATGACGGGGCTGATAGCCGTGTCGATAAGACTTCAGGTCAAATAGATGAGATAGATGTGAATTGGACGGATGTGAATGTGTCTAAAAGCGGAAGCATGAAATTGTTGCATGTTGCAAGTGAAGTTGCATAATAAATACTAAAGGTTATTAATGAATTTCGAGCTAGGATTATTGATAAAGCAAACAAATTTAAAGAAGTTTCCTGCAGGCTGTGTAAATCTCGAAATATGTGCTCTAAATACGCATCTTTGATTCACTTCCTGTCGATGGGGGGGCAGCAAATGAAGTACAAACAAAAGACGCCTTGACCACTTTGCAGTCCTCCTTCAATCCGTCCCCCCCTCATGTAAAAGGGATGCTTCTGTCACAATTCATTACGAGCACAAGCAACGAAGGAAAACATAAATAAACTTTTTGTTTTAGATTTCGTGACAAATGTACAAAATGTACACGAATAAAGACAAAGCCATCAACTTACCCCCAAAAATGACATTATCACGAGAAGCAAAATATTTACACAGGTCCCGGGCCCAAAATGGACAAGTGGAGCGAGCTAGCTGGCCTGGACTGTCGAAGCCAAAAAGGATTACTTATCGCATATTTTGACATAAGCTAAGTTCATCACTGAAATACGAGAGTCAATTGTCCAATGTCAGAATCGGTATTGGGGCGGGGAGGTTAAAGCCATCAAGCGGGCAGACAGACAGATGGGCAGACGGTCGGACAGACAGTTGGACAGGGAGACGTCCACTCGCTCGTGTGATGGGTGAATTGTGATAAGCCGAAACGTCCGGCAGAAAATACTATGGGTTATGGGATTGAGGGGTCCACCACCGATTGCTCCTTTGTTTATAGGCCTGCTACGCCTTGTTTATTTGCATTTCGCTTGTTTGTATTTGCACTGAAATCGAGGCAGGACGCACAGGACGCACAGGACGAACAGGACGATTGCTTCGGTTTTTGTAGAAATTGGCAAAAACTCTGTAGCACAATTGACAGCTTAGGGCTCGCAAAACAATTGATGGACATTCTGGACATTCTGGACATATGCACAAAACTTGCCTTTGATTTCCTGTATTTCTTTAAAATGCGAGTGCTAATAATGCCATATTATAAAAAACAAAAAAAAAAAAGGGACAATGGCAACGGATTTAATTCCACTTTATTTGTAGTTTTATTTTTAGGCTTCTTACCATTCCTAAAAATGTAGTCAATGGCACATAAAAGGGTTCCAAATCGCTTGGAATCCTTAGAAAAACTTTGCACAACTTATTTTTTTTGATTGCGCACAAATTGAAACCAACTGGGATAAAAAAGACAAATCACAAATAAATCCAAATTTTAGAAATTCTTAACTAGAGTAAAAGAATTCTCTGGTAGAAATTAAAGTAAATTCGCTGCTGAAAATGTTAGTTAAAATCAAGTTAATTTGATTTAGTTTTTTCTTAACTTAATCTGAAAATTGTACAAATAATTCTCATTTTTAGTTTTAGTTGAAATTGCAGTAAATTTATGCAATGCAAAAAACCTTTAATCTTAAACACAAAACGCGTAAGTTTTGACAGAGCCTTCGACACGAGTACATGCATAAATGCAGGTATAAATATGTATTTGTATATGTATATGTGTATATATGTATGTCATTATGTATGCCTCATAGTTGGCTGTTGATTCCTCGACATGTTGTGTGGTGTGGTGTGCGTGCACACACACGATGACACTCTTAGAGCACCGCTTGCAGCCCCGTGCCAAACACAAGCCAAAACAAAACAGAACAGGAGAGAAAAGCAGAGAAGAGCAGAGAACAGAACAACAAAAGGCAACAAGGAGAGGCTAACCAAGGACTCGGGATGCAGAGTCTGGAGGTCTGGAGGAGCTGGTATTGAGACTACTCTGACTACTCATGCAGAGCAGCGGCTGCTTGTAAAGATATAAAATCAGACAACTGCAACAACAACAAAACAACAACAAACGACAGGAGCAGCCAGGATGCGAGGATGTTGTGCCCAGTCTAAGGACTCTCGCATCGTCTGGCTGCCACTGTGCTGCTGCTACTGTCAGCTGCAGCGGCGATTTGTAGCGCCACAAGGATAATCACACTTTTAATCGTGATTTAAGTTTATGGCGCTGGTCGCTCGTTTAGTTTTCTTGCAACCCGACGCTTTGCCGGGGCAAAGATTTTCAATTTTTTCCATGGCTTCATCAGCATTGAAGGCAGTCAGGCAGCCAGGCAGTCAGGCAGGACAACGACAGGACCAAGCCAAGCCGCCTTGTTAACTTGCCGCTTTCATTTTTATATTTTTTAATGATTTTTATTGCATAACTGGCGGCATGGTTGCCCCCCCCCCCCATCAGCATCATTGTCCTATGCGGCAATTGCACTTTGCCACATTTTATAGCTGCCAGAGCAGGAGCAGCAGGAGCTGCAACAGCAGCCACCAATGATTTGTTGATAGTGCAGCGAAACTAAGCAAAATTGCACAGGCAGAAAAGCAACTTATCCTTTATGCCTTTCCTCATCTAAATTACAGCCATGAACAATGAGTTATCCGGCTGAAGATTATTACAACTGGCAGAAGTATCTATTACAAATTAAATCAAATAAAGCACTTGTCTTAGCCTGAAGTACTGTGACCCATTATTGCACTCGGCCATAAACCGTTGAAGTTGCCACATGAACCCATTTTGGGCCATAGTTAGCCACACTTTTACCAAATCATTTTGGCCTGTTATTTGTACCAACTCTCTCGTTTTAGCAAATGTGAACTCCTCTCTATCTTCCCGTAGCTTGCTTTTACAAATTATGAACACTCACATAAATTTCACTTACTGCCAAGTTTGCCAACCTGTAAATGGGGCTGAGAATGTGGCTGGGAATGGGGCTGAAACTGGGGAGCTGAGCTGTAAGCACCTTTTTGTGCTGTAATTAGAAGGCAGCAGTAAGTTAAGTTAGAGGCTAGTGGCCAACTTGAGCATTGAGAGCAGCTTCCTGCTAGATCCGGCAAATGGGGATCGGAGCTGGGGGATTGGCCACTTGAAATGCAAATTGCGTGCAAATTATGGCAAGCTGCCAGCACACAGGCAGGTGAGCAAGTTTTTTGATTTGTTGTTGTTTCAGCACCGGTTAAAAATTATCCAAGAGAGGAAATATTATTTAAGACTCGGAAGTTGTGTTTTTAATTGCTTGAGTTGCAATTCAATTTGCGTCCAAAGAATGAACAATTAAGTTGCAACTCACAAGAGACCTTCTCAGCTTAGCTTAAATATTTTATAAAGAGATTTTCAGTTACAAATAAATATCTTAAAATATACATAATATTTTTTTTGTTTTATTTTTTATACTAAGGAAAGAGATTTTCAGTTGTAATCATACAAATAAATGTAAAAATATATATATTATTTTTTTGTTTTATTTTTTATACTAAGGAAAGAGATTTTCAGTTGTAATTATACAAATAAATGTCTTAAAATTTATATAACATTTTTTTTATTTTATTTTTTATACTAAGGAAATAGTTATTATTTTTAAAGAACTGCTGATAAATAAGTTAAATTGTAGAAATGTAAACCTATTTGTCTAATTCTCAAAAAATCTATATTTTAATCAAAAATATTTTAATAACATATCCAATAAAAATTTGGGCAGCTGTAGATGAATTTATTAGCATATTTAACCTCTAAGATATATTTTATATAATATATTTTTAATTACTAATAATATATTTTACTTCAAAAAAAGTATTTTCAAATGGTTCTTAGATTAAGTAAAATTAAATATTGTGTTGACTCACCGTTATTATGAGTTAGAAAAGCGTTTTCTGCTTCCGATAAGGATGATCCTAGTTGCTCATTGTTGGCATTCGATGATGAGGATGAGGTGGAAAAGTCATACGGATGATTCAACGTGTTGTTGCCACCAACAGCAGCAGTGGCAGCCAGCGCTTTAAGCAAGTGTGCTGTGCGTTGTTGTTGTTGTTGTTGTATTGGCTGTTGTTGTAGTGTCTGCTGTTGTTGCTGTTGCTGTTGCTGTTGCTGTTGTTGCTGCTGTTGTGGATTATACGGATTGTTGTAGATGTTGCGTGCGTCAGTCGCTGGCTGCAGCTGCTGCTGTTGCTGTTGTTGCTGCTGTTGCAGGTTATATTGTTGCTGCTGAAGCGTGTTATTAGCGCTCAGACCGTTAACCGTAAAATGGCGTGATTTTGCTGTAAACCGAAAGAGAGAGAGAGAGAGAGAGAGAGAGAGAGAAAGAGACAAATATTTAGGAAATGGACAACTTATTGCGTTTCCCCTTTTAAAAAATGTCAGGCAACTAAAAAGTTTAACGTTATATTTAACTGCAAAAAATAAAAATAAAAAATGAGGCGAGATGTCGAAAAGTTTGAACAAAAAATTAAACTTTTCGCCATGTCATTTGGGTTGTTCCCCCCTTAACCGGAGGGGTGCCTCCAACCATTGAACGCTTAATTGCATGCATTGAAATATGCAAATGCGCCGAGAGGTCTGAGAGATTGAGTATGTATTTAAAGGAATGAGAGAGAAAGAGAGAGAGAGAGAGAGAGAGAGAGGGAGGGGGAGAGAGTGTAGCGGAATGGAGAGGTTTGTGTGTGCCTCAATTAAACCATTTTCAGTGGCATTTACGAGGTTTGAGGTTATGTTTTTGCTTCGTTTGCCTTGCCACCTATTGTTGCGTTTCACATATGAATTATGCATGGCAATAATAACAACAATAAGAACAACAAAAAGACAACTGTGTGTGTGTGTGTAGTTGTTGCTGTTTGCGGAAATGATGTTGACGCGGAAGCTGTAATAATGAAGCAGCTACCAAAGCTCCAACAAAATGTCGTCTAACGAATTCTCGTCTCGCCCCGAAAATTATGCTAACCCTTTCAATTTTCCAGCTCGTCCAAAAAACTTTTTGCCCTTCAGCTGCTGCTGCTGCTGCTGCTGTTGTTGTTGCTGTTGTTGTTGCTGTTGTTTTTGTTTCTTTTGCATATTAATTATGCATGTTTGGTTGGTGTGAAGGCATCAACACATTGTTTGAATTTTAAGCAACAAGCAGCAACAGTCTGCGTCCAACTTCCACCTTCCACCTACCACCTACCCAAGCACCAAGCACCCAGCACAAATTTCAATCACTTCATTTTGGACGCTTTTGTTAACTTGGCTTTTGCCGCTTTAGCCAGCTGATGTTGCACTGTGTAAATATCAAGTGTGAAAGATAACGAGCTAATAACTCAGTTAATTTTTAACCAGCTAATGTGTTTGTCGGTGTGTGTGTTTTTTTTTTGGACTCTTTATGTGTGTCAACTTGTGTGTTCAACTTAGATATTTATATTCCTCCGAACTTGTCGTGTTGTGGTGTGCTCAGCAATTAGTTGGCTAAGTATAATCACAATTAATTGCATCAATTTAAATATCTGATATAAACGCAATTCAATACACAATCAAGTGTGTTTAATTAGCTTAACATTTTCGTGGGCGACATTAAATTGTTTGTTGCTGCGTGTTAAATTAAAATGTTTTATTGCATTAATTGATTGACTAATGGAATAACTGCGGTCATCCATCGATTGAGTGGCATCGATTTGTCATATGCGTGTTGAACCAAAAATACCACACATTATTTAAATATTTATATTTATAAATTACTCGAGTTATTTTTCTGTACGTTGGCTAATAAGGAAATAAATTGGGGGCATTTTTGTTGCCTGTTTTTTTTTTTTTTGGGGGAGTCTTGTTGCTTGTAAATTGTTAATTGGCCGCATTTTAAGCATCGATTGTTAATTTCTGCTGTGCAGGGAAAAGTTTGAAGCGCTTTCGTCTGGCGAAAAAGTTGTTGGAATAAATAGACAATAGAACAATTGGTGAACATAGGCCGAGGGATTTGGAGCCAGAGAGACTATAATTAGCTGGCATTTATTTTGGTGTTTTTGTGATTTGCCATCTTGCGAAAAGTATTTCATTTTATCAGGCAATCTATGCAGACGCCCAAAAATCCATTTACGTACATCAAATAAAAGCCATTTGCCTTTCAGAACGTACCGTTGATAATTCAAAATGAGAAAAATGTCTGCCCATTTGCCGTCATTGCTTTGGGGCTATTTTTATATATATGTTGCTTTTAACAAAATTTGCCACATTTACACTTCACTAACACCCACACACACACATACACACAAACTAACAACAAGCATAACAAAGGGCAAAATGTGATTCATTTTTGGTTTCGTTTTTTTGGGGGCGGTCTCAAAACTAGAAAGTCAAAAAAATATATAAATAAGGCAACATTCAATGCAAATTGGACTATTTACGCAAATTTTATTGCCCAGCATTTTTATATTTATTTCGTTGTTGTTGTTTAGTTTGTTTGTTGTTGCTACAGTTGCTGTTGCTGTTGCTAGTTGGCTTTGACGCCACATGTGGGCAAGTGGTATGTGTCCGCATCCTTGGAGCATACTTTATGCCTTTTTATTCTGAATGGGCAAATCGTTGGGCCCCAAGCGACTAGTAAATCAGGCAATTTGAAAGGCGGCTTCCTTCAATATTGTCGTTGTTGTTGTTGTTGTAGCCAACCCTAAGCTAACCTTTTGGGTTTACTCCTGACTCGTCTGTCGCACAAATTATGCGATTTCATGTCATTATTTTGTCGCCAAACGACGCGCGGCTCACTTAGCAATTGCCAAAGAGTTTCATGGGCCCAAATTTTGGTTGACTGTGGCCTGTGTCTGTGCCTGTGCCTGTCCTGGCCTGGCCTGGACTTAAAAACCGTTTGGCAGCAGAATGTGTTCTTTATTGACAATTGGAAGCGTCGGCGATTTACGCGACATCAACGAGTTGAGTTTCGACATGGGCCTTGTGTCATAAAGCTGGCTTCTGAAATATATATATTTTTTTTTTCTTCTGATAGGATTTACCAATAAATTCGTTCTAGTGAAAATTTATTGACATTGGTTTTTAAACCGCGACGCGTGTTGCCAAACGATTTTATGGCCTCTGATGTGCCGGAAATTGACATTGAGGGTGGCCATAACTGACCTTAAAAATGTCTAAAATAGCAGAACAAAAGTCGTTGGGCAAATTGAGCATATTAAAGTGGAATCTCTAAAAAATGCTTAGTATTTATTTGGAAGCTTTGCTTATACGCGATAATTATTCAATGCATAAATTAAAAGTAACAAATTTTAATCAGAGAAATAGTAAAAGAAACTCTAAAATTATGTAGAATTTATTGTGTTAAATCTAAAAGTAAAGAAGGTAAAAATTAATTCAAGCTAGCAAAGTTTCAGTTAGAGTTTTTCACCATTTGACTCTTTTTAATATTGACATAAAATTGTAAATTTAAACAGAAGGAAAAAACATGGCTAATTCGAAAATCTGAATACAAACCATGCCTAAATCAGTTTAACAGATTCTCATTGTCACCGTTCTCATTTTGAAGTTTTGTGACATATGTTGAAGAGTTGAGAGTGGAGGGAATATGCAAAAAATACAATATGTCCCGCAGAGCTGGACACCCACAGAAGCCACCGCGGATACACCAATAATCAGGACACGATGACATAAGGCTGAAAGCCGCTGGCTGTTGCCCAGCTACCAAATGAGTTACTTATCAGACAAAGAGATCGGATGAGTTGCGACAAGGACACTGTCATTGTTTATCGACGCGTTATCTGCTGAAAGGAAAGCTCCTGCCACTGCCACTGCCACTGCCACTGCCACTGCTACTGATGTTGCATGTGCTCAGCAAACCGCGAAATGGAATCCATAGATCAAGCGGGCAGCGAGAAAAAAAAGGAAAGGAAAATCGTGGACTGAATCAACTTGCATTGATAAATTAAAAGCAGCCCAAATGTTTGCTATTGCTTTGACATGTTTGACAACAATGGCACAGTGGCAGTGTGGCTGTGTGGCACAGTGGCACCGGCACAGTGGCACCGGCCAGGGATGAGGGATGGGGTTGTCAAGCGCGGATTTAAGCCGCTGACAAATGCGATTGCCTATAGAAATTGAAAAACCAGAACGAAGCAATACAAAACAACTGAACGGAATACAACCCTTGAGGGCTGTGGGCCAGCTTGGCCCAAAGCATTTGCATTGATTTCAATTAATTTGCTTGTTGTTCTGTGTGTTGGCCGCTGCTCCTGCCCCTGTCCCTGTCCCTTTCCCTTGCCCCTTTCCTGGTCCGTGTTGTATTCGTTTGCGTGATTGTAATTGATATTTGGCCGGGTTAGCTGCTAGATTGGGCTGGGGTTTTGGGTTGGGATTGCGTCTAATTTTGATTTCAGTTCTGGGTGCTTGCCTCGAGTCAAGTGCTTCTTCGGTGTCTGGGGAATTATGTAAATGCCAACATGCATTAGAGACGCGACAGACAAAATCTTCTTCCTCGGCTTACCTCGGCTCAAAAAGCATTGTCGAACTTTGCATTCGTCGCATTCGATGGAAGGAATTATTCAGCCCACTAACAGCGCTCAGCTGTGCGAATTTCTCGTCCAGAGGGTGATGACAACAACAACAACAACAACAACAACAACAATAACCAACAACTGTCATTGACAGCCAGTCCGCTCAGAGATACTCGGATACAAGGTAAGGTGTTTGGGCAATCTGGCAATCCGGCAATCCTCTTTGTCTTGCCAAATTTTGGCCCCCTTTTCAGATTTGTTGTGACTCGCTTTTAGTTTTGTGAATTTCAAATGCGAGGACATCTGTTCAAGTATCCCAATGCTAATGCGTTTTATGCGAATTTCTAGCTAAGCATTGCCCCTTTCCCCGCAGCATTTCTGATGACTTTATCACACTTAGCTACTGGGATTAGATAGCACTTTAAATGGTAAGTATCATTATGGGTTGATTAGAGCCATGAGCTATGTAAAGACACATAAAAAAAAAGTGCTAACACTCTTTAAAAATGTTCATTTTAAATAAATTACTCGTGACAAAATCGTTATTATTTTTTATGAAACAACAATTTTGTTAGTTTTATACAAGCATTTTTACGCTAATAATTGTTGAATGAAGTCAATATTAATTTTTTTTTGTAATGTATTCAATAAAAAAAATGTATCTTTGCTAAGTGCTCAAATTTATATTTAGCGCCAAAATGAGTTTTCATTATGTAGCAGTCAAAACTAAATTATATTTTTTTAAGCACGAATTCGCTTTTTTTATTCCGAAAGATTGACACTTTCTCTTCAATCTGGTGATCAAGTGATGATCATGATTATATATATATTTTATATTGCGTTTTATTTCTAAGTCATTTGTAGCTTTTTACCAGCAATAATAGTGAATTGCAAAAATGTTTGTTACCATTTTAATGTATACAGCAAAAGTAATTAAATTTGTCCACGCATTAAGTTCATTCCATTTTTGTCCAAAAAGTGCGTATTTCACTTAATGTGAAACATTCTCGCTTTTCTGTTCAAATATTTTGCGTCATTTCCAATGCTAATGACTACATTTGCCTGCCCCTGTCAGACGAGGAGAGGAGAGGAGAGGAGAGAGGCGCCACGGCAAATGCCTTGTGCAAATGCCTTGTGCCCAGCAGGGCGACATTTGACATATTCGACTCATTAAACCAACATTGAGGAGAGAGCCCAACAATGGTGTGAAACAAAAAATCAGAAGGCAGCCAGAGATCGCCGGCTGCGAGATGTGGATGCGGACCAGGCTAATAATAAGCAGTCGACAAAAAAAAGAAGTGAATTCAAAGGCAAATGATGTGTGCGAGGAGAGTGCGAGAACAATGGCCACAATGGCAACAGGATCAAAAATCAGTAACAAGCAGCATAGAAGAAGGAAGCGTTGAGGGTTCATTAAAACGGCGACGCGACCAGGGGTGCAAAAACTACCCCGTCGCTGAGTAGATCAAAGCAACTGCAAACTGCCATTAACAAAAAATGTTATTTCGTGTTTTCTTTTTATGTGTGTAGTATGCGAAAGCAAAACTTATTACAAAAAGTTGACATTGTGTCAAACACGAAATAACGAGCGAGCAAAGGCGAGACGAGGCACACGCGTCCTGGTCCTGGAACAGGAGGCACACACCTTTACTGAATCCCGTCGAGCGGAGAGCGTCGTGCGGTTCGCAGTTCGCAATTATTGCGTTTGGATTGTCAACACCCCGATGAGCTGGCATGGCTGTGGTCAAAACTGAACAACGCTACGGGCTATGGCTATGACAAACCCTCTCCGCACTCCACCCTCCCACCCTCCATCCTGCCGTGCTGCCCGGGCAATCATTTCGTATGTGTTTAACGCGTTGGGTGTTGATTGTAACAATAACGTCGCCCAGAGCGCAGATTTACGCCTCTAACGAGTCTGATGATGATGAAGTCGTCGTGTTACTGCCCACACGGACAACGACCACTCCCCACCCCCCCACTAAGAACCAATGCCAACCCCATCATAACTCCAAAACGCCGTATCGAACTCGAGTCCATCCTTCACATTTACGAGCCGTTTGCGCTGATGACCCAACGGGAGCTGTGTGGGAAATGTGTCATTATTTTTAACAATTTTTATGTGGCATTTTGTGTGGTTTTTAGCACCTTCTGTAATTTATGACTTTTGCTTTTGGCCCATCGCTTATGATGGACTTTGACTTTGGGCCCTAATGGACTTTGCCCCAATCTGTGATGTGCTTCGCTTATAATTAGCAAATAGACATGAAATGCAAGCCACAAAATTCTTGCAAGGATGAGCTGAGTAAAGTATAATAAATGGCGGAATCTGACCCGATGATAATGAATCCAACATAAGCATAGCACTTGTAATGCCCAATCATTGAAGAGCAACCAGTTGTGATCCACTCAACCACAAAAACTCACAAACTAAAAAGGACTCGCGACAGACAGACAGACAGACAGACGGACGGACGGACAGTTGTGCAGAGATGGGTCGAGTTGATAACTGGCAGTCAGCCAATAAATCAGATTTATTGGTTTTGAAAACAGATTTTCAGAGCTAAATACCAAAACCACAATGCGAGTAAAACGAAATGAATGCAATTTCGTTTCCATTTTTTTTTTTTTTTTTTTGCTTCTTTGCCATATGCAACATGGCTTTCGAGCACTACTTGGACCATATGGCCTGATTCGGCAATTCCAAACTATTCGCTGGAGCTGGAGTTGGCTGGCAAATCCATCAGAAGTGCCGGAACCGACTATGCCGCATTGATGACACAAAGCGTGAAAGGATTAAGCGCGGACAGGAACAATAAAAGTTCATCATCGTTCGGAACGAATATACTCTATCTCTATCTCTCTCACACTATCCCTCTCTCTCTCTCTCTCTCTCTCTTTGGACAGCCACAGGCTCTGGCAATTTGTCGCTCGTTTAGTTGAGTTGTGCGACAAAAATAGAATAAATCGCACAGATAATGAAAAAAAAGGAATACAAAAATAAAAAGAGGACAGCTGGAGTGTAGTAGCTGTGTACCATAAACCGCTGTTGAGGACCACATCCACAGCCACATCCCGCGTTGAGGCCACCATTGGGCAACTCCTGGTAATCCGACGATTAATTAAAAACGCTGTCTTTGCTGTAAAGGGCTTAAAATTGAAATTGATTGCCGCAGTGCACAGATCGCCTGGCTTATGCAAAGTTTCTGCAATTTAAGCAAATTTGTTGTTTATGCTAAATAACATAAATACACATATATATATTTATACACATATATATATTTATATATATGTATGTATATATATATTTTCTTTTATAATGTTGCGCCTTGGGCGAAAACAATCACATTTATTACTGACAAAATACTCCAGGGAGCTCAAGTCATCAGCAATACAAGCAGCCGTGGAGCAGTCATCATCATCATCATCATTATGGCCAACACCTGAAAGAAAGTCGCTTAACAAGCTCTCAACTCCCCAGGGCCATATGCCAAAAATTGTGCTACAAAAATAAAAATAAAGCGCCCCAAAAAAAAAACTGTTGAGAATGGAAACAGCAGAAAATCGTGAAAATTCATTTAGACCAAGTTTACGCGAGTGAAAAGTTTAAAGACAATTGCCATGAAAATGTCAGAAGCGCTAAGCAAATTTGTATTTATTTTTTTTTATTTCTAATGAAGTTTTTCCTCCCATCTGCCACACTCACAATGAATCACTCCATCTCCCCACTTCTCTGTTAACCCATGAATACTCTTTGATTGGATTGGATTTTGGGTTGGTTTTTCTTTCCAATTTGTGAGTCGACTTTTGGTCTGATTTTGCGTGTTGTTGATTAGTTGCATCAATATTGATGTTGTGGATGGCAGTTTTGTTTTTAATCGAAATGGTTCACATGCAAATTAGCATAGGAAACCGCACACACACACACGCACACACACACACACTTACACACGGCCTAGTAAACACACGCGCCGAAAAAACAGCATCAAAAAGATTGTCTTTTTTTTTGTTGACCTGGTTGCTTATCAGCTTCAACCCCCAGGAACAATAAAAAGCCATGTCACTTTCTCATATCAATTAGTTACAAGCGAATACACTTGATTCATTAGCGTGATAATTACAACCAGCCCAGGATGCTACTCCTGCTGCTCCTGCTGCTCCTTGCTGCTGCTGCTGATGAGAACTTGACATGTTTGGAAAGTTTCCCACGCAGCGTGGCGAAAGCCAAAAGGGACACAACAACAATGGCCAAAAAAGCAAAACACTTGGTCATGATGAGGCCAAAAATAATGTCAACAATTTGTGTGCGTTACACAAAGAGAAAAAACACAGCTTAAAGTCATAAGCAAAATGAAAGTAAAAGTGAAAGTGGAAATACAATGAAGTCAAAGCAAATTGCTGCGACAACAAATTGCTGGCCAGCGGAGCATGAAACTCAATTCGTGGCCAGGTAGGAGCGCTGCTGTAGAGAGTCAACTACTCCAGGGAAAAAACTGTCCAAAAGGATGACAACTATAACAATCAAGCAGGATTGCAATGGATCCATCTGCGCATTTAATTGGACTATAAAGCCGAATAGACTGGCTGCGGCTTCAGGTGGAAAGTGCAAAAATTGTGCAAAAATATTGCACAATAGGATTCGGAAGTCTGTTGCCAAGACAATTGATATATAGCTTCCTCTATACCATATATGCCATGTTGCAAGGGTTCCTTGCTTATTTGTCTAGCCCAAACACAACATACACACACAAAATGATATTGTACACCTTTAGGGTATATTCGATCCTAAATTCGCGTCGCATTGCTTTTGATTTGTGTAAAATTACAGATGTGAAAACTGTGCGCGATTCGTGTTGCAAGCAGCGAGTTGCGAGTTGCCACCCTTAACTCCGCACAACCCCCTGGGAATTTCAGTTGTGTTTGCTCTTTGTGTGCGCTAATTGCAGTTTGTCTGTCTGCCGGCTGTGCTGAGGTTAAGGCCTTTGGGCCCATATTTGCTTAGCAGATTTGTTGACTGGTTTGAATATTGAAGGTCTTGCGGGATTGATTTGAGAGCTTCAGTTAATGAGTTGCTGCTGTGTGTTGTTGTTGTTGTTGTTCAAAATAACGTAATGTGAAGTGATCTAAATTGAAATGTAATTTTCCATCTACTGGAAATGGGATAATCTGTTGCGCAAATAATATGTGTTTGTCAATATGATTCTCTTCTCATCCGATAATCATTTGCCAGCAATTCACTGGTTCTCTTCATTGACCCACTTAATTTAGTCATCAACATTAAATTGCTGCACAGCCAAGAAATAAAACAATTATCACAAGATGATTTTTCCATTCCAATTGAAATCAATGTTTAATTTCCTACCAATTTATGCTAGAAATCAAGGCAGAGCCGAGGCCGATGGCAACAGCTGAAAGCCAATTTGCCAGCATGATGATGAAGAGCTGCCATGGTAAAAGAGATGAAGGTGGAGAGATAGAAGCCTATACACTGCCAAAAACGTGGCTGAAGATGAAACCTCAGAGCAGAGCAGAGCGGAGCAGAGCAGAGCAGAGCGGAGCGGAGCAGAGTAGTAGTAGTAGTCAAGTCAAGTCAAGTGGCAGACGACGCATATCAATGGACGGCAGCAAACAGCAAAGAGGGAAGAGCAAAAAATTGTACTTCAAGTGTCAATCAGTGACAACACACACACAAGCACACACACACACACACAAGGCATGCATATTCACATGTGTGTGGCAGACTGCTGGAAGCTAATCGATTTATGTTGTAATATTCAAAAACGTTCTCCATAAGGATGACGACGACGTCAGCCAGGCAGCGACCTAATCCAGTGGTGCTACCCCTTGGCCCCATCCTCATTTGACTCCGAGCTGAAGCACCCTGTAACTGGGGTATACGATATATATAAATATATATATATATTTAGTATAGAGTAGGGCCGCTGAAGCAATCTAACGCCATGAGCCCACGGGCCAGAAGCCAGCAGCCAGCAGCCATGATGTGTGTGTTATGTGTGTGTTGTGTGTGTGTTGATTTTGTTGTCGGTGTCGGTGTCTGTTTATCTGCCTTCGTTTTGTCGCATTAAAATTGAATAAAAAATCAATCTCAATTCTAGCATAATTTGATTCCTGCCTTCGATTATGTGTGTGTACGATGAGGGGGTAAGGGGAGCGATGGGGATCAGCGAGTTTGCCGCTTTTGATTGGGGCCAAATGCAAAAAAGAAAAAAGTAAATAAATGCTTAAATCATAATTTGTATACGCATCGAAATTGATGATATGTTTAAATGCTGCTTTTTATAAAAAAAATTCAAATATATATTTTAGCTATATAGACTATATATCATGAGAAACTGGATATATATATATATATATTTATATATATATACATATCTGTTCTAGTCTTTAATCCACTTGGAATCACAGACAAATCTTAGCACCAAATTCACTTTGCCCGCCAGAATTTGCCAACTTTTTTGTTGATCCCCACAGCTTATCCCTCATATGTGAGTAAAAGTGTTTTTTTTTTCTTTTGTGTGGGGAAGACAAATAGAGGGCTGAAGGGGTGGTCGTGGTGTCTATTTTGGCCGCGTTTATTCCAATGCATTTAATAAAGTGTTTATTTCTGTTGCAACAAATTTGCCAGCTGAATGCAGCGCGTACGAAAAACTCCTGCGGAAAACGTAGACGATGAAAAACAATCCGAGCTGAAACCTGAGCACGACACAAAGGAAAATTGCTTTTCCGCTCACACGCACACACACACTCCCACACACACACACACACACGCACGCTAACTGGGCGAAAATATCTAGCACGCTTCGTGGCAACGGAAATATGTGGCCAACGCATCCGATACCCCCCCTCCCCAACCACCCTTTGCCCTTGCCCGCATCACCTAGCTAAAATGGAGACAGAAACCGTTTTCAGCTGTGTGTGGCAAACCCATCGAAGTTTTCCACGATGACGTATAGCCGGAGTGGGTGGGGCGCCAGTTGGTGGGCGTTGTTTTTTTTTTTTTTTTTTTGGTGGGCGTGTGGCTGCATTCCTTGTCAATTTTGTATTATTTTGGGGTTTCGGTTTGGCGGCGCACAAGTTTTCACCAACTGAGCAAAGCATAGTTTTATTTCAACTTCGGTTTGTTTTTTATTTTAGATTCTACTTTTGTTTTCTATTTGTCTTTTGGTTCCGCGTTTGGAGTGAGTGGGTGGTGTGGGAGGAGGGGGAGTGGGGTTGTTGGGTGACTGGTGCAGCTGGGGCTGGACACGCTTGGCATTCGGCTTGAGTGGCACATTATTTGATGATGCTTTTCGCGATTTTTTCGCACTTGAGTGCCTGATTTTTATTAGCTGAATTCTTTACGGTTTCGCCTGTGAAAGTTTCAGTTTCTTGTTTCTTTGTCTTCTTCTTCTTTAACTTTATCTGTGCCCCGTTTTCAATGCCTCCCCACATTGAGTTACTTTTTGTTTGAGAAAACTTTATTTTCGCCCATTGCTGGGGCAAACAGAGATTTTGAAATATGGTAGGAAAACTATGTGTTAGTTGGCACAAGAAATTCGTTCTTTTTGTTCTCTGCCTGGCCGGGTGCAGTCGATCATTTCGGCTCTAAGTTCCACAAAAGTTGGCCTAAAGAATCAATTTTTATTTGCAATGAGGTGCGCAGAGTTTATTCTACTAACTGGCGATTACTCAATATCGAGAGCTTATCGCTCAGTCGTCAGATTAAAGCGCTCCATTGTCAGAGAAGGTGTCGGAGATGTATCCCCTCCACTAAAAGCGCAAAGATTTGATGAAGAACGTTGGAGGCAAAAACAGACGAACGGAAATGAAAGTTAATTTGAATACATTACCAATTCTAATTACGATTTTTCAAGAACAATAAAGAAAACGAAGACAACGAAAATGACAGCAGTGGTGCCAAAAAAGACAAATAACTACGACGGCATGAATAAAATAATATTGGTTGGAATCACTGAAACGTAGGGACAGCCACGGCCACAGCAGGATGGGTCTCTGCCTCCAAAAACCACGAAGCATTCAAATTGGAATTTCAAAAAGGCGAATAGACAACATGGCAACCGACTTCGAGAATGGGGAATGGGGATTGGTGTCAGTCTTGGCTGACCAAAAGATTAGCTGAGATGCGGCAAAAGCATGCAGCGGGGGAGGGGAGCGGGTAAGCTGTGAGATTTCACAGCCAGTGACGGAAAAATGGCGGCGAAAACGAACCGAATTTGAATAATTTTGGTTCCTCACTGCATCTGCAAATGATGAAATGAATCAGAGAGTGGGAGGCGAACCAAACTTGTTGGGATTCGCATTTCATTTTATTAAAAATTCAAATAATGTGCTTATCGCTTTAGATGCCAAGCTTTAGCCACCTGCAAGGAATACCAGGAATCATCCACGCACCTGCACACCACCTCCCCCCCCCCAACCACTCATTCAAACCGTATCGCACTCCCCAATTGACTTTTACCCACAACAACTTTCGCTATGAGCTTCACTTATTATGCAGACATTTTTTTTGCCTCGACTCTGTCTGTCCACGGCCAAGGTCTGGTAGCAATTTCATATGCCTCATGCCAGGGCGAAAAATTAGAAATGAAAATTAAGTAAATATTATAATATGTAGCCAAACCGAGGTTTGGGGGCTGGGGTCAGCTCCCCAAGAAGTTGCCGGCATCGAATCCATTCTCCTTGGCAAATAAATGATAAGCATTTCATTTGATATTCATTATTTGATAACGTGGTAATAAGAAGTAAAAATAAAATGCTGGCGGAAATGAAAATGGTTTTTTTGCGGCGTCTGCATGCGACCAGGTAGACCAGAAACGTTGCGGGGAGGGGGGAGGTGCCCAGCACCAGACAAGTTACCGGATTAAATGTTTGCCTAAGTGAAATATGTTAAATGTTATGATATGTGCGGTCTCACAGGACTGCCTGCCCATCCTCCCATCCTTCCATCCCGAGGTCCTTCCATCCTGCCATCCTGTTGCTGTTGCCTGTATGGCTTCCTTAACGTGTTGTTGGCTTTTGATTTATGAGATTAAAGTGCTGCAGCCAAGTAACACAAGTCGGAGACTAGCAGATGAGTTTTTTTTCTCTCTATTTTTTCTTCTTCTTTTTTTTTGCATGATGTGCAACTTAAGCGAGACGGGATCTTTGCTGGAGGTAAGGAAAGGTGAAGGAGCCCATATATTCACTACTGAATAATTACAAGTCTATCGCATTTTTTATGGCCCTTTTCGGCAGTGGGCAATGACACAGCCATTCATCACATTAGCCAGACAGACCAATCCATTTAAAAGCCCATAAATACAAGCAAATGTGAATACATAAGGCCAACGCTAATATCGACCATTTCTGTAGTAAAAAGCCATGTTTTTTGCTCCGAAAGTCTGCGAGTTTTTCATGACTGCCTAACACAACATAATGTCAAATCAAAACCTTTAACTAAATTAAAACAGACAATCTTAAATATTAAATTTAATAGAGCTTTTGTTTTTGTTAATATTTATTTAGTACTTGAATGAAAAGTAGGGAAAATAAATTAAATTAAAAAAGAATATGAATTGTTAGATGAAATTCTTACAGCCTATTACAGATTTATTTATATATATTTCTCAAGTTATAACTTTAGTAATAAAAGCAATTTTAAGTAATTTAAGTAAAATATATTACTTTAAAACGAATACTTTTTGTTTTTGTTAATATTTATTTAGTTATTGACTGAAAAGTAAGGATAATAAATCAAATTAAAAAATATATGAATTAAATTATTATAGATTTATTTATATATATTTCGGGAGTAATAAAATCATTTTTAAATAATTCAAGTAAAATATATTACTTTAAAACAAATACCCATCAACAAATAAATAAATACAGATTTTTAATATTGGAATTAAAATTCTGCCTGTAATTACTAAAAAGTCAAAAATTAGTCTCGTAAGAAAGCTGAACTAAAAATATTATTATACCTACCACTTAGTAATATATTTCACATGATTGTTGTGTAAATAAATGAAACTGGAAAATCCCGTAAATATAGATTGTGTGTTATACAATCAGCAGAAAAGCAGAATTTTGCTAACAAGGCCACAGAAGCAGATCCTCGAGCAGGACGCGGTCATGGCGCACTTAAGTTTATTGGATTTGAAGTGATGTCTTTGGGAAAACTCAAAGCTAAAGGCAGCTAAATTGTTGCTGCAAATTGTGTCGACACACACACACACACGCACACACACACACACATGTACACACAAAATTCAATGGGAAATCTTCACTTAGAGGCCACCAACGAGTGGCAGCAGTCACAGGTGCAGCGGGGCGCGAGGGGTGGCTGCGTGAGCGTGGAGCGTGAAATTATGAGCCCTTTAACACAACAACGGCAACAAGAGCCGTGGCCAAAACGAGGACGTCAACGACAAGCTTAAGCTGCTTAAAACAAGCCAACGGCAAGGGGTAAGCAGCGCGACGCAAAAATGTGTGGTGTGGCAAGGTTTGTGGAGTGTTGTGGAGTGTTGCCGAGTGTGTGGGGGGGGGGGGGCGGAAAAGCGAAAGTGTCAAGGATGCGGCTGGCGTTTCATAGTCAAATTAAATTGCTCACTAAAACAGCGAGACGTGAAGTCGACGCTAAAGTAAAAGGATAATGTGAGCATAAAAACATTTTTAATGAAATCGAGACGACTTCCAACTGGGACAACGACAGAGACTAAGCACTGGCACTGCCACTGGATCTGAATCGGAGTCGGAGTCTGAGTCGGAGTCGGAGTCTGTGTGCCTGGGACAGGTGGGACAGACACTGTTCGAAGTCGAAGTCAGCGTCTAAAAATGTAACAAGTGAGTTTTAAATTAAACTCTGCTTTGAAGTGCGGACTAAAAATTGGTGTTGAGCATTTTTCGTTGAGGTGCTGGCCTTGTTTACTATGTGTGTGTGTGTGTGTGTGTGTGTGTGTGTGTGTACACGTATATGTGTGTGTGTGTTTGCCAGCGTAATTTCTTTCGGTTGCACATTATTCTCATATCCCGCTTAAAATTTTAATTAATTTTCAGCTTGATTGCGTTTTAAAGAGACGGCTGGTTTATATCTTGGCAAATGGATGGTGGGGCGGAACGGGGAGGTGGGAGTGGGGTGCCGCCTCCATGCGGTTGCCTGGAGCTTGAGAAGTGAAAATTTATAGTTATTGTGGTTGAGCGTGTGGGTTTTGCTCGGGTTATGCTTGGGTTATGCTTGCGGTGCCTTTTGACTTTGTGCCGAGCGGCAAATTTTGGTTTGCAATTATTTCGACAATTTGCGTTTAAGTGGTACTTTAATAAATTTTTGATTTGAGCCGGTCTAACTAAATTAATTAAATAATCTACCCATTCTTTAACGATCTTGATCATATTTTGCAAAGTGATTTAATTAAAGAATTTAATTCTTAAGCAGTTTTCGCTTAATGCTCAATAAGTTCTCTGTTCCCTGATTTATTCAAATGGAAATTCCATAATTATATTCTCCTACATAAAAACTGCAATTTATTTAAAGCCAAAGAATAATATGCATTTTAGCAGACTTACCTTTGCCAGTATGCCTATCCAAATTTGGATCCTTAAGGCCTGCAAATGGAACAGAAAATAAAAACAACAATTAGTACACAATTTTAGTTCAAGCATAGTTAGTGATTAGACATTAGTTTTCATTACATTTAAACGTTGTATTTTAGTCATTTGTCTCTGTCAGCTGGCAGTGAACTATGTGAGAAATTTGTCTGTCTGTCTGTCTGTCTGACTGCCGACACATAACTCGTGGACCGAAGGCAGAAGGCGTCACACATTGCATCTTGGAACTGTTCGATGTTAATCTTAATTAATTGCTACTAATTACATGCTGCAACAAGACTCTGTTGCAAATGAGGAGTTGAGCTTAAAGAGCCTAGTTGAACAATTGGTAAGCAGTCAGCTGACACAAGAAGAATCGAACAATCTGCAAATGTGACAACTGATCTCTGCGAAATGTACCAACAAATTGTCGCTAAATAAGTCGTCGCTCAGCTGCAAAAGGGTCGACTGGCAGTGCCAAGATTTTACTTGGCTTAAAAGAAATAAAAGTCGAAATGGTCGAGTCGAAGGATGTGCCAGAATGAGGGGCAAAAAACAAACAAATCCTTTTTGGCATCGAACTCAAAAGATAGCGGGCAGTGAATGCAGTCGCGTGTTTGTGCAACTTCTAATTAATTTTTCGCAAAAATCTATGCCCTAACGGAAATGAATTTAAACTTTTAGTGCTGGCGGAAGTGGAAAGTCGCAGCCAGAGTTGCATTTGCTGCAATTGTTTCGTTTCGTTTCGTTTCTGTTCCGTGCTTCCGCCCAACGCTCCTCGTCGAGCAGTTTTTTGTTTTGTTGTTGTTTTTAGTTTTAGACTTGGTCGGGCGCATTTATTGTTATGCCTTTTTCAATGAATGCAAAAACAAAAAAAAAAAACAAAAAAAAACCAAATAACACAGCAGCGGAAACAGACGTCAAATGTTGGGGAAACCCGAAGGCATAGAGCCATGAAATCGCTCAAGGATATCAAATAGCTGATGGGGCTGGCTGTCTGACTGGAGCACTGCATGAGTGGATGAGTGGTTGAGTAGGCAGCTCTTAAAGTTCCTCAAGTGCTTAATAGTATATTCTTAGTCTAAGTCGATTATGCCATTAATGATAGCCAGCAGATAGTCTTTAACTTTCGCCCACTCGAATGCCATTTTAGACACTGCGGTTTTATTTTAATTTAATTTCGGCGCTGCGCGTTTAATTAATTCCCAGTTATCGCCACAAAACAGTCGACAGCTCGACGCTTGGCTCTTTGTGCTTGGTCTAATAGCGTCTAGCCGGCCAGAAAAGATTGCGCCATGGTAAGGTCTTACGGGAAATGCTTTCACATACCGCAGACATGTCCCCCCCCCCCCACCCCAACCAACCACAACTCGAATGCTTAGCACATAAACACTGCGATAAGCGGAGAGAAAGAGATAATGCGGTTTCCATTTAATTGCTCAGCTCCGGACATGGTTTATCCGGCATTTTTTTTCTGGAACATCAAAGACCCAACTGTGGCTGGAAAAGTAGAGTGAGACTTTCAATCGAAGCATATTCGACTCATGCTTAGATCACAATTAGCTGTAAGTTTTCCATTCACTAATATTATTGGCAATATCACAGCTCCTTCGGCCATAAAATTTTATTTACTTGCGCTGCGAAGCACATAAATATTCAAGCCGCAGAATTGTACTCATCACGAATCTCAATCTTTCTTTCACCCCATTAAAATTGTCGTTGTTAAGTCAACCAGCAAACTACAACTCCATCCATTCCCCCGCAACAAATCGCGCATAATTATGGCTTAGAAGACATAAAATTTGATGTTTGCATCTTGTAAATTGTCGCTGATTTCGAGCACAGTTTTATTGCCACAAAACGGCTGAGTTGGGGGCGTGGTCGGCACATGGCATAGGCAGTTAAGTAAATTATCACGTCGGGCTCGTCGACGAGCTGCATGCAACTCCTCACCACACAGATCAGATCCAACACATTTTATGTCATCTACGTGCTCATAAATTCCAATGCATTTTCTTTTGCATTGTGCAGCTGTGTTTTGCCCAGATTTTGTTGGGGTTAAATAATTTTATTAGCTTGTGTCTGACTTTGGCTTTCTTGTTGTTGTTTCGAGTCGTTTCGAGTTGATTAAGTGGCTTGCTGTTGCTTTAATTAGCAAAGTTGCAAATGGCTTTCTTCAACGACTGGTCAATGGCCGGGCCAACAGAGCAGGACGCCTGATTTGAAGTTTGACACATGCAACTTTAATGTGTCATTTTATTTGTGCTAACCATGGAAAATTGCCAACTATTCATTATGCATACAATTAATATGCAATTAATGTCATTTAATTTAGCGACTTTTGCATATAATTAATTAAAATTTTCCTTCACATTTTGTGTGGCAACATGTTTTTGTGTCACATCAGCAGCAGCAGCTGGGCCCAAACCACTGCCTAGGCCAGCCCTTCTCCAGGCTGACTAGGCACACGAATGCACCGTTATGCACACTCATTAACACAACAATAAAATGTTGCCTGCTCTCCCTTCCCTTCCCTTCCCTTCCGCGTTCCCTGCGTTGTCCACTTGGCGCGGACAATTAATATGACTGACACACATGCAAATTTTGCATTCGCCCTGCGTTGTCATATTTGATTTACAGTTGCAATTTACACACTTTGCAATGCCGGAGAAATGGGAGGAGGAGCTGCTGCATCGAGGTAATTGGAGGCGGGTGCCAGATCCCTGAGTCGACAGCTGTCCACGTCAGCAGTCCCAGTGTCTGTTTGATGTTGTTAATTGATTTTCAAAGTCAACTTGCTGGGCCAGCAAACCGTAAATCCCCCTCCTTCTACCACTTCCTTCCACTGGCCCCCTTGACCACCTTGGTCTGAATTTGCTTTCGCTTTTATCGCTCAGAGATTAGCAGGGACAGTGAAATGCGTCTCCATTCGGGCGCAAGCGACATAAAACCAATCCCGCCTTTCCACTCATACCAATCCGCAATCCACAATGCTCCAATGCCCAATACCCAATACCCAATGCCCAATCCGCATTGCATCCGCATCGACAATTTACACATCGAACTGAAGCCGGGATGCGTGTAAGTGCAGCGGAGCGCATTTACAGCTGCAATTGCGAGTGGATTTGGATGTGGCCAGGAGACTGCCCAGGACGTGGCCTGTTTGTTTTATGTGCGGCCATTGTAGTGTTGCCTCATGTTGTTGTTGCTCCTGTTGTTGCTGCTGTTGTTCCCTGCATTGCATGCGGTTCAATCAAAGCGATTTTCAATGTCCACAAAATTACGCAAAAGGACATTTTGGTAATTTGACAACGAGGAGCGGCGTACAGCGTACAGGACACTTGCTTGTTGTTGTTAATGAGTTTGGTTTTACTGTTTAAATTTAAACACGCCATGCAACCCGGGTGTATATGAGCGGGGAAGACTGCTCCGGGTGGACGGGGCAGCTTCCTGATGCGGTCGGCTACAATTCTAAAGTGTATTTGCATTTAACGATTCAAAGGGGCAAGTGGCAAGGCACAGGTTGCAGGGGGTAGGGGCAACACAACATGACAGTTGCATTAATTTTGATTGCGCAAATATTTTAAGTGTGCGGATTGCTGAGGGATCCACAAAAATGCTTGCTCTGAATTGAAGTGCCGCCTGCAATGGAAATATTGAGTTTCATTCAAAAGGAAATCCCACAATGCAAATGAATGCATTTTAACTACAAAGATATTTTTAAATAGAATAACTGAATTAACTCTGTAAAGCGACAACAAAGCGCTTAATTTTTAAAACATTTTTTAATTTTGATCAGCAATATTTTTTTTTATTGTATTATATATAGATTTTCGTCGCAAGACTATGAGATTATTTTATAAAATTTAATTTCAAAAATTGATGCAGATTTGATCTTGAAGATTTTTTGAATTATTATATTTTTTATTATTTATTATTTTATATATTATTGTATTTCAACTGAATAATTATTATAATATCACCCTCATATTCCAGCTTATCAGCTAATATATTTTTTGTAATGTTTCGATGTATTTTTAATGAATTCCAGTCTCAGTAAAATATTTTAAATTCGGCTCCGTTGTCTTTGGGTCTTGACGAGAACAAACAGAAGGCAAAGACAAACAAAAGACAAAAAAACGCACTTAAAAGCAGAGCCAGAGAAATGCTTTTAAATACGATATATATATAAATATATATATATATATAGTTGCCTGTTGACTTACGATTGATATTGATGCAATGTCAATCAAATTGAAAAGAACGCTTTGGTCTAATTGTGCCGCCGTTGAGACTCTTTATATAATGCAAATTGAAGTCGGAATCGACGAGACGAGACAGAAACTTGATTCATTTTTGTGTGGCTGTCGTTTATTTAAATATTTGAGGTTGCAGATTGTTGTTGTTGATGTTTATGTCGCCTGCTGTGTGTATTAAATATTTATTTAGCAGCTTTCATTCAATATTTTATTTTGCAGCGCATATTGAAAAAGTGCTTCATGTTTTATGTGCAGCTCCAAAGATTTATGGCCATTTGATGTTAAATTGATGGCAACATGTTCCAAATTGTTGACCTTGTTACGAATGCCAACCAACCATCCTTCGTCCTGTGATCGGTATGCAAAGTCATGCAATGTAAGAGGAGCCACAGTTTCGTATACTTGATATTTGTTACAAGTTACCCCCCGGGGTTGACTCAGTCTCTTCGCCAGCCGCTGCGAGCATGTCTTCATCATGTTTTGCATATTGTTTATATTTTTCTGCTGCAGTCTTGTTTATGCAGTCGGTCGACGAAAGGAAGCATCCTCGACTCGATTGCTCTGTTGTCCTCTTGTCCACTTGTCCTGCTTCGCCTGGGTTGTCCTTTCGTCTTGTTGTCCTTCTGCCTGTTGTTGTCTGTTGTCTGTTGTCCTTTGCACTTTGGCTTCGTTCGATACATGGCATATCAGATTTATTTTACAGTTACAATATTTAATTTGCTCTTACGCAAATTGCTTGCATTTTCCGTTTTGTTCGTCTCATGCAAATTTCTTCTTTGCACAAGGGTCAGTTCTGCTGCAGTTGAATTATTGATAGACCTTGTTTCTCACTAAATTTATTTCAAATAGTACATTTGAATAAATGTGTGTAAATTGCTTTATGCAGATGCTGGTATGCAGCTGGGATTGAAATGACAACAAATTCAATTCTTACCAACAGTTTAGCTTCAAAAATTCTTAAAGTGTTAAGAATGTTGCAATAAAAATTCCATGTCTCACATGCCAGCATTAATCACTACATTAGAAGTTTCCTATTTATGATTTTGTAACACAAATTGCTGAAACAATGTTGAACATCGCTTTAAAACTACTTGCCCCAAAAACTTTGGCCACAACTTTTTTGGTGAAAGGCGTGTGGGGGGCGGGGGGCAACATGCGTCATACCACATGTTGTACACGTAAAAGTGCTGCCAACTATTTGAATACGGACGCGTTGTATTTACAGAGCTCATGTTTCCGGATATGAGAGTAGATGTAGTGCTGTGCTATGTTCAAACTATCATCATGGAGTCGGCGTCGGAGTAGGAGTTGGTGCTGGTGTCGACTTAATTTTGTAGCTGGCGAACGCGGACAAGAAGCCAAGGCTGGAGCAGCGGCGGAAACAACGATCAATTGTCAGATAGTTGTCGTTCCTGCTACTGGCAGGAAGCGTGTGCGCTTAAAAGTTTAAACAACAGTTATGTATGTGGGTGGGCGGTGGGCGGTGGGCGGAACAGGCGTTTGCAGACAGCATATTGTGCAGGTGGAAAATTTATAATTTGCAAAATTGCCACGCATGTTGGCAATATGTTAAATGGCCAGGCAGTTAACCGGTCTCGCAGGCTGTCGTTAGAGCCGCTTGGGTGGCGGCTTAAATTATGTTAACCTCAAACGAGACGGCAGCCCGAGCAGGCAGCTACCTGCCGTGCCCTCTCTGCCCCCCCCCCCCCCCTCTGCCTATCTGCCATTTTGCCTGGGACCTGTGACCGGCGATCCCCCGACCCAGGGCAGGCCATAACAATCCGGAACGACCCGAGCCGTGTACAAAGTTCGATTTAAGGCCTCGTTTATTTAGCCAGCCAAGCAGGGGCAGTCGAGTCGAGTGGAGTCGACTGGTTCGTTGGTTGCATGTTGCAAAAGTTGTTGCCGTTGCACAACCGCATGCCACAACAAGCAGCCAGCCATTCGGCCAGTCAGCTGGTTGGTTTGGGTTCCCAGTCTGGGTCTAACCTGTAGGTATGTGTGTGTGTGTGTGTGTGTGTAGGTGTGAGCTCCGCCTGTGGGCCTGACATGCCCCACTTGGCAATTGCCGAAACTATTTGTTTACATATTTAGACCATGCGAAAAAGGCAGACATGTTGTCAAGTCATGTTTACTGTGAAATATGTGCATTTAAATGCAGGTGGGTGGCACATTTATAAGCCCACAAATGTGCAACCATTTGGGGCATGCACGGCATACAAACAGCATTTATCGAATTTACTTAAAATGTAAAAAAACATTTAAAATAAATAATAATTTGTATATTTTTATATAGTTTAACTATGACTTAGTTATTATTATCTCTGAATAAATTGAAATCAGCTTAATTGGCCTTAACTTTGCTTATTTTTAAGTCCCACAATTTCATTTGAGGCACTCACGTATTGATAATAAATATTATTAAATATGTTTATTTATTTTTTTTTTGGTTTTTTGCACATGCAATTAATTGTTGCGCATTTCAAGATTTCTATCTCTTTATTCTTAAATTTCAGCTGGAGTGCATGAGTTTTACCTTATAAAAGTCAAGATCAAAGTTGGCTCTTCAGACGTAATTAAGCCATTTGCAGCACGTTTTGCCAATTCAAAAAAAAATATATATATACTTTGACCTCCTGCCCTAAGTGTGCGCTCTTATCGCCGGGCCAGCGGCACGCCCCAAACGCAAAACTCATTTGAATGATTCAAGATGAAAATGGAGACGCAAGAAATACAACAAAAAAATAAAAAAAAAATGAATTTCTGAATTATACTCGTAACACACAAGTCAAAATTTGTGCAACCCCTCGAAAACGATGGGCGTTTTTCTGTGTGCTTTTTGCCCGCTGGGTGCAAATTTCGTAGAAAAATCACGCGCGCTTATCTCAACCAGAACCAAACCCACGCAATTAACGCCCATTGCGCTGTCACAGTGAAAAATGAGACGGAGAGGGGTAGGGGGGAGATGAGGAGTGAGATTGTGGCATAGAGAATGTGGAGCGAAAAGAAGAGGGTCGGGGTTTGCGGAAGTAGTTGCCCTAAAGCCATCCCCATTCGGGGCAATTGCGAAATGATTTGCAAACGATGCGCAATCGAAATCGAATTCGAACTCCCAATTGTAGACGCCATTAACCAATAGCTACACATTTTAATTGCCGCTGCGATAGCGCTCAGAAACAGGCAGCAGCCGGAGCAGAGCCGGCAGAGTCAGTCCTGCAAAATAAGTAAGTCGCATTGATAAGAGAATCACGTTTCACGGAAGCCAGTTGAAGTGCTCCAGCAGTGGCAGCAGTGGCAACTGGGAGGCGTTTCCCCAAAGACAATGTTGCCTGGTGTCTTCATTATCAATGACAGGCGAACGGAAACAATGGTTACTCTTTTATTGCCAGGCACCAGCATGATTGCCAGAGTGTGGTGTTTGGGGGTGTGTGGGGGGATGTGGCAAGCAGCTGGCGCCTGTGCCTCTGAGTCAAATTGATAAGATGCCGAAAATGACTTGGAAAACAATAAACGTGGCCATGAAATGAATAAAGGCTGCGCATTTAACACCAAAATGAATAGAGCCAGCCCCACTTGAATGGAGTGAAACTCAAACGCAATTTCGTTGCATAAACAGAACGTTTGCGCATTTTAATGAGGTTATTAAATTCCTGCTCTCTTTTTTCCCATCGTCAGGTATCCTTAAATATCCGATAGGTACACGCAGTGTTAATGGCCATGTCTGCCTGCATTTCGCCATATAAATAAAAATATATATTTAACTATAATGTCAATCAATTCATTACAAGAGAACGTTCGTCATTAATATTTATTTATATATTTCTGTTTAAGAATTTTTCGAGATATTCAATAAATATGATTATTTACGTTGATTTTATTTTTCCATATAAATAAATATATATATATTTAAATATAATGTCAATCAATTCATTACAAGAGAGCTTTCGTCATTAATGTTTATTTATATATTTCTGTTTAAGAATTTTTCGAGATATTCAATAAATATGATTATTTACGTTGATTTTATTTTTCCATATAAATAAATATATATATATTAAACTATAATGTCAATCAATTCATTATAAGAGAACTTTCGTCATTAATATTTATTTATATATTTCTGTTCAAGAATTTTTCGAGATATTCAATAAATAAAATTATTTACGTTGATTTTATTTTTCCATATAAATAAATATATATATGTATATTTAACTATAATGTCAATCAATTCATTACAAGAGAACGTTCGTCATTAATATTTATTTATTTATTTATGTTTAAGACTGATTTAAATTATCTCTTAAGCGATACTCAATATATAAAAGATTATTTACGTTAATTTTATTTTTCCATATAAATAAATATATATATATTTAACTATAATGTCAATCAATTCATTACAAGAGAACGTTCGTCATTAATATTTATTTATTTATTTATGTTTAAGAATTTTTCGAAATATTCAATAAATAAGATTATTTACGTTAATTTTATTTTTCCATATTAATAAATATATATATATTTAACTATAATGTCAATCAATTCATTACAAGAGAACGTTCGTCATTAATATTTATTTATTTATTTATGTTTAAGACTGATTTAAATTATCTCTTAAGCGATACTCAATATATAAAAGATTATTTACGTTAATTTTATTTTTCCATATAAATAAATATATATATATTTAACTATAATGTCAATCAATTCATTACAAGAGAACGTTCGTCATTAATATTTATTTATTTATTTATGTTTAAGAATTTTTCGAAATATTCAATAAATAAGATTATTTACGTTAATTTTATTTTTCCATATTAATAAATATATATATATTTAACTATAATGTCAATCAATTCATTACAAGAGAACGTTCGTCATTAATATTTATTTATTTATTTATGTTTAAGAATTTTTCGAAATATTCAATAAATAAGATTATTTACGTTAATTTTATTTTTCCATATTAATAAATATATATATATTTAACTATAATGTCAATCAATTCATTACAAGAGAACGTTCGTCATTAATATTTATTTATTTATTTATGTTTAAGAATTTTTCGAAATATTCAATAAATAAGATTATTTACGTTAATTTTATTTTTCCATATTAATAAATATATATATATTTAACTATAATGTCAATCAATTCATTACAAGAGAACGTTCGTCATTAATATTTATTTATTTATTTATGTTTAAGAATTTTTCGAAATATTCAATAAATAAGATTATTTACGTTGATTTTATTTTTCCATATAAATAAATATATATATGTATATTTAACTATAATGTCAATCAATTCATTACAAGAGAACGTTCGTCATTAATATTTATTTATTTATTTATGTTTAAGAATTTTTCGAAATATTCAATAAATAAGATTATTTACGTTGATTTTATTTTTCCATATAAATAAATATATATATATTTAACTATAATGTCAATCAATTCATTACAAGATAACTTTCTTCATTAATATTTATTTATAAGATATATTTATGTTTAAGAGTTATTCAAATTATCTTTTAAGCGATATTCAATATATGAGATTATTACGTTATTTTTATAACAGTTAAATTAAACATAGGAAATAGAAAAAAAAATGATAATAATATACTAAAACTCGCTGGTAATTCTATTTTGAATTGAATATGATTTTAAAAAATTGCTAGGGAATTGTATTGAATAGTTTTTAAGCTTTTTTAAAGCCAACTTCATGCTTGTTAGTTGACTTTAAGACACCCTCCCTCCCTCAGGGTCCGCTAATTTCACAGCTAAGCCAAGTAGCAAAAGTTGGTAGTCATTTCATAAAATTTCATTTGATGAGACAACAAAAGTCGAGTCCATCCCAGCTTGCAACTCATTTTGATGCGTAACAAAATTTTATGAAATGCTTGAGAGCAAATTTTATGTGTTGGCGAAGCATAAAATTTTAGCTCTAGCAAAAGTCCCCTGACTGAGGCCGTTGGCGGTTGCCCAGACTCCTGGCCATGGCCCAGACACTCGTTTGCCCTCTCTCCGCTGGCTCGGGCTAATAATACGAAGCATTTACACCTTTATGGGGTGTACTTAGAGCGTTTATTTATGCTAATGGCAGAGCGGAACAAGCGGGCCAACACTGTTGTTGTATCTCAAAGTTGAACCAACGAAAGTGGCGCCTCGGCGAGCTTTATACTAATACCACCCCGAAGCGTTGTAAAAGCATAAAGGAGTACAGAAGGAGCAGCAGCAGCAGCAGCAGAAGCTACACAAACAACAAAAACCCAAGAAAAGACAACATCGGATAGTCAGCTTAAGATTTGAGAGCAGGTAAACTTATAGCGAGTGTATTTCATCACATAAGACAAAGGTTCTTAGTCGTCCACCCTCGAAAGCTTGACCTCCCCCCTGAAAACTAGCAGGACGAGGGGGTGGCATCCTCACATCCTTGTCCTTGTCACGAATGTGTTTGTAATTTCCCTAGAGTGTGTTTGACTTTGACGACTTAAGTTGTAAAACTTTAACATTATCATTTTCACTACGACGAGACGAGACGAGACGAGACGAAGAAGCTGCTGCTCCTTTGGCCTTCGGCTACCATCAGAGACGGCAGGCGCTCCTTGATACAGCTCATGGGGGCATGTGGCATGTGGCATGTGGCATCTTGCATGTGTGTGTTTTGTGCTTGTTTGTTGTTGTCCTGCCCGCAAGTTTAGCCAGACATTTTGATGATGTTGACCTTCGCTACTTTTACTTTTCGCAAAGTTCCTTTGCTTCTTTAAATTTGTTGCAACCTCCCGACACTGTTGACATATCGCATTACACTCGAGCACACAGCAGGGAACCACTGCTCTGCTCTGCTCTGCTCAGCTCTGGTTGAACTTTGTCTAAAGCGGTTTTCTTAAAGCCACAACTTACTTGCATCCTCCACCCTCCACCCACCACCCTCCAATTGTGGATTGAATTACCGAAATTCCCGAATCGATTTTGAGCATGTGTCAATTAGTTCAATCAGAAGGCGAGAACACATCAACCACATGTGTGCCACCAAATCAACGAACACCACCACCAACCCGCGAATCATGCACCCCGTCCCCTCCCCTCCCTTGGGCACAACAGCAGTGCATCAAATGTCATTTCAGAGGTTTTTCCCGCTCAAGCGTGCAATTTTTCCAGCAATTACAAAGCAACAACAAAAAATATTTTTTTAAAATTGATATTAATTAATTTATAGCTGTGAAGTTCTCAAATTCTGCAATGTGATGCGCGTTGAAAAAATCTTGTCTAACAGCTTGGAAAAAAATATGCAAGTTGATTTTTGTGTCGTTTTTTTGGGGTAGGTTTTTTGTTGTCAAGAGAAAAGAAATGTTGAATATATTCTGGAATTGGAGCAGTGTATTTCACAATTAAATAAATAAATAATATTTTGAGGAAGAGGCCATCTATTCATTTCAGGTAACTAATTTTAAAGCTAGGAACTTCAAAAAAATAGCCTGAGATGAAGCAAGAAGTTTCAGCAATTTTTTCAAACAAATCCGTTGTTTTTCTTGCTTAGAAATATATTCCACATCAAGCGAAATAGTGTGTGACATTTTTTTATAAAACCAGTTTTTTTCGTTCTCATGAAAATCAATTTCCGCTTGTTCGAGCCAGCAAAATGTTAATGTTGTTAACCTGATATTTTAGGTCCGTCCGCGTGCTTATCGCAAATGATTTCAGAGCAACGTGCGCCGTAAATTAGAATCAAATTGAGAGGAGTCAAGCTGATTTATGCATTTCCCAATGCCCGAATGCAGCTTGTTGTACTACAACAGCTAAGCGCCGAGCAAAACAACCCCCAACCCCGGAGAATCTATCCATCTCGAAGGATGTACTGACTGCTCGAGGCAATTGAAAAGCCAAAAGGTAAACAGGCAACACTCGTTTGGGCCACCCTTTGACACGCGGCTGGCTTTTGGGTGTGTGTGTGTGTGTGTGTGTGCGAGTGTGCAAGTGTGTTTGTGTGTGCCAATCAGAAAGACATAATCAGCTCGATTTCGTAAATCTCGACAAGCTGCTTATCTGATGAAATGTGAGCAGTGTTCCAAGGATCTGCCAGGCATATGATAAACATCTCACACGTTCGCCTCACTCAGACTTCCGGCCAAGGCGGCTGTCAAAGTGACAGCTTACGCAATGCGAGGGCGTCAAAGACAAAGACGTGGAATACCAAGTACAGTAAAGCCTGGCGCGTGCGTCTATCAGAGGCGCTGTGCGTCACTGTCTTCATTTTGCACTCCCTGATTGGCATCGGAAATTGAAGTGTTTTTATTAATTCGAATTGGGCCGATGCGAAAATTTCATTATAGCATTTCATATCTGGTCAAGTTGGCATTTCGCACTCCCTCACTCGCCATCGCCCTGCCTCTGTTTTCCCTCGGATTTCCGTTGCGTGCCTTTTGTTTTTTGGCAATATTAAAATTCATTGATGCGGTTCGCAGATTTGTTGCCCAATTGATTGACAGCTCAATGCCTCAAATGCGATTGACGCTTATTGAATTGCCTTAGCTCGGAAATAAGCATTACAATTGTCTAACGTAGTAGCTGTTCCGTATTGATAGATGAATAACTACATTTTTATTTCCTTGCCGTATACATTTTGTGTTGGGTTTCTAACAAAATTATTTATTACTTAGACAATTTTTGAGGCTCACAGAATATTCTTCTAAAAATATGCCACCTGCACATCGTGGAATTTCTCCTTTTCTAAAACTGGTGCGAGACTTTCTTCTGGGCCGCAAACATGTAACAAACCATCGCTACGCAGACACGATTAGTCCTCACAGTCAGAGTGAGCCCACTATTCCAGATAGACCTGCAACACGCCTATTTGCCAATCAGTACTTTCTGAGAGATGCACGAGGACAGGTGAAGCCGCCCATCGATTTAATTGAGCAGAAGAAGCGACAACTAGCTATGGAGGCAAGTAGTGTTGGCCAGGCGGAACCTGCTCCCAAGGCAGGAACTGCTCCAAAGACAGGATCTGCTCCCAAGACAGGACCTGCTCCCAAGACAGGACCAGCTCCCAAGACAGGATCTGCTCCCAAGACAGGATCTGCTGCAAAAACTGTTCAGTCGGAAACCATCCAAGCAGCTCAAACTTGCAAGGATGCCGAGCAAGAAAGCAATCCCAAGAAACTAGCAACTCCGGGAGAGTTGCATAATTGGGACTAGTACGGAGAATATATACTTAATCATTTAAATTTGAAGTGATAAATCCAGAACTATCGTATTTATTTGCATGTGCAGATATTTAAATTGATATTTACCCTTTAAGTACTTCAATAAGCCCATCAACTGACTTTTCAGTTATTCATGCGTTGTTCAATTGTTCAGTTGTGCGCATATAATTATGGCCTTAGGCATTTGACACAATCGACACAAACAATGTCAGTCAATGGTCAAATGGCGGGTGTGAGGGGATGGAGGCTCATAAAAACGAAAATCTAATTAGATGTCAGGGGCGAAAATCATTTATTACACCTGCATGAAATTTTAATTAAGCGCACAATTAACAGAACTGCTGCCATTTACAGTGCACGTTTCAGGCTTATATTTGCGCTTAATATCATTTAATGCCATCAAAATTTATTTACAATTTAAAACGAGGCAGTTTTCGCAACGAGTCCGCTCGATGCTGAGTGGATTATGCCAATTGTTGATGATGATTGGAGGTCGATTGTTAATTGTCTGTTTTCTGAAATTTATGTTAATGACTTTTCACATCGATTTATTGATTATCAGTGGGAGGGGGGAGTGGGAGTGGGGAGAGGCATGCAGGGGTAGCCGCCCACAATGAAAAACCCACCCTGAGCCAAACTAGCCATCACTCAAATTTTGCAAAAAAAAAAATAAATAAAATAATGAAATAAGAAAATATAATCTGATTTCGCGTTATGCAAAAATGCTTGTGTACACACGCACACACGCACACGCACATATAGAAGGAGCTGCCTCAATTTATTGAAATTACCCTTATAAGCTGTGCAACAGCCGAGGGTTGACTTCAGCTTGAAGTGGCAGCTTTGGAAAAGGGTGTCAATTGCCTCGAAATTTCACTCTTCGTCTGTCAACCCAACATGTTGCCAATGTTGATTCCCATTTCTCTGCTGCTGCTGCTGCTTCTGCTGTTGCAGCTGCCAAATAATATGAAATTCAATACAAAAAGTGTAGCATACTTTTCTGCGACATTTGCTGCAGACTTGATTCTTTATATGATTTGTTATTCCTCGCATTATGCATTGGAATCTTTGCTTTTATTTCTGCCAAATTTATTTATTAGCTTGTTTATTGTTGCAGCAATGTGTGGCAATATACTTGTGTCAAATCAATGCAAATTGCTAAGCAGCATGTGTTCTCAAGTGTTGTGGCCACAAATGAATCTGGCTCAAAACATGCATTCGTATTATTTGAAATACAAAGTTTTTTTATAAAAATGAAAATGGAAAATGTACATGCTGTGGCTTTGAGTAAATACGAAACCACTTTCAAAATATAAATATTCAAATATTATGCACACAAAATAAACAAGGAATGAGCCGAAAAGAAAAAATAATAATTGTACACACTCAAAAAAAAAAGAGAAAAGAAAAAACACCCTTTTCGAGGCAAAGCGTTCAACACAATTCAAATGTCAATTTTGGGCAACCGCTTGGAACAACCGAAAATTGCGGGCTCTCCGACGACCGACGACAGCTGGGCACAAATGTCAACGCTCCACGCTAGCGTAGCACGCCATTCCCCGTTCCCCTGGCATTTGGGCCAACTCAACTGTTACTCCAATCAGAGACGCGTAATTAAAATATGTACAAACAAGCCGGGAAGCCGGCTCGACTCTAAGAAGCGTTGAGCAACAAAAGTTTGTTTACTTTGCGCGTTTTTCCATAAAACCAAAAACAACGAAAGTGGCAAGAGAAGAAGAAGCAGCAACAGCAGCAGCAGCAGCAGCAGCCACAGTTCGAGCAATAACAACATTTGCATAAGGCAACAAACAACTGACAGGTTTAGGCAGTGTTGCTTTAGTGGGTGCCCTCAAACGGAAGTTAATGAGCACTGCAGAAATACACACACACACAGAGAAAGAGAGAGAGAGAGAGAGACAGAGACAGAGACATACAGATAGAGATAGATGAGAAGAAAATCTAAAAATTCAAGCCCCCGCGACAAAAGCGAAATCACTTCATTAATGCGTCATTTGTAAGGGAGAGCATGGCCAGGACATAGTCAGGACATGGCCAGGACATAGCCATACGCCATATGCGACCGACATGGGCCCCAAGGCAAGTGCCTCCTCCTCCTTTCCTCCGCCGGAAGTTGTCCCCCATGCCGGGCACGAAACTTTGCGCGAAACTTGCCACCAGGCTGCAACAACGTGTGACAGTCCTGGAAAAGTTGATTATTTTTTGCACGCAGTGTTGAACTGAATGTTTGGAAATGTGGCAAGGGCATGCAGCCAGTTTCTAGTACACTGAATAATGACTTTTACCGTTGCGCTGTTGTTGTTGTTGTTGTCGTTGAGCTGCGATGCCTTCAGGCCAAGTTTACGAGTATTATTTTTTTTTTTTTTGTTATCAGTTGTGCGCCCCCCAAAAAATGAGAGACAAGCTTTTTGCTCCCGACTGTTGTCGCAGAGTTATGCAGGCTCATTAAGTTGTTATACAGTTTAGAGAGAAAATTGTCAGCTGGCTTAATTTGGCCAAGAACGGGAAGTGGTTAGATGGCAGCAGGGCGACCGGAGGACGGGCACATAAACAAAAGATTTCCGGGGCTGGCCTGCCTAGTTCCTTTTGTGTGTCCTTGCTGCGAGCAGCTCATAGAAAATGTTTAATGAAATGAATTTTCAGAGCAAATTTATTATTTGACTAAAATGAAATGAAAAGTGCGAGCCCCGAAGTCCTTTCATTTATTACACAATCTGGGTTGGTGAGGTGGTGGGGCGCATTCTCCGGATGTATATTTTAAGTGTAATTAAACCGGGTCTTGTCATTGAACTGGTTCAGTGGCATAAACCATCCAAGATGAGGAAAGTACCAATTATACTAAGTCAGATAGCGATGATCTTAGTTGCGTATATTTTTGCATATAAATGCAAGAAGCTAAAACCTGAAGTTAAAGCATAATCAAAAGTTGGACAGACTTTGTATTCAGTTGGTATTCTTCAACATTCTTGCACTTCCAGTTCGTTTAACATCCAAAACTAATCCCGTTTCATATCCATATATCCCTGAACATATCGACTTTCATACACTCCTGCATGACCACATCAACTTTTCTCTTACACAATTTCACCTTCAATTAAACTTGAGGTAATTGACAACGATGCCAAGGAAATCCTGGGCAGATATGTAGAGAGAGAGAGAGAGGAGGGGGAGGAGTGCATTAAACCACAGGATGAGAATACACCCCGAAAAAATATACACATAAAAGGCTCTCACCAAAGATAAATGGCGATGCCTTAAACTGATTGTGTGGATTAAATTGCCATATTGGCGAAATTGGCAGCGACGGTGTCAATGTGGAGGACAACAACGACTCCAAATGGATGCCAAGATGCCAAAATAAACTCCCCCAAAAAGGGAGCAAAGTATCGAAAACTTATTTTTGATAAGCGCAATTATAATTGGATTTGGGTGAAGTTGCTCCAACTCCAACTCCAAGCAGGTAGCCGCATTTGAAGGGGCAAAAGTCGAGCAAGCCAATGATTAATCTACCTCAGGAGTATTTAAAAGAAAGATGCGCCTTGGGGGGGAGGGCGAATTGGAAATTGTTGTGTGTTGGGTGCGATAAAGACGTGTCTCCTCCACTCGCTCTCCTCCACTGCCTGCGTATATTTTTGTAAATGTTTGCTGTCAAGATAAGCACCGCACTGGATGTGGTTTCATTTGGCACAGAGTGTGGGTTTAGAGACTGAATTTGGAGTAACGAGTTTGTCGCAGGACTTAACAAAGACAAATGAAGTTGTTAGCAACAAGGGGGGGGAGACAAGGGAGTTTGGGTCTTATCGACTGTCGCTTTGATTGCCGTTGCAATGCAACAGCTTTTGATGTGCAGTTGACTGGTCATTTGGTCATTAATTGAGTTTAATTATTGAGGCGTTAAAGGAGGGTGGGGGCGGCATTTCGATGGTGTCAAAGGTGAATAAATGGCAGAGATGGGCAGGGGATGGCCAGGGGATGGCTTATGAACAAAGTGTGCCAGTGAACAGTTACTAAGGCCGCGTGTAACTCTCTTTAAAATGTGTCGCGTATTGCGGCAACACCTTCAAATTCAAACCCCTTCCCCTTTATGTTTGTTTACGGCCTACTCCTTCCCTCCTCCCACCCCCCCCTTCGGAAAACACTAGCAATGTCAATAGCTCATTAAAACTCAGCAACAACTGAAACGGTCCACTGCACCACATAACCCCAAAATGACAGACATTTATTTGTGCCCATAATTAAACGCAGACAATGCTGACAATGGCTTAAAAGGACTGGCGGACACGCCCCCCCTTTTTGGATTGTCAAATATTTCAGCTGGTTTTGGCAACAATTTATAAATGCAAATGGGCGAAGCATTCCAATTCTAATGAGCCCTGCTGCCAAGTCAAGGCATAAATTTAAACATTTCTGCTGTTTGTCCTCAGGCATTTGCAAGCCCACAAAATTATTGACAACTTTTCGGGTGGCTTGCCACATGTGGCTCGGAAGGAAGGTTGCTTGCACTGTGATTTCGTGTTTATTTTTGAAATTGAAATTGAAAGACAACATTTGCAATTTTTCTTTAAATATTTTCAAGCGTTATCCGCGCCCAACAGCAATTAAGCCGTAGCCAAAAATATTTTTGTGGGAGTCCATTAGACACTCAGTCCTCGTTCTTTGTGCCTCGTGCCACGTTTTGTGTTGCCTCAAGCTGACCGACCCTTTTCTAACAGGCTGTGACTTTCCACGCCTTTTGTTCCGCATGCAAATTAATGATGGCAATGATTTGTGGACGGACTCCGGCTCTCTCAGAGTTGGGGTTCATTTATTTTCCTAATAAAACTGTTGTTGTTTCAAACTTTCAATTGGACTTGCCATCGGTTTTGCTAAGGGGGTTGGGGGGGGTGATCCATTAATATATTGTATCCACGATTGCTGAGTGTTTTCGATAGCACAATGAAATAACTATTAAAGATATGCACAATAAATACAATAAATAAAAACTTGACAGATTTTGAACAGAGTGTTTTATTTTTTGTATAGATTTTAATGCTTTTTATTTATTAATCAAGCATTAATTAATTTATTTGTGTACAAAAACAATTAAGAAATAAATATAAAAAAAAAGTATTTTCCTTTTACGATTTGTATTTACTCTTTATTTTTGCTTTATCGTTAGAATTTAAGAAATTCCAATTCGAATATTTAACAATTTAAAATTAAATACATTGCAACTGATATCGAATAGAGAATTGCGTTTGTTTTTATGAATATACTTTAATTCGGGAGAACCTTATAAATTGCTGGGTCTGCCTTAAATTTGCACTAAATGGCAGCAAAGTTTGGTTCGCCCATCAATCCCACGAAGGCTACGTCAAAGTTGCACACTGCGCTTTTATGCAGATAAATTGCCGGTTATTTTCGCCTCACCTCCCCTCGCTGCTGTATCTGCTGCTGCTTCCACAGCTCCAGCTCCAGCTCCTGCTCCTGCTCATTCCTGCTCCTTCTGCTCCTAGTCCTGCTCCTGCTCCTGCTCCTGCTCCTGCTATCTTCCTGCTCGTTGGCGTTCCGTTTCGTTTGGTTGGCTTTGCTGGCGTATCGTCAGTTGTTTGGGCCTGGTCGAAAGGAAGGCTGAAGGAAGGCTCCTAACGGACCTAACCGGAGTGTCGGCTGCTCGGCTGATTGTTTCATAAAAGTTTTGTGCTGCAACCGCCCAACTAACAATTGTTGTTGTTGTTGTTGTTTGGTGCTGTTTTTGTGATTTTGCAAATTAATTTGCTTATAATTTTTACGCTTAGTTAAACACAATTTTGAGTGATTTTCACACAGAAAATGCTCGATGCTAAAAACTTTTGCCTTCAACTGGCAGACGGCAACTGCACAGTGGTGCCAAATGTTAAAAACAAAGCAAAATTTTACAAATATTGTCCAAAGCCAACTTGAAATTAGCTGAGCCAAGCTGCATGATATAAATGCTATACAAATTTAGATATTCAATCCAAATCCAGATTTATCAGATATTTTATAATCATATAGAAAGATTGGAAGGACATCTTAAAGGTTTTCCATTATGAACTGGTTCTCAATTAAAGAGCTGGTTCCTGATTTCGATTGCTCCTTGGTCGGAAACATTAAAAACGAACAACTGGCAACATTTAAATGATATTGTCTGGATTCCCAGTTCCATTGGCAACTGGCGATACAAACAAAAACAAAATCGTACATAAAAAAAAGGTACATTTAAATATTATTTCAGTCAGTCTGCCGCTGGGTGTTGCCACCGCCCCCGCCCCCGCCACCCTCTCAGTGATTTTGAAGCCCATCGGCGTTTTTCATATTTTTATAAATTGCTATAAATTGAGATATTAATACGATAGGCGACAGAAGTCACAGCCGATTGGACATGTAGATGTTGTTGCCGTTGGCCGGTCGGTCGGTTCGCTGATTTCAACATGTGGCAAAAAGTGTCGAGACATTAAAAAATGTTTCGCAAGTGTTGCGCAAACAAAATGTGCAGTTATTTGTATAAAATTGGCGACAGGCGACAGAATTATTCGGGGGCAGCAACATTTGGCCATAGCAATAATGCTCATAATGAAGTTCTGTCTGTGGCCAAAGAGGGGCAAAACAGATCGGACTTTAAGCTTAAATTTAAACAGCTGAAAGTCTACTTCCTGGGGTGGGACAGGCAGGGGACACAGGCAGCTTAAATATTCCATGCACACGCAAACACACATTTCGTCAGTTGCTTCAATTGGACTGATTTAATTGAATCAGTTTGCTCGTCCACCAACTACCCCTCGTCTACCCAGTCTACACCATCACTTCCCGTTGTCTACCGACATTTTGTCTTCGGTCTTTCAATTTACTACCCAAGCCACTGATGATGTTGTTCTTGTTGTTGTTGTTGTTGTTGTCCTGGTGCTGGTGGTGCTGCACCATGTCTGTAGTTTCAGATCTACGTTTTTCGCACACGTTTGCGTGCTATGCATAGCATAAAAATTTGACACAAAAGCCGTTGCATACAATTGGTCACACACACACTTAGCTATATATGTGTGTGTGTGCGTGTGTGTGCACAGGCCTATGTCGTTTGTTGTGAGTGTGACCAGACGAGGCACAGGGCTACCCACAGGCGACGTGTTGAGGTCGTTGTCATGCACTGATTTCGTATGCAGCAGCAACAACCATTTTAATGCATTCTTTTTATAAACCGAACTCTCCTCTTAAAGTTCTTAAAGTGGTTTCTATTTAAGTAAAGCCTTCACATTCTAAAAATAGTAATCTTAAGTGAAATCGTTTCTCTATAAATATAAAAAGAAAATTAAAAATAAAGTTTAATTCTGCAAAAAAAATAGATATTTCTGCTTATCATTAAAACTACTGAATTTAATACATTTTCACTGTTTATAATGTAGAGAAGTAGAAAAATATTAAGCTTAAGTGAAATTGTTTCTCTATATTTGCATTTGATTTAAAAAAAAAATTAAAAATATAGCTCAATTCTATAAACAGAATAGATATTTCTGCTTATCATTAAAACTACTGAATTAAATACATTTTCACTGTTTATAATGAGATGTAAGTAGATAACCCAACATTCTAAAAATAGTAATCTTAAGCGAAATCATTTCTCTATATTTGCATTTGATTTAAATAAAAAATTAAAAATATAGCCCAATTCAGAATAGATAATTCTGCTTATCATTAAAACTACTGAATTAAAAACATTTTCACTGCTTATAATGAGAACTAGAATTTAAATCATATTTTTTTTTATATATATTTGAAGTTATTCCCCGAATTCCCCACACTCGTGATTGATTTATGCCTGCTTAAGCGATTTTCGTATTATCATTTAACCTGACCGAATCCTAGGCAACAATTTAGGCAACCATCTTATTTGTTCAGCTACTTGTAATATATAATAAGAATGCCTCAATTGGATCTGACGACACACACACACACACACATATATATATACAACATGAGCCTAAATTCAGGCAATCACAATTTTTATTTTCGTTGGCACCCCACCACTCCCCCTCCCTTGCAGCACACGTGCGTTGCTCTCTCGACACGAACTACATAAATAAGCGAACGAAAAAAGATGCTCCTCAGGCCACCCCATTGCTCACATGTGATTTGCTGGCGGATTGTTGTTGTTGTTGTTGTGGGGGGGTGGAGTGGCAGAAACTTTTCCAATTTTCCCCTTTTTATCGTAAATTACGCACAATTCAATATTTGGCCTTTTTACTGGCTCTTGTTTTGTGTCCCGTTGTCTGCCCTTTTTCTGCTTGACTAGCTACCAAGTGTGGTTGGGGTTTGTAGATAGTGGGTTGGTATGGGGAGTGGGGTGTGGGGAGTGTGGGGGGCATTTGTCTGCAATTTCTTTTTCTTGTTTTGTGCTATTTTGCTATTTTTTGTGTGTCTCTTTATCGTAAATAAGAAATCTCCTACGTGCGTATTCAGCGTAGACCTGCCATTTAACGGCCCACTCCCAACTCCCAACTCGCAACACCCAACTCCCAAGCCAAGTGGACTCAGTTGCTCATTTGCTTTATGAATGAGTAAGTAAAAGTTAGTTTTACTTTTGTTTTGTACGCTCGAAGATCGAAAATGTCCTCGAACTGTAATGATTGTTTTTCTATGCGCCTTAATTTATTTAGCATTATTTCGATTGGAATGCGGCTGCCCAGTGAAATTGCCACAACTTATTGTCATTGGCCTGAAAGGGGAGGGGGGGAGGGGGCTGGCAAATATGCAGCTTCCTTTTAATAGAATTAAAGAAGTTTTCTTGTGAAACTGGCATATTTATCCATATTTATCGATGCAATAAACGGCGAATATTTAACATAAAGTCAGCCTTAATCCATTGAAAACACTCTTGTGTCAAATTGCAGCCTTTATTAGCCCACAAAATTCTCGTTCTCTCTGACGCTCGCTATTTGGCCAGGCTCTGGCGAAACACAGCCTGTGCGTGTTAATTTGAATTTACGCTTTAATTGGAAAGCCTTCTCGTGGATATTTTGTATACAGAGAAGAGAGCTAAAAATACAGCTGAAATGCAGCTGCTGCAGCTGTTGAGGCTGGTGAGGCCATTAAAGCGCATTTGGTTAGCCGATTGGGCTGTTGGGCCTTGACACCAGGCGATAGGCAGGCGCGCGGCCACAATGACCAGGCGCCCCACGTCAGTGGTGCCCATAAAAACATTTATGTAATTGCTGTTATCGACAAGCGTCCAAAATGGCCTCGTTGTGCCGGCTGTAAACGGGCCTTTAATACACTTTTGATTGGATTGTCGCACAAGTTAATTGAACGACGCCCGATCGGGGCCACTGAGTGGATCCAAAATGTTAGCATTTATATTTGAAACTAGTTGGAAGCATCCATTCAGCCTACCCAAACAGAACAAACAAAAAGAAATGGAAGAAAAAGCGCCGATTCATGCAAGCTCATTAGGCAACGGGTCGTATGAATAACCATCCCAGCAGTTTCTTTTGTGCTGTCAATTTGGCCATTACTGGATTACTGCATGTATTTTTTGGTAAGTCGGACAATCTACTCCAGCTGCCCAACTGCAACTTGCCAACCGTCCAAGTTCTCTTTTAATGCTCGGACGCATTTTATCTTCTGTAGCCGTCGGTTAATGCGCTAGCAAATTGTTTGAGAATGACCCGCGTAAATTTCATTTCTACTTGATTTACTGTAAATTGTATTGTTGTATACATTTGGATAAACTGAGATAAACTGAGCATGCCAATAAAAATGGAGAGCAAATGTAGTCGACGTTTATAAATTGATTGGGGGCCTGGAGCCTGGAGCCTGGAGCTCCAGCAAATGGCCAACTAATTTTGATTCGGTTTGCATTCCAGATTTCCTTTGATGTCATTTATTATGTGGCAGTTGATTCTGTATGATTTGTAGGTGACCTGAAGTTTTTTTGTGTTGCTGGTAAATTGAGGTAAAATAGGCAATTTGGTAGATGTCATGCTCAGCAAAGGTAAATGATTTACAATACTTTGAGGGGGCGATCTCTGATTGAAACTTACCCTTTTGATAACTCATCATTTCAAATTATTTATATGCGCATACAGACAAATCGAATCGAATTTAAACCAGTAAAAATTCACAATAAGATCTGAAAAGAGAAAATCACAAATATTACTATAATAATTGACAACTGATTTCTGCTCTCTGAAAACTGAATAACATTTATTTTACAATCAGCATTATTTAAAAATATAACACAACTTATAATATCTGTGTTGTGAGTGGTCTCAACAGTAAATACAGCCAAGACTCAGGAATATACTTTTGCCCGTCTTCATCCACTTGGACGACTCGTTTTTTTTTCCCTAGCTACTCCAGCGGAAAAACCTTTTGCATTCGTTGTTTAACTTTCAGTGAGAAGGGGATTTTCTGATGTGTACCTAAAACTGAGCCCGCATCCGGCTCGAACAGAAACTGAGACTTAAGAGGAGGAAAAGGACGAGGACGAGGACGAGGACGAGGACGAGGACGAGGACGAGGACGCCTCGAGTAAACAAGCTCAAGTTTTGCTGGTGTTAGTTTTGTAAATTGCAGGTTGCAACATTTTCATTAAATTGAGTCAAATAACAAATAACAGACACGCAACGCAGCCCAGCAAACTATGAACCAGGCAAACAGTCAAGAGCGCTGTAAATAACTGTAAGCTGACTAAGCAGCTGGCCTTAACAAATTAACTGATTGTGAAGGTGAGTTCGGGCCACTTTGTGTACTGCAGAGACACAATAATCATAATCATAAGACTAGCTTCGTTCTGAATTATGTCTTCAAATTAAGTAAATTAGAGTAGGGTAAAAGGGAGCTTGGAGAAAGCAAAAGTCAGATTCCAAGCAAATAAAGCGATGACTACCAAAATGTATGACATGAACCCGATAGAAATATTTTGGCAGTTAACCAGTGTAGTACCAGGTATTGTCTGACAAGTTGTATAACTAAGACTCGATCGATAAAGAAGGAGATATTTGTTGTGAATAGAGTAAAGTTAGTAGGAAAGATAATTATGTTTTGACTGACATTCTATTTTAAAGAGAAAGGAATTTACAAGTTCTTAATAATTATAAAAAAAGGGACTAGTTTAAGAATCATTTGCGTATTGAATAACTAAATTTATAATTTTGTTGACATTATTTTATTTTAGAGAGAAAAGAATTTAACAGTAACTTGTTGACATTTATATAGTGACGTATTACTAAGACTGTAATATAACATCTGTAATAAAACATGCACCTAATAACTTAACACACACCGATACCGATATATATCGATAACAAAGATGTAATCATTCTCCTGTAGAGATCATTGTGAATAAAGTTGTTTTGTCTTCGGCGCTACCTATTTGGGTTTTCTTACAAGCTTAATGTAATATCCAAAACTGCTCTATTAAACCGAGTATTAAATGGGAGTTGAATTTATCTCCTTTTCAAATTGGCTCCTTGTGTTGATTACAGATTTGGGGTCAGTAGTACACGAAAATAAATAAATTAAATATTGTTAACAGATAATAATAAAAAAAAGGTAGCTAGGCCAATAGTGTTAGCGTAACAACAGACGACCTGCAGCACACTTACACACACACACACACACACACACACACACACACACACTTACACACACGCAAGCAAACCAAAATAGTTTTTGCCTCATTTCCAGGCAGTATCCTGACAGACTTTTAGGAGGTCCAAAAGCTGAAGAGTTTATAAAATTAACGTCGTCATGTTGTTGAAGCAGCCAGCGTGGCTGCCACCGTTGCTGCTACTGATTTCGTTGCTGTTGTTGCCTGGCTCAGCTCAACTACCCCCCTCCGACAAGCCCCTGCTCACCACTTGTCACGCTCCAAAACATCCTTTGAGCTGTCGCTGTGCATTTGTATGCGTTTTGCCTGCCTGATTTATGTGTGACGATGAGTGTTCGTCTCTGTGTGTGTATACATGTGTGTGTGTGTGTTGTGTGTGTGTGTGTGTGTGTGTTTACGTCTCTGTCGTGTTGGCATTTGTCGTTACAAACTTAATTAATGTTATGCTGCCGCCATCGCCTCTAACGTCTGACGCCTCTCGCCAGCTCCTCGCTTGGGATTGGGGTGCCAGAGCTGCCCTTGTCCTCCAGGCTCTTGACTTTTGTCAAGCGCCGCAAAAACTGCAGCCGGTTGCCACTGCGCCACTGTCAGTTTCAGCTGACGTTTGGTGTTTTTGGCTTGTCCCCTCCACCCCGCCTCCCCGCTTACCCCCTGCGTTTTGCATGTGATTAGGCGGCGTCTGCGTTGGAGTTTCACTTCAGGCTAAAGTTTCCCATTGTATGTGTGTGTGTGACTGTGTGTGTGTGTCACAAAAATGATGCTCTGCTTTTGGGGAAATCTGTGTGTTGCTGTTGACATTTGGCTAAATCGCAATGACAGCATTATCCATATTGGCATAATCACCGTTTGGCTAAGCGTTTGTTTGTCCTACGGATTTTAGTTGCTTATTTGCTTATTGCTGCGGCTCCACGTGATTAGCGAGACCAAATTACAAATTGGGTTTGCTGATATTTACACCTCAATTCGAGAGTTTCTTGAGGAAACCGAAAGCACATTAAATTTTGAGTTTATATTTAAATTTTGCACAAGCAAAAGCTGCATTCTTTTTTTTTTTTTTGTTCTGTATTATACATTCAGCAGCTGCAAGCTGAAAGCCTGCCCCATTGTGGCACAGTTTTGTGGAGTTAGGGGCAGCAGACAAATGCCGACTTTGCTTTGTGCAACAGCGCGTGAATCGGGTGTGGGAGGCACAAATGCAACGTCTGAGCAGCAGCAGCAGCAGCAGCAGCACCCCAGAAAAATCCGTGAAGCAGCAGCAACATTTTTATTTGTTTTAGCACAAATGGCGGCACAAAAAGTGCAACAAAACAGCTGCCGGCTAAAAGGCACCCAACGCTGGCTGAGAGCAATACACCTGCCTGGGATTCTTATTTAGGTGCAACACTCGCTGTCAATAGTCCTGTGGGGCATAAAAACTTTGCCCAGCCAGCTTATATGGAATGTTCTGCTTGCTTGTGTGTGTGTGTGTATGTGTGTGTGTGTGTGTGTGTGTGTGTGTGTGTGTGTGTGTTCTTAAGTATATGGCATGTCTATTGTCTGTCTGCCATGTGTTGCTCAGAGCCTTCGTAATCAGATTGTCCTGCCGTAAATTGTGTGAAAAGTGAAAAGGATTTGCTGCACTTTCTCCCAACCTACAAGAATTTTATGGAATGTTTTTTTTGTATCTGTGTAGATGTGCAAATAAAAATACCCCTCAAGCAAGTCCACAAAAAAATATGTTAAGTATTTTTTAAATTATTAATAATATGGTTTTTTGTAAATCAATCACACTTTTAATAATCATTTGGTTCTAGAGTTACTTTATTTACTGCACTTTGAATTGTTTACATTTTGGTTTTATCTAAACAGTATTTGTTCAACATTTGATATACACTACACGTATACACTAGTGCTTCCGCTTCCCACCCGCTGAATCTGAGCAATTTTAGCAGCAGGCAGCAAACAGCCACATTGCCACATTGCAACATTGGCAACAACATAATTTAAATGGCAACTTTAAAATGTTTACCAAACGCTTCATTCTAGTTGTAACGTAAATTTACGGGCCAGCAGCTAAACAAACACACTCACACACACACACACACTCCCACTCACACACACACTTGCACAATGCCAGCATCTATGTGTATGTGTGTGTGTGTGCCTGTGGTTCGTCTGTGCTTTCTATTTGCGCTTAATCCATGGACAGCAGCGCTGAAAAGCATCCTATTCTCTCATTTTTTTTTAAATATATATTTTGCCGTGCAACTGCAGGCGCGAAAAGATATGCAACGAAAAAAAAAAGAGATTCTGCTCGGCAGATTTGCTCATTAATGTGGCATGTTTTTTTTTGCTGCAACTTGGGACGCGCCATTATGTTGGACTTTAATTAAAATTAATTACATTAAGTGCAGCAAGCAAACAGCAGACAAACACACGAAAAAAAAGAGAATCATTCAAAGCACAAAAGCATCCGCAATGTGAAGTCCACATGCCTCCATGTGGCAGCTACAAATACAGAGTCCTGATTCATGCTCCAAATGCAGACGTGTGGGCCTTAATGCGCTTTAAGTGCCACTCTTTATTTTCAAACTGCGTTCTTTTCGTTGCAACATTTAAATATTTTGACACACATGCCTCAAGGACAGCGGCACAGTAAACAGCTCATTTTTCCCTTTTTTTAGGCTCTTTGTAATCTTAGCAGCTCTTTTATACCCCAAGGAATAATTGTGAACGAAAAATTGTACCTTTCGGCGGAGCTTAAAATAATTAAACACATATTTAAGTTTGTGTTTCAATAATAAAATCGATTATGTAAAATAATTTACTGTCGAATTTAGAAGTCTTAATTTACTGTCTCAAGTTGTAATTTTATCTCTTACTCGATTGGGCTATGGATACTGATATTATGTGATTTTGAATGTTTATGCTTTTTACAAATTGTATTATATCATTAAGCATAATTTTCATTTTTTTTATGGTTTGCGTGTATAAAAATTCGAATTAACAAAAATAGTGTACACATTACCAATTAATTAATTCTACTTCAGGTAGAAATACCTCAAGTTGGTCTCATAATTTAGACTTTTATTCATCGCGTAAAAATATAAATTTCTCCACACAAATTTATTGAATTTTTTTTGTACCACTTGTAAATACATTTTTAATGAGAAGCGATTTAAAAAACGCAACTTAAATCAACCACATTTCTCTCGCCCTAAATAAATGACTAAAAGTTTGAAACTCAAACTGAATGACTACAAAATATGAAATATTGCAAATTGTTGAAGTGTTCGCCAAGCTCTCTCCAAGTGCAGTCCAGGCAGTCTGGGGTTCTTTTCAAGCAACATAATAAAATACAACAATTGACAGTATTTTCTCCCTTTCCCCTTTTATCATACACTTTTTATTTTGTTGTTGTTTGAAAATATTTTTCTGAGCAATTAAATGTTGCCAGTTGGCAGAAAAGTTGCAAATAGAAAAGTTTGAGAGCCCAAAGTTGAGGCAAAAATTGTATAAAATTGTCAAGCTGAAATTGGGCAGCAAAAAGTAAAAGCCAGAATCGAAGGCAACACTCTGCAAATAATCTCCGTCGCTGAAACAACCACAACAATAACAACAGCAAAATAAAAATGAATGAAAAGGCAACAAAAAAAAAGAAGAAAAACATTCTGTAATACCAGCGTGGAAAATCATAAATAAAACGCATGTAATCCACGATTGAGTGCTTAAGTTGATTTCCAAGGGGGGTTGTTGCCAGACCCAGCGATAAGCCAAAACGATTGCTACCCCACACACACAAACACACACACACAAACACACTGCTGTGCACAATATTTACATTTGGGCACACGTTATGGCTGCCACATAAAAATCACTGTCTATATTGAAAAGTCATCAATCATGGGGCTGGAAAAGTCAGCAGACCGCGAAATTTGTCAGCGCTGCAGAATTTACCAAGCAAATCGCGGAAATCGTGACATGGAAACTTGCTGGGCCTGATTTTAACTTAATTTTGTGGCAGCTTTAAGCCGGCTTTAAATGTACTCCTGGCCAAGCACTAAACAAGGCATAACGAATGGGCGCAAAAACACAGTCAAATGAATGGCTGAATAGATACAAAACACAAGTTGAAGTGCGGCCTGGACCAAGAAATGCACAAAAGTAACGATTCCCAAAAAAAAAACCCCTCGTCCGCCCACCCCCGCAAGAGAGTGAAGAGTGGCAAAAAAGTAGCCAAGTAGCAAAAGTTTACATAACATTAAACAAAGCGCACAATGGCACACAGAATGATCGGGGGGGGAGTGGGGCTGACTTGGGCGCCCCCTTTTGATGAGTGCGAATGGACAGTGGTTGGCTGAGAGGCAATAAAACACAAGTTAAGTGCATGCCACAGAAGAGTAGAAGGGGGCACGGGACGCAACAACATGGCAGACACAGAATTTGCTTAGAGTTTTTGCCCAGCCAAGTCAAACAAAACGAGTTGCGCATAATGAAGCAAAGGCACAAAGCGTTGCAGTGCCTCCTTTCCATGCAACTTATAAATGTGGCAAGTCGCTCAGCCAAGAAGTGGTTCTGTTTTTTTTTTTTTTTTTTGGTTTCGCAGGTAAGTAAAATCGATGCCAAATTATCAGCAGCCACAGAACTGAAATGAACTGAAATGCCGAGTTTCACTTTCTTGGTTGCTTGGCTAGTTTTGGTCGTTGGGGCAGACCCCAAAAAACTTTTCGCCCGTTATAAGAAATTATTTCATTAACAACTTCAATTGGTATTAGTTAGTGGTATAAGATTGCTCCCTTCTGCAGTGCTGCAGTTTCTCATAGTTTTGTGCCGCAAGTTTTATTTCTCTAAATGTTATAATCGTGTTAGTAACCAAAAGTTGTGGATAAATGTTTACCAATGGGTGAGTAAGTGCTTCAGGATGAAGTACATGGTACTAATTGTAAATGAAGTTTACCATTGTGGCAATTAAGAGGCGAACTCGCCCCATGGCCGAAACTTTTCTGCTACGAACTCAAATCCTTCATTTAAACTTTAGTGTGAAGCTTACACAGTAAACAATTTGCGATTCATTTTACTATTACTATTTTACTATTATAAAAAAATTTACGATTCATTTTACTATTACTATTTTATTATTATATAAAAATCATAAATATTTAATTCTATTTAAATAATAAAATATTTTAAATAAAGAGAACACTCTTTAAATGCTAATTTATAGCAAATAAATAATTAGTAGAAGATGTACAAATATAAATAAAGAATGCAAAATATAAATAAAGTTTTTTAAAATTTAAAAAGGATTTATATTAATAAACTATCAAAGCACCAGATCATTTTTTTTATTTTTTTTTTTTTTTTTTTTTTACGTCGAACTTGATTATTTTATAACTCCGTCAAAAATATTAAAGTATTTATAATTTATATTTTATATCAATCTCAAAAGCTAATTATAAATTATTAAATCATTAATGCAAAGTGATAATTTGGTGAATAATAAGATATATTTTCATATAATATAAAATTCAAGTTTCACAATATGTTTAATGTGAATAATAAGATATATTTTCATATAATATAAAATTCAAGTTTCACAATATGTTTAACTAGAACACAGCTTATATTTTTTTTAGCAGTGTAGCAGATTATCCTAACCCAACTTTAAACCATTGACAACCCTAATTTACATAAACGAAGAAGCCCAAAAGTATGCCGCCTAGTTACACACTCATAGACACACACACACAGAGACACTCTCATGTAGCTAATACAACTACTTAATTCCACTTTATGGGCGCTTGGGCCATAAACTGCGCACTTAAAATGAAACATGCTTAAATGTGATTCAACATCGTCCATAAATAAATTATGAAAAACGCTTAACTACTTTCGACAGCTTATAAACGCCTACGAAATGGCCGCCCCGCAACTATATCAATGTGTGTGTGCCTGTGTGTGTGTGTGTGTGTGTGTCAGTTGTGGTGTTGATTTACAGTTGCACATTTCTTAAGCGGACCCCGTCGACGTTGCCATCGTCTGGGACTGCGGTGGCCGTAAAGCAATTCATTTCCCTTATGCATTTTCTAGCAGCTAAAGAAACGGCAAAGGCAACAGCAAAGGCAACAAGCCAAGGCAAATGGCAAGCAGTATGCAGCAGACCTCTTGCTACACCTGAAAGTGCCCCTCCCACTGTGCAACAAAATGGCGCAACGGAAGCGCTTTTCAATGAAATTTATGACGCATGGAAACATTAGACGATCGTTGACGTTTACAAGTCCGCGTCGCGTTCCTTTCTCCCGATGAGGCGGCTTCCTACACCCCACTCCCCACTTCCCACCCCCCTTCTACCATGTTGCGCTGCCTGACTTGCGTTGGTTGTCGCGAGGCGGGCTCCTTGGCCTACGCGAATGCTCTGACACCAACAATTTATGGGCCTCACCAAAGTTGTGTGTGTGCTGTCTGTTTTGGCGTATGCTCGCTAATTTTTTATATATTTTTACTGGTTTGATAAGCAACTCTGAAGAATTTCAATTAAATATAATTTATGTGACCCAAAGTTGGTATAATATATACTTTATATGTTCATACATATTTGACCCAAGATATATAGTTTAAGTTCTTGGTTTACGCCGCGATTTACTTTTAAATTTCTTGCAATATTTGTTTAATAACAAACTTTGAATTAAATATTTAAAGAAATTTCTTTAGTTAGACTTTAAACTGCTCTAAGACTGGAATATGTAGCTTTTGTAGTAGTAATATTTTTATATTTAATAGTGTTTACCACACATGAACTTTAACAAGTTGAACCATTGCACATTTGACGCCTAAAAGTATGCAATACCTGCGTCGTTTGTTGCTCGTTAGTAGTTTTGAACAAAAATGTAAAAATGGAGGAAAGAATACCTAAACCAAGTGGAAAAAATATGGGCTGCCCTTTTTTTCTTGCAGCTATCTCTCTTGTGATTTCCACAACGCCAGCTCGCATGAAGCGCTTTGTTTCTGCCCGCCGTTTACCAACTGGCCCGCCTGCCGGCCCCCCCCACGCCCAGACCCTTCCGATGCAGTTGCTCGACGTACTCGCCGAGCAAGAGTTGTTGGTCGTGTAAGCAGCCAAGCAGCGGAAATGATTCGTCGTAATTTTCCTTTGTGTAATCAACTCCTTTGTAGGGAATATTTTGTATGTTCATATGGCTTGCCAACTACGACGCTGCTTTTGACTCCGACAACGACTCCGACTCTCCGACTCCGACTCTCCGACTTCGACACCGATTCCTACTTCAAGTAGGCAGCAACTCCCACGCGATGCTTGTTTTTCCCTTAGGCATATGCAATGCCAGCTTTTTTAAATAGTTGTATTTTTGCTGAAAAATTTAAGTGTTCAAAACTTTTAAGATATATTTCGACCCTTTATAATTGGATTTGGAAAAGCATTTTTTTCGAGGGCTTTTCATATTTTAATTAAATTCTTTAAGCGAACAAAATAATTATGTAAATTTCGTAAATTTTTTTTATAACTGCAAATATTTCCATTCATGAGTGCCAATCTCTCAATTTCTTATTTCTTTTTAACGCTGTCAGCGGGCGCCGCCAACCCACGTCAAATTGAGGTCTTCGGTCTTTCGTCCTTGGTGCTTGCTGCTTGGTCCTGCAGCCAGGTGTTTATCCCATTCACGTCAGGACTGACTTATTACCGTCTTATCTCTGTCGACACTGCCTCAACACGATTATTACGAAGTTTGCCTTGTCAACGAGCGGGAAATCCACTCAATTTCAAAAGCAGCCACCAAATTGTCTGCCCCAAAACTCTCCTAGTTCGCCCTATCAGTTGCCGTGGGGCAAGTTTGATGGCGCCATCAATTGATCATTATTCAATATTTCAATTATGATTGCTAATGAGTGTTATTCAATCAAATGTTGATGAATATTTAAATTTGATAGTCATTAAATTCAATGACTCAATAAGTATTTACAAAGAAATTGATAAATATATATTTGAATATTGTAGCAAATTTCATTTATTTTCTTTGCTTATTTAAAAAAACACTCGTAAAATGAGTCGTAGAAAATTCAGTAAAATGAGAAGTAAAAAAATCCGAAGCCAGCTGCAGATTGCAGGTCAGCAGACGAACATCAAAGCGTTGTACAAACATTTAAAGATCAAAAAGCCAAATGCCCATTTGACCCGCTGGGCCAAGCGGCCAAAAAGGACACATATCTATGTATGTTTGACGGTTTGTCTGTATGTATGTAGGTATGTATGTAGTTATGTACATATAAATTTAAACATGCCGTACAAACAGCTGCCGCCTGCTTTTGCTAGACACAGTGGAAAACAGAGAAGTGCGTGTGTGTGTGCGGCTGTGTGTGTGTGTGTGTGTGTGTGTGATTGTGGGGATTGAGTGGAGTCGACAGAAAAATGACTGACCACTCACTTTTTAAAAATCCCAAGCCCACCCCAATCCGACTCTCACTCTGACCCTAGCCGAGCTGCATTAATAAAAATTGTTCACCATATTGGTAAATCCATTATGAATATTACGGGAGAGTAAAAGCCAGCTTTGCATCGAAACGATGAGGTCCATAGTAGTAGTAGTAGTAGAGGCAGGCTTGGTGGTAAAAAGATTGAAATTGAAAATTGTACATACTCCTCTGCTCTACCCCCCCACAGAGCTCCCCTACTCTATCTCTCACTCTACTGTGTGTGGCTTCCTCCTGCAGTTGGCTGTCGTAATTGTGTGCAAAAAGCAAAGCAAATGTTTACGTAATAAATTTACGTGATTGAAATATGTCGAGTTGGCAACAAAATGGCCACCAAAATGCCCCAACCCCTCTACGTCCCAACCCCCTCTCTAGCGCCTATCACTCTGCTGACCGCCCCTAGTCTGTGTCTGGCTAACGAATTGGCGCAACGTTTGCGCGTTGCTCTGGGCCAGGCCAGTCCAGACTTGGTTACTTCACACCCCGTCGAGCATTTCGACAGGATTCCGCTATTGGATGCGGTGTAAATTTTTACACATGTGCAACGCGTTTATTTTTATTAGTTTGGCGGCTACTGTTGATGTGGCCAAAAAGCCGCAATTTGTGCAAAAAAAAAATTATGAAACGAGACTTTTGGGTAAACGCAGTCAACGCTTGAATAAGTTTTAATGTTTTAGTAATTAGTGCCTTGCTTATAGCCAAGTAGAAAGAAGCGTTAATAGAAATGCTCATACTAATTGACATAATTCTGCTCAACTCATATAAAATATATCTACTCAAAGTTGAATCACTTCAAGCATTTCAAGTAAACAATTGAAACGAAATCGTTTGCAGTGCCAAGTTTCGCATAATCCTGTCACGAATTTGGAAACTTCTCTTACCAGTTAAAGCTTAGCTTAGTCGAGTGGATGTATATATATATATATATATTCTCACCTTGTCACTCATCCTGTCCCTGAATGACAACTATGAAAGAAAAATCTAACCACGCGCAATTTGTCGTGCTCATGTTGGAAATTGATCCAAGCGATTTTGCAATGTGAAAGAGTCTGATGCAGAGTTTCTTCTTCTTCGTCTTTGTCTTCTTCTTCTTCTTCTTCATCATCTTGACAATCGGGACATGTCTAAAAAGTATTTACGGCATCGTCAGTCATTCAATTTATCGCATTTCTTGGCCCAAAGCAAACAGAGAAAACGTCAGCGACTTCGACTTTGACTTTGACGCTGGAGCTGGCTTTGGCTTTAGCTTTGGGGTCGGCGACAAGTTCATACGTCTTATGACTTCCCGTTGACGGAAGTGTGTGTGTGTGCCATGTGTGTGGGTGTTTGGGTCTTATGTCTGCCTGGGACGTGTAGCTTACAGCAGAATCACTTTTATAATTGGCACGCAGCCAGCCAAAAGAAACTTCATGATGCAAAAAAAAAAATAAATAAAGAAAGTCCACAAAAAAGCTAAATAAAAAAACCAACAAAAATATGGCTTGGTTGTCTGTGAGTTTTTCAGTTAACTTATTGGCTCGTCTCGTGTTCAGATCTTGCAACGATGTCTGCAGATACTATTTGTCAGATATGACATTATATTAATTGAAATGATTTGTCTGCCTGTCTCTGCAAGCTTTAAAAATATAATGAAAATCGCTCCTAAAGTCAATTAAAGTCATCAAAAGTGTCGTCAATAATATAATAAATTACGCACTGGCCATTTAATATAACAAAAAAAAAAATGGTCGGACCCTAATTGAATTGGTAAATATTTAAATAAATATAACCGCAAATAATTAAAACAACAGTGCCAAACGATGCAGCAACCGGTGGAAAATTTCAATGGACAACACGTCTAAATTAAAAGCTCTGCAAATATGAATGGCTGACAACAACAAGAACATTACCAGAAAAAAATATCCCTGTCCAGGTGAAAGGTGCGCTCACTGCACATTCCGACCACAAAAGCAATTAAATTTCCAATTAAATTGCATTCATTCGGGGACAAACGTTACAAACGTTGCGCGATTTATTTAAATTGTTAATTAGGAAACGCAATTGCAAATGCAATGATGACAAATTAAACAAATTTTGTGATCACAAAGTCAGTACACCTCCCACCAGCCCCAACCCATTCAAATGGAAAAGAATTAGTCAGACAAAATGTAAAGATAAGCCCTTAACAAAGTTAAGAGTTTAGACTCTAATAAATAACCTGTCTGCTAAAGTACTACTTGCCCCAAACACTTTAAAAATAAAGTGACCCTCTGTGAAAATATTCACTTTCGTTCACATGGCAGCACTCGGGCTCCCTCAGGACATTCACATCCTGTCGACTCGCACAATTACAGCAAGCCAGGCTGCCAGGCATGCCAAACAAAGACACCAGCAATTACAACAATAAAAAAAAGAACAGGAACAAAATGAGGCAGCAGCACACAAATTGAGAAGAGCAGCAAAAAAAAAAAAAAAAAAAAAAGTGGAGGCGAAGCAGTCGTCGCCGAAAAGGGATATAATTTTTCGAAAACGTTTTTATAGTGTTGTCATGTACGATTAATTGCGGCTCATTAAACTTTATACGGCTGCAAAAGCTTAAACGATTTCCGCACCAGGTCGCCCACACCCGGCTCCATACAATTTATTGTACCAATGCTACTCCAAATCTATCCGAGCTGCGATCCGAGTAGTTTTTTTTCATCCATTTCTAAATGAAGGGAAACTGAATGACTAATAAGTCGTCGGGCGAATCAACTAGTTAAATAAATATGAACTCAAGTTTAGCCAATGGAAGATGTTTATAAATAAATAATAATAATAATAAATAATAAAATAATGCCAACTAGTTAAAATTTGTATTTATCTCATATAATAATCTATTAATAAGTAGTTGCCAAACTCTTTATTTAAGTCGACGAAATTGTTTTATTAATTATTTATTATTAATTATTTATTAATTAATTTATATTAATTATTTATTGTAGTCCAATGACAAAGCACACATAATAAAAAAAAAATTAATGTCAAATAATGATTGATTAATTTAACCATAAATTTTGAATATTAGATAAAATTATGCCAAAAATATGTATAACATGCTACATATATTATAAAAATAAATTGAAAATGTATAGAAATAGTATATAATATTAAATTATACTCTAAATTTGAATATTTAAAGAAAGATGCGATTTAAATGACCACTAAAAAACAAAATTAATTCCAACCCAACATTTTTAGACACTTCGTGCTATTTTTTATAAGTGAATAAATATTTAATCTATTAGTCAACTAATTTAATTTGCCTTTCGTTTATTTTTACTTGTATTTTTTCATTTAATTTTTTTTACTTTTCATGGTAAACTGTCAATTTAATTACTTTGATTTTAATTTATTTATTTAACTTTTTGACTATAATTTTAAGTTAACGCCACAAAGTTTTTTTAAATTGCCAACCTGTTTAAGTCTACAGCAAATAAGTAAATAATAAATTTTTGACCTTTAGAAAGTTTTTAGCTTACTTTCTGTTTTTAAAATTATAATGCTAATATTAAAAATCTATAAATTATCAGATCTGCTTTCTATGGGTTTAAAAATAACATACTCCAAATTTACACGCCTGCTGAGTGAGCAGAGCACTTTAAAAAGCATTTAATGTGGACGGCGTATAAAAACAAAGAATTTTTTCAATGGCCCAAAAATGACACAAAACTTCTGCCCGAATTGTAATTGTTGGAACTGCTGGCGTTATTTATTTTTGAGGATGCTTGAGGCAATGTTGCGACTATTAAAAAAACGACAGAATAAAGTAATTTTCGCTGAATTTTTCGAAATGTTTTCAAATCAAATATCGACAACTGTGGCTGGACTGAGGAACGGAACGACAGACCTTGATTGCCTTTGACTGCATATTTATTTGTATGGACGCTGGTTTTTTTTTTTTTATATTTTTTGTATTCTTTTTGTATTCTTTTGTTCGGCTGTTGCATGTTGTGTGATTTTCATTTGGTGCACTATTGAGCTGTACGTATTTTTACGCTTTTTGTCAACATTTTGTTGCTGTCGGTTTTGTTTGTGTTTCAAACTGGGCACTCCTCTGATTTTAATGAAATGTTTTGATTACTTTCCCACACACACACAGCTACAAAATGGTCTTTTGTTAAACATGCGAGATGTGCTTAAGAATCTCTTTAGCATATTCGATTTTAAACAGATTTTAAATTGATCTTAAAACTGCCCCAAAATGTTGTCGTTCCAAGTAGCTTGCCTAATAAGAAAGTTTGCCAATTACCTGTATTACTTTGAAATTGATTGATTGTTTGATTTACTACTACTTAAATGAAATACATTGTGATACTAGAAGAATGTACTAGACATCTGCAGGCTCATCAATTGAATTAATGACGCAGCAACGTATGCAACATAATGCGGCAAAGGGGAATGAAAATGCATCTCATTCAGTTTTGAATTCATGCGTTTCACTTGAAATCACTTGAACAGCTTGCACATTTATGCAATTCACTTTGCACACAGACAAAAAGCACACACACATTCACACACACACACACTCACACACACACATACACATGTGCACAGAGTCGAATGTACACACATTTGCAAAGTCTGACAACGGTTTAGGCGGATCAATGCAAAAATCACTTACATTGCCCTGCAAAATTGTTTCGCTCATCGAGAATGCAAAATGCAGTCAACTTTGAAATTGCTGAGATTGACGTTTGTTTATCAACTGTCGCAAGTCTGGGAAATTTTGCTGACGATGCGCTTCAAGACCAAAAGCAATTTAGCCTAACATTTTAATTGAAACTGAAATGTCAAAGAGGTGGCAAGAAAATCAATAGCTCAACAAAAGCCGCGAAATTGTTGCAGCAGTTGTCAAACTCGAAAAATGTTTCAATTCAAGCTTAAATTGAAATTTCATTTACGTTTTTTAGGATCATATTTCAGTATAAAAGCAAACAGCTTTAGAAATATTTTGTAGATTCAAAAAAGATTAATTCTAAACTTCAATCAAGTAATTAAAACAATTTTGTTTTACTTTTGATTGACTAATTTCAATTAAGGTATTAAATGTCTTATTTTATTTTTATTTATTTAGTTGTAAATAAAATTTAAACATCGTATGAAACGATCATTTTTAATTTTGCATTTTTAAGGGGTATACAAATTTTAAGTATTATATAAATATATATTTCAGTGTATATTAGATAAGTATGCTTACCATATAGCGCATATGTTATTAATTTTATATATTTATGCTTTAAAATTTGAAATGAATTTTAAATTAACATATTTGCACTTTTTTTTAACACTTAACTACTAATATATAGATATATATAAACTGTCGGGTTATTTTATAGACGCGTATATTTAACACTAATATTATTTTTGATCAGTTGTTACACTCAGTTGAATACATTAATCTCATATATAATTAAGTTTCGATATGAAAATATTGTTTTGAGTACGTGTTAGTTGAAAATGTTAAATAACACTAACTCACATCGATTTGAATAGTTCTATTGATCTACAGAATAGTTACACACGTTAAAATAATGAAGAAAGCTTAGCTGGTTTTTTTTTTTGAATAAGTGCAGAATCCGTTTGTTGGATTTTTTGGTGTCCAGTTAGTTTTTTTTTATTATATTGTATTAAGTTCACAACCATCAATAGTTAAGCGAGCGATTCAGAAGTTTTGCTTTATTTTGAATTGCATCTGTAGAAAATGTTATTTTATTGATAGGCAAATGATATGATACTTTAAAGGAATAGTCTTCTAAGCACTATATATATTGCTATATGTATTAGTTTGACTAACGTACTAAAGTTGTATTTATAATGTGATATTAAGGATTACTACTATGCTTCTTAATCTCTTTGCTTTATATTTGAAATGTTTTCATTCTCTTCTTCCAAAAAATTGTCAAGCCAGTCTCGTTGGTTTATAGCGTTGCTAAAGTGTTTATAGTATTTGCCAAAATTACTCGCACAAAACTGCCTTCTCTGTAAATCTTTTTTCCTAAAAATATTCAAATGTTCTTTGTTCGATTTGGTTTTGGCCAATGGGTCCTTGTGTACAGAACTTCTGCTTGTCTTAGGTCAGTTTTAGCCAAAGTATCATGACATAGGTCAGTACTCAGTTATTGTTTTCCACGTTTTTCTCAAACAATTTACAATTTCCTGCCAGTTCTTCAAAGCACGAAACTCACTCACTCACACACACACACACACGCACACACACAAAACAGACTGAAACAGTAGTAAAGATGGAGAAATGTTTGCTTAGACGCCGGCTCTTTGTCGTCAGCGACCTTTCGTAACCGTATTTCGCGCAAAACTGATCCTTAACGCATTCCGAAAAAATCTGCTGCTTGCCACTGCCCAGCGAATGTGCAACAAACACGAACCTCAGCAAATTGCACGAGGCGAGACGCGAGGCTGCCGACACACAGTAACGACGATGAGCATGTCGGGCACACGACGAGGAGCAACACAACGAACCATTGCCGGCAAATGAACGACGCGACGTTGAACGCTGAAGGGGGCAGCAGCAGACAAGGCTTCTTTTTTTTGTTGTTGCTGCCAACGCTTATGCTTACTGCCTTTTGGCCAAGTGCAAATCACGGCAAATAACGACGAGCTAACGACGATTGCAACCAGCCGACGTGGCCTGGACCAATAATGAAGATGTGTTCCATTCACCGATGCAACATGTACCGCATGAGAGGAGCTACCTACCCAACTCCCTTCAACTGCATTTTTACTTTAAATCTTGGCATGACAATTCAAATTTATTAATTTAAATACGATTTTTTTTTTGTATCTAAAATTAAATTTAATTGAATTATTCTGATTTTTTTAGTCGTTTATGTGCAACAGTAATTCAAGAAATTCAACAAAGCGACAAGCTCCAACATGTTGTCTGCTTGAATTCGCCGCAACTGTTGGCTCTTCTCTACAATTCAAGTAACGGCAACAAGTACAAACATCCCCATAAAACGCTCTACACGCTCACAGTAACCTATCAGCATTTCGCTTAAAAGCTCCGATTATGCCGCAATTATTACACTTAAAGAAATGATTCGATTTTCAGTTGAAATATGCCCAAATAGGTTTGTAAACTTTAAACGATAATTTGCTTTCAGGAATTAACAGTCTTCAAGCCGATTTTTACATTTGAGAAAATATTAAATTCGTAAAAATAAAATTAAAAAATGTGTATTTTAAAGATTGGCCGTGAATTCTAGATAATTGCTTTTTTTGCAGTTAAGAATATTTGGGGCTACAGATAATTTAGCAAGCTACACTTATCCACTACATAAAATAATATAATATGATTAATAATATATAAATAAAATAAATCTACAATTTCTAGAAAACCGTTTTGCAGTGTATAAAAGCTCGTATGTCCCCCCATGTGGGGGAGTGGGGGTCTATGTAGACTTTTTGTAATAACTCCTATAGAGAGCGAATATTTAGAGAGAGTGAGACAGCAAAGTCTACACAAAAGCTATGCCCAAGAGAATTTTAGGGGTTGAAAAGCGAGCATGAAAATGAAGGCTAAAGTAACTCCAATTGAATAAAAACGCCTCTTTGGCAATAACACAACAAAATATCAATTGGATATTGAGCAGATAAATGCAAGCAAACCAGTTCAATAATAAGCAAAAATAAAAAGTATTTAAATCAAACTGAATAAATATTTCATGAATGCAGTAAAAAACCACTTTAATGGAAGTCCACATATTGGCATTGCTTTTAAATTGAAACGACACAAATGGCCACATTTGCAATTCGGCGACCAGGCCAACGACATTCCAATGCAATTAGTGCATTCAGGTTACATTAATGCAAATCACAATTTACATAAGTAAAGCCACCACCACTCGAGCGAGCATCGATTCCCCAACTGTTACTCACCACGCGCTAAGCTTTAATCACCGACACGACACACACACAGATGCACACAAAGAGAGACAATCGGTCAGACAGACAGCGACTGCAAATAGTAAAAAAAAAAAGAAGGAAATAACAGAGCAGAGGATAAACAAAATGTTGTTGTGGTGGGGGTAAGTAAAGCGGCTCTTACTATTTGCTGAGCACAATCTCCTGACGCTGTCGCTCTCGCTCGCTCTCCCTCTCTCTCTTACCGCATGCGCTGTGCAAGCTGCCCTTAAGCCCAGCTCGACCAATCAGCGTGAGCCGTGCAAACTTTATGAGCACGAAACGCTTGAGCCAATCACTGTCTTGCACATTTCCAGGGAGCCGAGAGGCGCACACTGGCGCATTGCCCCTACAATTGCACCTCGAAGAGCGCGCAATCGCAACATTGCCGCATTGTGGCAGACTGTTTGCATCGCTGGGCGCCGCCCAAGTGTCGATTACAATAGCAATAACAACTTGCAATCGTTGCATATCTGTAGGCTCAATTGCATGCACACACACACTACAAACACACACACACACACACAGAGAAAGAGACTAGGTGTTTGCTCGGTGCCATTCGCACTGCTGCCTCCTGCTCTGTTGGGGCTGAGGTGACAAATTTTCATGCCAACGCCTGTAAATATGTACTAAAACTGGATTGTTTTCTTCCCTTTTTTTTTTTTTTTGGTGCACCCAGCTCCTTTTCGCATTGCAAAACGAGGGTAATTGGGGTCGACATCGTCATCGTCATCGTCATCGTCGTTGGCGTTGTCGTCTTTTACTGTGTTGATTTTTCGCATTGCATATTTTTAGGCAGCTTCTCCACTGATTACGAGGCAGCTGGTGTCGCCTCATGCGGCAAACTGTAGGCAACAGCACTCCGGGCATTATGATGACGTCTTCTTTGGCGCGCACGAGTGCCTCCCGCCTCGTTGGGAGATTGCATTCTCATCTTGTTTATTTTCTAGGGTCAGCATGTTTGCCAGCAAAATATTGTGTTCATTCCCAGTGTGCAAGTGTGAAAACATTTTCGTCCGTTGCACTTTTGATTGCCTCTTAAATTGCTGAAAAATAAATAAAAATTACAAAAAATAAATAAAAAAAAAACCAAAAACTAAAAGAGAAGCGAAAAAATATTGCAATCTAAAGATATGACTTCCTGACGTCTGTATAAATCAGAAAATATGTGCTTCAAACTGTCGACTAAGCATTTTCATTGAAAATGTGGGTGCAAACAGTGGACACCAAGTGTTGCAACATTCATTTGATGACACAATCCAAATTGAATGAATGAACAAATTAAAATGCGCTGCACATCGAGCTTGGCAAACATTGCACAACAATATAATAATAAAAATATGCTGTAAAAAAATTAATGTTGTTTTTTAATGGAATCTACGTTATTCAGTATTGTAAAATTCTAATGTACAAGAAGCCGAGTAATAAGTAAATAAAAATATGAGCTCTTTCTTTAATAAAATCTACATAATTTAAAGGAATACTTTTCTGCAACCTACAGTAAACTGCTCAAATATATAATTTGTTAAAGGGAAAGACTTTACAACCCAAGCAATTTTTTACAACCCATATAAATGTAACTTTAAGAAGCAAAGGTCAGATGCTGTATGGAGCTGAGGATGGGGTGCCCCTAGGATGATGGTCACTGACTGTGTTGGAGCCAGAAGGTTGCAACCGCTGTGCCTATTTACACAACACGAAGCACAGGCAGAGCACGTAAATGCATGTCCAAATACATACGAAAGAAGGGAACAAAACACACACACAGACGCACACACGTACACAGACACACACATACACACACTTGAAAGCACCTGGTGGAATGACAGCTGCAAAGTCGAAAGGGAATCGAGTTAGGAACTAAGAGCTTTAAGTCAAAAGTCAGCCAACCAGGAAGACAGTCTGCCAGCTAAACAGCCAGCCGGGCCGGGCCGGGCCTATGTAAATAAATGCAATATGCAGGCGCAGAGTGAAAGCAAAGCACATCCAGCAGGACATTTTTTATACCTCTCTATTTTTATTATTTTCTCTTTTTTTTTGGTCAAAAAGAGACAACGTCCGGGCGAGGTCTACGTTTGACGTCAATGTCGGCTCAGCTACAATTGAAAATGGCGCTTTAGTTTTACAGAACCGATTCTGATTAAGGGCAGAAAGAACGTCAGTCGACTCGTCAGGCCTGTCTGTCTGTCTGGCTGGCTAGCCAGACGACTACCGCAACCGCAGAAGAAAGAAAAAAAAAAATAGTAGTAGTAAAGGTCTAACAAATACGGCGTTGGTGCCCGCGCATTGTTGCAATGCTACGGCGTAAGCAGAATTACGTGCAATTGTTCTCTGCAGCTCGGCTGGTTCGTGTACATAAATACGAGATGCGACTTCAACGTACTGTTCCGCTAAGTCAACAAAGACACGTTGACTGCATTTCGGATGAGCAATGCCAACCGACTGACTGACTGACTCTCTGTTTACCCACTTCTGCAAATAAATGCTGCTTCCTTGCCGTCGCGATTTATGCTATGAATGCTTACGATTTAGGCTTTAAAATTGAATTTAAATAATCACACATATAATAATAATCACACCTACTTACATGGCACACAGCAGTCGTTAGGAACCATCATGGCCTCGATTTAAATATTATCAAATTGATTCCAGTTGAAAAATGTATCACTTTGTAAATAAATAAAAGATGACCAGCATTATTTAAGATCTCTTTTTTTTGTATATTACATAATAATAAATTCACAGTTTTTCTTTATTAGTTTAGCTTTATATTAAATACACATCGCATAACCATATCCTCAGTACCTGATTCGTGGCGACCGTAAAATCCATGCAATTGTATGCGGTAATCTCCAGAAAACACAAATGCGGGTATTAGATCATCATTTAATTTGAATCCATGCAGGTAATAATAGCCAGTATTAACTGGACACCTAGGCGAAAAGTTTCCATTCATACACTTCTTGTAAAGATTATTACGAAGGGACATAATGATTCTGCATACATCCAACTTGGTCATAAAAACACTCTTGAACTCGTTAAACTTTTTCGGACGGAGCTCAATGTCTATATAAAATATAAGTCCAAAAGTTATTTTCCGTTAAAAGTTATTTATTTCTCTGCATAAATGGTATTCTCAGCGATCGTTAGATTAAAGATATCAAAATGTTTTGAACCATATCGACATATATCGCAATACAATTCCATGTTTGTCTGAAAAAACATGATATTATAAAACAGCTAACCAGATATATATATATATATATATCTATATATTTATGTGTAAACTAACAGCTACAATTTCAGAAAGTCCGACCGAAAATAGCACTATTATTATACATTTTTTATTAATTTCGCAAGTACCCATTTTTCTGCTAGGAACTCTGATTCACAGTGAGACAAATTGTTCAATCAACGGTTCCACTGCATGCTTTCTAAATTATTTTCAAAATTATAAAAAATTAACTTTCCTTTGTTGGAATTCAATCTTCAATGACTGATCTTGATGGAAATTGTTTTTAGCTACACAGTGGAAAAATAATTAAGTAAAATATAATTTCTCTCTCTTCGATATATACGATTGTTCACTTCGAGTCCATTGCTTGATTTCTAAATTTGCATTTAAATTTGAAACACAAGTTTTATTCAAATACTTTAAAAATTAAAGTCTTGCTTAAAGTTTATTTATAATTTTTTATAGTTAAATTATACAAAATATATATTGACAGCTGGGATATATATATATATATATATACAATATTTATATATTCTCGTTTCAGATAGTAATTTTATCGCCCAATGCTATTATCGAAGTTTTTCCAACGAGACATTAATTGCGATATAAATATTTAAATTTTAATTGTTTCCAACAATTACCATACTGTCATTTGTACATAAATAGGCAGTGCCCACAAGAAAAAATGTATTTAGAAAATTCATTCAATGATTTTAGTTTAAAAAATAAGTCTTTTAATGCGTTTATATCAAGTCCTTTTACTTGTAATCGGATTTATTGCGAGTGCAAATATGGTGAGTAATGAATTAGTGATACATAATTGAATACTAATTTTGAATAACAAAAATGCATTTTAGAATCCAAAACTTACCTTTATAAGATCTCCAACCTGTGTCGTGCTAAATCAAAATTACTACAGGGACGTTTCCATTGCTGTTAACAACAGTAAGGTGAATTTTGATATGGACTTAATAACACCGATAACCCGGGGAACAAACCTAAGTCTCGATATCCAAAAAGGAAAGTCAAACTCGAATTCCTATCAGAGTTTTTATAAATTTTCATTGGACTTCTGTCGTTTCATCAAACTTCAGAGCAACACCATTTTCAAGAAGTGGTTAATACGGATTTACAAATATGGAAATTTTCCTCGGGACTGCCCTGTTCAACCAAATCATTACTATATAAGAAACTATGAAATTTCTGCTCTTCACGTTCCTTCATTTATAGTTGATGGTAGATTTCGAATACTAATTAATATGATCAACATTAAAGATAAGGGCAAAATTACTGATTATTTGATCAAATGTGTGCTAGAACTAGAACTTAAATAAATATTTAACAAAATCAGGTTTCCTTTAAATCTTTCTTTGATTGTTCAATAAATAAATATCAACAGTGTTAAATCTGCGATCTCTAAATTTCAAGCCCAAACACCCCTTAAACTATTATAGAAAAAGCCCTTTAATAAAACTTTTAAAATTTAAATTTTATAGCCTAACTGGCTTTGGCTTAGTGCTGATCAGTTAGCGTTTAATATTCTATTGAAAGAGAATATCATTTTGCAATAGACAACAGTTGCAACAGTTGAATAATTGAACAGTTTTATGATAATATTTTCTATAAATGCTTTATTATTATCATTTTAATCGATGAATGTAGAAAATAATTTGTTGGTAATTATTTACTCAAATCTAATTAAATAGAACACCAACGCATGAATAAAATTTTATTTATAATAATTGTCCATGATCAAAGTTCTAAAAACAGCAACAAATGAGGTCATACCAAGTGTTTTATATTATTTTAAGCTTAATTCCATATACGTTCATGGTAAATATGAGGATGACAGTCATATTAATTAATAATATTCAATAAATTCCAAAATTATTATAGATATCAACATTTCTCGTCTTAAAAGCCCCAACTTTAATCGGAAGTACCTAACTGACGTCTCCGTTTGTTTAAGGGAAACCAAATTGAGTGTAGACGTAGAATTAATCAGATCCTTAAGCACAGGAGTTCGTGTTCGAGTTTTTTAAGTGGAATTCAAAATCATATCAAAGTTTTTATAAGATCTCTATTGATATGTGTAATATGTTGACAAATCGGAGGACCAACATTTTTAAGAAGTGGTTCTCGGCTTTTTACGTTTATGGAAATTTTGCAAAACAATGCCCTGCTCAACCAAATCATTATTATTTAAGAGACTTTAAGATTTCGGATGTCAATGTTCCTTCATTTTTGTTTGCTGGCATTTATCGAGCCAATATTAATATGAATAAAATTAAAGATATGGAAAAAGTTCAGGATTTTATAATAAAATGTGAAGTTGAAGTCCAAATTAAATAAATGTTTAACAAAATCTATTTAAGAATAATTGAAATCTCGTTTCTTCTTCTTCTGGATAAGTCTGTAATAAATACAATAGACTCTTTCTTATAATAATTTCAGAGTCTTCTTTTTCTATAATTAAGAACTTTATTTTGAACTTCTTGTCTGTTGATTAACATTTTTGCATGCATTTGTTTTGTAGCTTAACTAATTCATTCTAAATATATATTGGGGCTGAATGGGTTTTAAAGGCGATTTCCAAATTTCAACCAACAAATGTTAGGACACTTGCAATTAGGCAAATTTAGATTAATAGGAACCACCTCTGTAATTCCCAAAAACAAATATCTTCCGCAATATTTAAGATAGAAAACTCTTCCAAAAATTATTTGTTTTGGTATTATTAATTAGTATTAATGCATTTCTCTTTATTATAACAGTTTATTTTGGCTATATATGCATATATATATTTTGTGCTTCAAAGCAAGATCGCTTTATTGAAAATAAATTTAAATGATAATTATTAACACAAAAAAAGAACTTAGCTGGTAATATTAATATAGATAAAAATATACTTGTCAAATGGCATTTGAACATTGTCGTTGAAAATGTTCATATTTTTTGTTAACGGATTTAATACACATAAATCGAATTGATAATTTTGATTAAATAAAGTCTAGCGTTGTTTTACACTCTGGGAAGTATAAGTTAAATCCGAATTATTTTCACAACTTCACCTTGAATATCATCAACAATACGGTCAATATGGATATGGCCAACAAAAAGCCAATTGCCCTCGGTTTTAGCGTACACGTCGGTATCGGCATCAGTTTGGCCAAAACAAACAGTTACCAAAGTGTCTTTGCCCATACAATGAACACTTGTAGCTACGGTGAAAAGGAATAAATTTAAGGCCTGGTTCCTTTCAATGATGGAATATGGAAACTTCAAGCACAAATGCCCAGTTGCTCCGGGACATTATTACCTGCGAAACTGGAAGCTGAATTCAAATTTAGTACCTCAATACCTGAAGAAGAGCAGTTACCGTGTCACTGGGTACTTCTATTATGGGGAATTCAGGACAGGAGGAATTTGTAATAGAAATGACTGTCTTTGCAATACTGAAATAAAAACATTGAATTCAAAGTGGTTCCACCATACATATTAATATATACCAGCAAAAAGTCTAATAATTGGTCAATTAAATAAAGTTCCATATGAATAAACAAAAATTCAGAACTTTATAGCAAATAGCGATTTTAAAACCAGTTTGATTTTCAAATGGAATATAAAAATGGATATATTCAAGTAGAATGGAGCTAGGCATAATATGTTTATAAATGTTATACCATAGCGCTTGTAACAAACATAATAATAAACTAAACTCATGGCTGGAATATTTAGAATATATTCAGCAAAACAGTGCTTCGAAAATTATATACATTAGCACATCGATTTTACCAGTGTCTACGACGAGGTACGTAATTATAATGAGCTGCAGATGATTACCATTTGATGGCTAAAACCTGTGGATAACTGAAGTGTCGCTTGATTGATTTTGTGGTAACTTAAATTGTTAATGAGTGCATAAATTGAGCAATTTTCAATTTTATATCATTGGCAATTTGTCGCTGTACATGTCGAAATGATCCAGTTGCGCATTTTTTGCTGTTCGGCCTTATTGGCAATTAAATTGCTGCTAATTCTAAATGTTTACCAAATTCGGGCGGTAAGTATTGGCATTAATTGAAAGAAAATTTTGAAAAATTTAATACAATTACAGGAACGTTTTGTGGAGTTTAAAAATGCCAGTAGTACGTACAATCCAAAATATTACAATAATTTTACAATATACGTTATAAATCAAACGCTCAACATGGATATGGATATTAAAATACCAATTGAGCGGGGATATAAAGTCCATATCGAGTATCAACTGCGAGTGGCCAATGCGAGAACCTATCAAACGCTTTTTAGCCACAACATCGACATATGCGCCTCAATTAGCAATGTTAAGGAAGGATTGCTCAAGACCTGGTTCAAGAGCATGACAAAATACAGTAATTTCATGCAAAATTGTCCCATGGACCCGGGACATTATTATATGCACAATTGGAAAATGGGCAAGACGATGACGCATCAGTTTCTGTATCCTGGAGAATATCGTGGCAGAGCAGATTTCTTTTATGGCAAGTACAAGACCAGAACCGAAGAACGAGCCATGTCCTTTGTGCTGGAAGTAGTTCTCCACGGCTAAATTAGAGTAATTTCTCACTCAGATTGCTCCACTGTGAACATTAATAAAGCTATAGATCTGCAGTAGCAATAGCAGCTCGAGCATAATCGATGCGTTTACGTTGACACTTTCTGCTATCGTCACCTTGCAGCAGGACAAGCACATACATATATACTTATTACGGGTAGTACTTTATTATTTTACACCCAGGCATCGCTGCAGCAGTCGCCAGTCGGCAGTCAGCAGTCTCATGAGAAATAATAATATCCTGTACAAGGCTGCAACATGTGGCACGCTACGCCAATGATTATCGCCTGCCGTCAAGCGGGCAAAAGAAGCAAAAAAAAAAAATTAAATAAAAAATATATATCGGAAAGGAACATTCAATTTAGCTACAATGTCCTCGATGCCATCATCGTCCATGTCTTCCACACTTGGCAGCTGTCGCCTGCAGTAAAAGGAGCTGCTGCTAACGGTTTGAGCTTTTCTTTAACTGTATTTGACTTGTCGTCACTGCTTCCGCCTCGTCTCAAATTGCGTGCGTAATTTTAACTTTATCGCTTCCTAATTGCCGCCCCACCTGCACATGTCTCTTGCCTTGGCCCAGCGGTAGGTCCGGCCAAGGATCTGGCAAAATTTCACACATTTTTCCAGCAATTTGCCTTGGGCTCTGCGTGCGCGCTTGTGTCCAATTTGCTCCGATTCCCGCTGGTATAATTATGGCATGTGTAGTTCTACGGGATGACTTCTTCTTATCTTCCCTGCGGCCATCTCAGCTGCTCCCCATTTGACTCTGTTGCTAATGAGTGAAAGTCAGGTAAGCTTTGTTTAATTAGTTCGATTGGCTGTTGCGGCACCTAATTGCTTAGTGCTCAATTTAATACAATTCCCAAGAGTCTGGCAAATTATCGAAACACTTACCATAGCTGTTCACAAAGTGTATACATTTCGTTAGTAGGTGTGGAATTAAGAAATACACATTTTTAATTTAATTTAAAGTTGAATTGAAGAGTCTTAAGAGAAGGCTTATACTCTGGATACGTCAATTGTTACAGATCTGTGATTTATCGACGTCAATTTGACTGTGATTACCTGATGCAGTCATGGAAAAATATATATTGGAATATACACCTATCTAGCAGATGGGCATTCAAACTGACTTTCGGTATTACATACTTTAAAAAACTTTTCAAAGCAAATTTTCTGAAAATTTTATTTATAAATTTAAAAAGTATGTAATTTATGAAAATCAATCGCAAAAATTATTGTACTTTAATTTTGAAGAATTTTTTTCTGATAAAAATGAATATGAATGAGTCTATATTTTCAACAATTTACTTATAGATGAAAAAGAAAAACAAAGTAAAATCGTTTCTCATTGTAAATCAATTTCACGCCAAACAAACGGTAAACGATATTTAACACACAGCACGACAACTACGAGGATAATGATGGCAATTTCCGTGAGTACATGTTGCCACTCCCACAATTATTTTGCCTCACAGATGCCACCGAAAACTCGACAAATGCACTGGATCCCGGCGCGACGCTGCTGCTTCTTTCAGACGTCCTTCGTCGATGGCGACAAAATACAAGAAATTGCGCTTTGATTTTGCCTTGATTCCAGCGGAAGTGCAATGATAGCAAAGAGGAAAATAGGAGGAGGAAACAGAAACAAGAAACAAGCAAAGCAAAGAAAAGAGGAGTGGAGGGGAGAGAGGGGGCGGTCTGAACAAGTTGCGTACTCTGGGAACGCGTGCGAACGTGTCGAGTCGTGAGCCGGGCAAACTTGTCGAGTTGTCGAGTTGAGGGAAAATACTTTGGGCCAACTGTTATTGTCAGTGTTTAAATTATTTTGCGCTTAGTTTGCCACTCGCATAAATCGCAGCCAAACACAACCAGAAGCGGTGGCAATTCCAATTGCAGCACTTGTGCGCCATTCAATTGCGTGTCCATGTTCTTGTCCATGTCCATGTCCATGTCGATGTCCGTATCCGTGTCTGTGTCGGTGTCGTTGTCGTTGTCGTTGTCGCAGTCCATGTCCCATCTTCCTTGTCCAGTTGCAAAAGTGCAAGCGTGTCGCGTGCAGCACCAATCCAACCCAACCAAGCCAGGTCGAGGCTCATTAATTTATTTATGCGAAGTGCACGTGCAACGATTTGCTCAACTGGAAGTGAGAAATTGTGTTAGCGATCTGATTTGAGGCAATAGCTGTGGGCTATAAATGATTCATGGCCCTTAAATGTGACAAATTAGGTAGACAATGGATAAATACACATAATGCATGCATTGCGTTCACTTCACATTTTAATGTCGACAAATACTGAGGTATTTGTAACCATATTGTTTTTCCACTCTCTAATCTAAAACAGAGCATCAATACGAAAGTGTCAAGTAAATGTAAAAGCCGGAATGCTGTCCTTATTCTTGTCGCAGGTTAATCCCTGTGGGAACATAATTTAATATTATGCTAGTTATAATTTTCACCTTTAGACATACCTTTGAATACTTGAAGACGTTGTGCTTCCAACTTTGGAATAGGCTGTGTTGGATTAAATAGAAAAATAATAATAATAATCCCGAAACATTTTCAGCATTTGTATTGTTTAGCTGGTAAATCTTTACTTGCTAATTTTGTTTATTAGCCAGATTATTTCTGTCCAAAAAAAGTTCAGCTGACTGGATGATTGCATATTAATAGGACACATTTATGGATCATTAGTCTAACAAATGCGATTGATTTGTTGCAAATGATCAAACATTAAAAATAAACTTTCAAATGATAAGCTAAGCAAAGCTGTCTAAATTATCAAAGAAATTGTTGGTAATTAAATTATATAGTTATACAAAAATACAAAATAGATCAATCAAAATTATATGAAAATCTAAGTTGATTGATTCCGGGATATTTATTACTACTGCTAATATTTGTATAAATTTTAGTCAGATAAAGAGCCAGATAAAATTGTTATTATAATTAAATATTTGGAGAGATCTTTGTCTGCCTCTTCTTAAACAATATGTAGTTTAAATATTTCAGTTTTATAGTGATGCCATTTGGCTCTTTACAGGTAAGCACCTATCAGCGTAATTAAATTGCTCGGCTAAAGTTGAATCCGTGCAGTTTGTGCACTACGGCCGCAATTTGTTAAGGACGACCGCTGGAAATATGATAAATTGCCGCTTTTACAGGCGGCTGCAGCAGCCGGACAATGGGAACAACTCGAATAGTTGGACAGAAGCCGCAGTCAGGCAGCATTTGCCGGCACATAAATTCAAAAAATGAGAGAGAGCCACTATTGCTGCTAACCAAATCTTAATTATAAATCTAAGGAAGCACTTGGAAAAAATTACCGCAAGCGCAGTCAGCTGTCCGGCGTCCCAGTTACACGAGGGAAACACAAAAAAAAAATATAAATAAAAAAGAAAAAATAGTGGGAAAAGAAGAGAATAAAATGAAGAAGCGAACACAAAATGAAATGATGATTTAATAGAATGGTCTGCGGGCACCGCCAGCTGGTTGGCTGAGCCGAATGAATGGGCAAGTCGAGCCAGCGGAAATGACTCCATAAGCTGCTGCAACCATAAACCGGAAGTTAACAGACTTTTGCTGATGTGGCACTTTTCGTACAGGACGAGAGCTGGAACCGTGCAACTTCAGGACAAAGCAGACTCCGGGGTAGGGAGACGGACACGGACACGCTCGGCGGGCCGTCTGCGAAATTGTGACAGCGCATGGCCGCAGGATAATCAAATAATTTTTTTTCCTCCTCATCGTCTTTGATGCTTTTCACACAATTGCAGGCATCGTGTTCGTTTTTTTTTTTTTTTCATTATTTTTTGCGGCTTCGTCCTGGTTGCTCCCGCTGCGCGGCACTGGCTGGCTCTCGTTAAATTATTGTGCAACATTGCCACAAAATGCTAATTGCCGTCCGATGCGATCGAGATATTGCAAAGTCCGAAAACTTTTCAAATTGCAGCTGTCAATGAATTTTACTTGGTTTTGACAGTTTCATTTTCTACGTCGCTCCGATTTGCCTCTCCTTCTTATCGCAATGTGTCAAACTATGCTAAATTTACTTCGGTTAATAAATCATACAAATTGAGAGTCTCGAAACTTTTTCTCAATGTGTAAATTTTTTCTCGCTATTAAATATGATTTCTCGCATTCGAATAATGTATTCTCACATGCAAATATTTATGCACATTTCATTTCGCCGTAATGCATTTTACGGTTATTAAAAATGTTTACGCTATTTTTGGCGCGAATAAATGTCCAATTTTTTGCTCAATTTTATTTGTAATGTTAACGCTCGAAATACTTTCAATGCAATAACGAAAATGAAGTAATTATTGTGGACTTTTAAGTTAAGCATGCTTCAGTAAATAAATATGTGTTATAATGTAAAAAAAAGTGGGTGTTAAAAACAGCGTAAATATATTTTTTTTTAATAAAAAGAGCATAACAGTCATTTGTGAATCCAAAGCGTTGTAAATTCAACTATCTCGGTGTAAAAAAACAATTTTTTAACGATTTGACAATTACTGTTATTAAAACGTGAATATTTTGAGCTTGTTGCTAGTCAAATTAATTATTTTTTTACAAAGTATATTTCATTGCAGTTATATTCAAATCAATTATTATTATTATTGTTAACAGACTCGACTGTAAAATAGCTGCAATATAATATGAAATTATGCAAGTAACATATGATATCGATATAAATCGATATTATTGCTGTGCTAGAAGAGGATCAACTCACATTTCACTTAAAATGTTGATAAGCTTAGTCTAATTTTGTCAGTTTCCTGTACTTATAAGCTAAATTGTAATCTTTATGTGAATTACAAAAACCTTGACAATGTTTCTTTTTTCTTTAAGACTAATTCAAGTTGAGAAATACTTTTAAAGAAATTACTTAATATTAGCTTACGCGTAAGTAAGAAAAATCTAACAATTTAACAACTTGAAAAAATAACTCGCTCAATGCACATTTCTTGTCACCAACTGCCGCTGAGCAAGTTAATGAGGAACAACAGCAACATGGAGGAGATTGGAGTTGGGCCTGAGGAAAAGTTATTTGCTCAAGTGGCGTTTTTCCATTTTGCCACATACAACAGGCGACGCATTTTAACTTGAAGGCGGCAGCTGCTGTTGGAATAATGACGATGATTTCGTTGATTTGAATTGTGATTAAAATGCAGTGTATAATTTTTTGGCACGACCGACTTGGCTGTCTCCAGACGCAGGCGGTCGGTATGTGAGGCGCCTCAAGAAGTTTTTTGATTCGTTTCACACTTTGTCTGACTGTGCTGAAATGCTGAAGTGTGGTACCACGTCGGAGAATGAGGCGCGGTCGGTATGGTCGGTTGGTAGATGGATGGGAGGGGCGTGGCATGGCAGGGGAGCTCGAAGAAAAATTGCAAAACCGCAACTCGTGTCGACTTGCCGCTCCAGCTCGACTTGATGTTAGAATAATGAAGAGGCAAAACTTTTGCGCAAGGCATGTAATTTTTCGATGTGACAGCCGGCCTGCGCTGCCTGCCTGCAGTAGCCCCCCCCCCCCCCCCTACAACCAACCAGTCTTCTTACCCCTGCCCACGCACCGGAAACCGTAGTTGTCATTCGTTTTGTGCATTTGTTACAAAGTTACAGCCGAAATAAAAATAAGAATAAAAGAAAAACACATGACAACGAAACACGAAACAAACCCGCAACTGCATAAAAACTTCTGTTGTACAAGATCTGAAGCGACTGCACTCCTTTTATTCCCTACTTTTACTTACTATTACAGTTAGGCCTAACACTTGCAACTGCCACCAGTTAGTATAGTCCGTACACTCAGCAAAAACAATGACTAACAATTTACAACCAGATTGGCAGAAAACATTTTGTATAATTATTATTATGTTTTTTATTTATTTATTTGTTTTAATTAGACAAAGCTACACTTAATCTACAACTCATTATTAATATTATTTCTTTTTTACTTTTATAATAAATATTAAATAGAGATTTTGAAAATACAAACCTGTAATTAAATCTGGTTTTCCATAATTTATAAATATTTGTATTTTAAAATAACTGTAAAATACGATATGGATCGATTTCAAAGTTGTGTTAACCAGCTTATAGAGGTAGAACTGAATTTTGGTAAAGTAAGAAATATTATTTTTATATATTTATTTTATTATTATTTTAATTTCTACAAGTTTGAAATATTTTACTCTGTACTTTTTACACTGAAATTAAGTGCTGATTTATTACTACTTTTTAGTTAAATATATGTCGAATTATAAATCAAGCTGGATTTGCCAGTGTCTATTTTGCATTATTCTTTTTTGGCAAGTGTAGTCAATAGTCCAGTTCGCCCTGCCATCAGCGCATATAAATCACGGCGAGCCGAGCGTAGGCCGCGTTATAAATGCGAACAATGACACAATTGATTGGCCAATTACGTGCGCTTCAGGGTGATTATGACGTTACGTACCGTTAGCCGCCAGAGCCACTCGTTTGGCGTTGTCCAGCATCCGCAGTGGAGTAGGAAGGCTGCCGCCCATCGGGGGTGGACCAGACGGCGTGTGCATGTGTCATGCCTGGCTAAATTTACACAATTAAATGCGTGAAATTCGTTTCAATAATTGAGCAATTTTTCTGCACAATGAGAGGCCAACACTTTTTTTTTCTTTTTTTTTTGTTGCAAGCTGTTTTCTTTAAAGGCCAAATGTGTTAAATATAGAATTGTCTGGGTTATCGCTGAATTGAGATATAATATCTGCATCGTCAGCTCGTCATAAACATAAATCACAATTAAGCACACACACTGATGATGACATCCCGAAGCCGCTTAACAAATTTGGCTTTTGGACAAAAAAGGCGCTAAGGACTCTGAAGCCATTAAATATGCATACCCTTTGCGGCCATAATGTGTCGGCTAACAATATAAGAGTTGCGTTAAAGTTCAGTTAACGGGCGGGCACAAAAAGTAATAATAAAAAGAAGATAGAATCGTCCAACTTTATGGCCAGTGGTTAAGGCTGAGGCAAAGCCGCAGCTAATTTATTTGCAGGGCTCGCGACCATCTATGCGATGCGAGCAGGAGGACATCGTCCTCCACAGTGGCCCGTACTTCATTGCGCAGTGGCTCGTTTAAAACGCTGATTCAGTTTCATCATTAACCAGATTAATATGGCCCGACGCTGCCAACTGACAGGCCAAATATGGCAGCCCAAGGACCAAACGACCCAAGCCGCATCCGCAGCCCGTTCTCGAAATGGTAATCGATTGTCCATGCTGGGGATATGTTCTAGTCATTGCCATGGCCCCTCAAAATGTCTGTCCTTGCCAATGTGGCCATGTGGTCATCCTCATCCGCCAGCCAGAGTAGTAGTCGTCGTCGTTGCTGTTGTTGTTGTTGTTGTTCTCTGTCATTGCACTGACACTTCAAGTTTATCACATTGCAGTTTTGTCGAGCGTCACGTGGCGTATGCGCAATATTGGGCCATGAATTTTTATGCATGCTCTGTGTGTGCGTGTGTGTGTGTGGTACTTTGGCTAATTATGCAACGCATTGTCGACTAATTGACCAGTGCAAATTAACGAAACGCATCCTTGCACAATGTTCCAGCCTGAATCAGTCGCACGATTTAGCTAAAGATAAAAGATTGCAACAAATTCTTACAAATCTAAAAATAATCTGTTGAAGGCTCAATTTAATATATATATTTTGTAACCCTCTGTAGATACCCTTTCCGAGCCACTTCCTAGCCTGCTGATTGCAATTGTAGATATTTCCGACGCTTTCTACTCTTTGCCCCACGGTTTATTTAGTATCTCTGGCAGCAGCCGCGCGGAATTGTGATAATATTTGCCGAAAAAAAGTATTTACATTTTACTCAAAGTTGGTTGCTTTCACTGTCTGACTTTTACTTGCTCACTGCTCCCTCTCCCCCTTCTCCCCCTTCTCCATCTTCATCTGATTTGTGAACAGGCGGGAAGCCGGGGATTTTTGGCTTCTACGCAATCACAGTTTTCGACATTTTACGAAATTGTATCGGCGTCGAAGTTTTCCTTTACTTATTTGTTTGACAACTGTTGTTTTTCTTACTCTTTTTTCTTTTTTTTCCGCTTAGCGCGAAATAAGAAAAGTTTTTTATTTAAACAAATTTTTGGCATAGGCATGCATGGCTTTTATTTAAAGTTTGATTTGCTTTGGTTTTCTCAAAAATTCCATTAGATTTCCCCAAGTTTTTTGTCTATCAGCAGCTATTAATATATTTTGTACACTTTTTTTTTACTTTATTTTTTATTTGCTATGTCCTTTAGGATTTTTCACAACTAATTAGAGATTTGTATCTAGTACGTCCACAAAGAAATTGCCAAAAATTGCTGGCACCCCAATGCAGTGAATGCCTTTTCAAGTAGTTGAATGTGCTTGGGGCCAACTTCAACTCGTTAGCCGCAAAAATATGATCTAATAAGCAGGCAGTCAAAAGTACAAAGGTCTACCGGCCTTTGAGCCTCAAACTCCAACCACCCAATCAGACAGACTGGCAGATAGACAGACAGTCAGGACGAGGGGCAGAGCGACAGTCAGATACTTTTGGCTCGAGCCGACCAATTAAATTTTACCCGCATCAATAATCATGAAAGCAAAAATTGCCAAAGAACGCTGCATGCCTAGGAAAAAAAAAAATCCGAGTACGTGGATATCCTGGCCGGGAAGCCGGCAAAATGCCACATAAAACGTTAGCGCGAAATTAAAAGGCACATGGCGAAGGCGTCGTCGTCGTCGTGTCAGACTTGAAGTCGACAAGCGTGTAAATGATATAAATTCAATTTAATAAAATTGTTAAAATCGCAACGAGCGAACTGTGAAAATGCTTTGCGCCCAGGTGAGCTCAAAATATCTGAGAAGTTTTACTAGCAATCAGCGCAGGACGCAGGATGCAGGGCGAACCGGGAACGGAACGGGAAATACGCGTGAAAATTCCTAGCAATTATTTCACATAAAGTGGGTAAAGTCTGCTCTCTTCTGACTGCCATTGTCTGTCTGTCTGTCTGTCTATCTGTCTATCGTCTATGGGTCTGGACCTGTGTCGCTGCCGCCGTCGTCGTCAATGCTTTTGTCGCCTTTTGACTGGGTTGTCAGCTTAGGAGTAAACCGTGTACAGGAAGAGCACCAGACCAATACAGCTTTGATAACCATTTAAGCGGATTGCGTGGGTTACATTCTCTCGCCTTAATATCATTGCACGTTAATCGCATAATTTTCAAGGGCTGTGGACAGTGTCATCCGATGGGGTTGACTGGGTTGTGCTTCTTGCAGGGGGTTGCATTCGCATTGCTTACGTTTATTGCATATTATTTTTGTCGCAAATGTCTTCCGTTAAATGTCTTTTGTTGCACGTGTCTTTGGCCTTAAATTGAGCTCATCTGTTGCTATGCTGAACCCGATTTATTAATTTTAAGTATCTTTTGTTCCTTCAACTAGTTTCAACTAGTAAAAATAATCATTTTCAGGCCATTCGCTCGAAAGGAAAACCCAACTCTGGTTTTGCTCATTGCGAAAGAGTTCGCACTACAATTTTCATGCAACTACTGTCTCTTTCCAACTGTTTCCATCTCTTTCCCCTTTGCTCTTGTGGCTGCGGTTGTCTTCATGTCTAATTTAGCGACATTTTATTGTACTTTTCGCCGCAATCTCTTTCCATTGTTGTAATACAATTTTCTTGTCGCATTTTAGTCAAGTTATTTTATTTTATTGTTGCCTGGCCTGGCCGCAAAATGTTTTTGGTCGAGCGCTGCTCGCCCCCCTTGCCTAAAAGCAGGCAACATGCATTTCTACATACATATTTAGACATACATATGTACATACATTTAAATATACATATTTAGACATACAACGGGACACTCTTTGCTTTCTCTGTGTTTTCTCTGACATTTCCACATTTTGGCAAATTTTGTGTGTACTTTGCGGTCACACACATGCTGTGTGCTCGCGCCAATATACCCTGTATGTGGGCGAATTGAACCCTTTGCTCTGCCCCCCCCCCCCCCCCCCAAAATAACTCTGGAACTGCGACTGCGGCTTTGTCTGCACTTCTTTCATGGTGTCTCTTAAGATAGTGCAAGAATTATTGGCAAGCAATGCGGCTGCAGTTAGAGTGTGTGTGCGTGTGTGTGTGTGCGTGTGTGTTTTAATGTCGCATATGTTTTATTAAAATGAGCTTACATTTCGCTTTCAATTTGCAGACAACGAGTCGTGTTTTTTTGGTATGGGCAACTCATCTGCTTTTTGTCCCTGTTTTATTGTCATCAGTTTGTTTTCATTAAAAATGCGTAAGCCTGACATAAATTTATTTACTTGCTATTTTCTTCAGTAAGTAAAAATATCTCTCTTTGCGAAAGAAACATCAGTTGAGAAAAAACTACTTTACTTGATAGTTTTTTTTTATTTGAAGATGAATAAAATTCAACTAGTAATTCGGCACAGACAACAGTCTTAAATTATAATTTATAACTGAGAACCAAGAACAAGACTCCAATTTTAATACTAATACTAACTGAGAACTAAGAAGCACTTACATAATTTTTTAAAATTACTTCATGCCACATACAATTTTGTGGAGACAAATTGCAAACGGCTGCAACTTCAATTTAAATCGAAAAACTATGCAAAATAAATGAGAAAGGCAGTTCATTAATATTTATACCAGTTCGACACTGTCCAAGGAAAATACATACATCTCTGTGTGTGTGTGGCTGGATTGTGAATGTGTGTGTGTGTAACTGTGTGTGGGGCACTATATGTGGCAGTAAAGAACAAAGCGTCCAAATTAATTTAACGCCAACGCCAGCGCCCTCAGTTGCAACAAACAACAGGAAAAACCAGTGGAATAGGAAATCAACGGAGGCCAGAGATAAAGAACCGAACAAAACAAAAAAAAAAAATAGAAAACAAAAAAAGTTTTTTTTTTCTCTTAATTTCAACAGCTAGACAAAATGGCGTTGAGCATACCAATGGCATAGGCCAACCCTCGCAGTCCTATCTAAAACCGAGCAGAGTCCGCAATAGTGCACATTGGTACACTTGATTGATTTCATTTTATATACGCTGCGATTTTCCAATTACAGAAACGCTAAAATCAGCACAAAATCAAAGGCCGCACAGTGGGCCAAAAAGGGTTTTTTTTTATTGTTTTATAGTTTTTAACTGCTCTGTAAATGGGCTAATGACGAGCATATACTTGAACAGTAAGGCAAAATAATTTTTATATTTTTTCAGCTATGCAAAATTAAATTACTTACTACGGTTCCACAATCTTTGGTAATCGGATTCTAAAATGTTGCTTACAATTCCTTCAATCTAATCAAAAAGTTTTTGTTTGATGCTACTTTTTTTAAGTAATCAAATCGATTTTTGCCAGAGTCAAATAATAATAAAATCAGGTTGTAATATTCAGGCAAGTATTAAAAAATAATTGTCTACATTTTATTTTATTGTAGTTAAAATGCGTCAACCGATAACAATTGAGAACATGTAAAAAATATAGCTTAAGTGTATAACAACTTTAACTATATTTGCCAATTATAAAAACAGAATTACAGTCCAAGATCTAAGACAAGAATCTATAAGTTTTATTGCTTGAACTTAGTTTAAAGTAAGCTCGTATTTTGCCCACTGTACTGGTTAGCAAAGACAGTGAAGAACATAGATGGTGGTAAATAAAATAAACTAAAGTTGAGCTCAATGTGTTCGTTTAGCTCTCGATTTTCAAAAGCACAAAGCATCGAGCCTAATTACGGCAGCAATGCGCCGGAGAATTGCTTTTCTATGGCCGGCCACAAGCCGTATACGGGATTATACATACGTAAGAGAAAAATTTAACTTTCATTTGATGGCCGCTTTTCTACTTCGCAGCGATTGTAAAACCCCCAATGAAAATGGCAATTAGCTTGCCTGCTAAGACAGACAGTGGTCAGTGAGCGGTGGGTGGTGGGTGGTGGGTGGTGATTTTGGTTGGGTGAACTGTTCAGACTGTGGCGTGGGTCAAGGCTGTATTAATGAATTAACATGGCCAAATGAGTTTGGACAAGAGTACAAATGGTTTTGGGCTTAACTCGTGACTTGAGTCGAGTTGAGTGCAAAAGTTTTGCAATAAAGAGCCAGCCAAGCTCCACGTGTTTCGCATTGTGAGACTCGCAATTAGAGGCGCCTCCACAATGCGCTGCAGTTTTGCAAGTGCAACGCGACCAATTTGAACGAATCAGAAGCCGTTAAATTGTACAGCGCATAACAAATTGGTTTTCTGGCACAACCAAAATGTGCTTCAGACTTCAAACTCTCAGCATACGCAGACAAGCCAAAACACTTAGAGAAAAAATGGCTATGTTGCGCGAAAATATTAAATCTAAATATACTGTAAATTTATATGTTATATTTGGTAACAAATATAAATTTTTCGTTTTACGTAGTACATTTTTTTCTGAGTGTACGCACTGTTCAAGCCCCACCCCCTCCCCAACTCGAGTCTTGTAAAACTGTCAAGCCCGCCACAACCAACATCGCTGAACGTTACTTTTGTGGCAGTTGTTGTTGCCGCTGCTGCTGCCGCTGCTGCTGCTGCTGCTGTTGCCGGCAGCATTGTTAATGTCATTTTAGCTGGAGTTTGTGTTGGTGGCAGTGTCTGCTTGATATATTGTTATCATTTTAACAATGGAAATTATTTCATTACATTGTTTTTAGCGCCCTTTTATTATGTTAGACACGGTCGCTGTCAGAGGGCGGCAATGCGGCAAATGTTTGTTCCTGCTAAATGGAGTCTCAGCCAACGCTTGAAATGGTATTGAGATTCTTGTATAGAACCTGATATTGTCAAGCAGAACAAATTTAATGGAACAAATTCAGAGTCACTGGCTTAGAATTTATGAAACCCCGATTTCCAAATATATCTATTCAGTTTTTGCAGGTATTAAAAACTTTCACTGACTAAACGAATTTAATAAATCACAAAAAACGAGCTTTGAAGTGTGTTTTATGTTTTATTTTCACAGATATTTATAAATGCGTATTTACTTCATTTGCATTTCAAATAGAGTGGAACTCAGACCAGCATAAAAATAAGAAACAAACTGAGAGCTGCTTTGGCAAAATGTATATAGATATATATACAATATATATATATTGTATTTGGACATCATTAAAAATGTTACATTTGAATGAGCGTAAGGCGTGCTCATCCTCCATGATGTGGATGATGATGATGTGGATGATGACAGTTTCGTTTCGGCTTTTGCTTGATATGCATAAATGTCAAAGTGATTACAATGCAGGCTGTGCTGGGTGCGCCCGCAATGTGTTTATCGTTTTGTCACATGCCTCAGTGCATTCGACGGCAGCACTCAGCACCCAAAAAAAGGACAACTCCAGGACACAAGCTGCAAGCTGTTAGCTGTTAGCTGTTAGCTGTGAGCTGTGAGTGTGACAACGCCCATTCATTCATTCGCTCACTCGTTGCTTACACGCCCATCGAGCACGACAAGACGGCACAGGATGGCAGGACGAGAGGACTTGGAACATAGTCCATCGTCTTGATGTACGCAGGTGCGCTTATTGCCGCTCGGTTGCACTTCGTTTGAAGGCAAGCCGAAAATCTCGACAGCAGATCAAAGCCAAGTGTCCTGTCCCCCACCCGAATTCCCATTCCCACACTTGGTCTTGGGTGCTGTCTTCGCCTTTGCGTGCGATTCCACTGAGTACTTGGCCACAAATGAAAAGCAACGTTTTAATAATTTTACCCTCGAAATCCTTTTTGAGCGCCTTTCATGCCAAACAATATCCGGTCACATTGGCGTGACAAGTGCCCCCGCCACAAAACCAGAGTGGGCGGGGCTCCTTCTTGGTCCTGTCTAGTTCAGTGGTTGTCCAATTGCCAGTTTTGTGGTGGCTTTGACTTCGAGCTAAGGCCTCAAATGAATTTTGGCTGCTGCACAATGATTAGTTGAGCTTCACTCAGCATTCTTTTAAATGAAACACAACTTTTTATTTACAACTTTAAAACACTGCAAGAGCAAAAATGTGGCACAGGCGGCACATGATGAAGCGTGCCTCAAGGTGTGCAGTTGCAAATGTTTTTGCTGTTAGCAAAAAAAAAAAAAAAATGAACTGGCAGCCCCATTTGCATAGAGAGCTCGTCTGAAAACACTTTGAACTTTTTAAATTTTTAATGAATCAAAAATGTTTTCACACTTTGGCTCACCTTTTTTGCACAACCAGGGTGCTTCTACACACATCGATATGTGTGTGTTTGTGTGTGTGTGTGTGTGTGTGTTGTCTGTTTTGCTCGCAACATGTCCTCTTTTTGGGTGAGTTCATTTCCATTTCCACCGAAAAATAAAATGAAAATAAAACCGGAAACAGCAGCAGCAGCAGCTCGTCAGAAGCAGTTTAGTCCCCGACTGGGTTCAGCTCAGCAAAGAACCCAGAAAATGTAATTGAACTTAATTCGATTTGAAGCGAAGAGACAAGTTTTTTTCGCCAGCTGTTCAAGTTCTCAAAAGCCTTTCGCATTGCGTGCCTTAAATTACAGCAAATGCAGCAGGCTTAAAGATTTTTTTTATATTTTAGTTTTAATTGAAAAGAAACCAAAAAGAGTTTAATTCCATAATCATTTTATTACAAGAAATATATAGACGCTTGAACAATTGCTTTTTGGCTATTCATTACACATGGCACTATTTGCCAATTCATTTTGCCCCTTTTGCCTCAAAAAATGGTTGTATGAACGCGTGGCAGCAATCTCAAGTTTATTATACACTCAGTTGGCACAAATATGGATGAAGGCTAAGTTGTGGTCAATTTTTGTGCATATGCTGGCATGAAGTGAGCTCAAGTGCAGCTGCTTTCGTGCCCCCCCCCCCCCCCCACACACAAGCTAACACACACAATAAGAATTTTCCATTTCCCATGAAAAGCACTTGAAAACTTCCAAAAAAAAAAAAACTACAAAAAAATTGAATGTGCTGCTATTTGAGACACGTCGATACTCTTACACATCTGCTCATATTTACATTTAATTATTTATTGAAAAAATTTAACTTAATGATCTGATTTTTTAATGATTAATAATCTGATTTTTTTCTTTTTTTTTTGTATGAATAAAATATTTATTTAAACTATAAAGTTTGGCTTAAATGATAAAAAAAAAAACAATTTATTTATTCAGTCAATTCTGGAAAACAATTACACTATAAATACATCTATAATCATTTTAAAAGTATTTATATAAAATCGGCTATTCATGCTGATCAAGTATACATTATGCTTTCGAAGAGGTCTGCTTCAAGCTCACTAAAAAATAATAATACCCTCTGCTGATAAACAGAAATAATCCAAACAGTGCGCCCTAAGGCAACTTATGTGTGTGTGTGTGTGTGTTATTGTTGTTGTTGTTGGCCCCAACAAGTTCATTTTTCTGCCAGTCAGCCACACAATTGCCACACAGAGGTGGGCAGAATTGCCAGCAAAAATGTTGTTGTATTGTTGCATATATACTCTCTCTGTATGAAATGTGATTTTGAAATTACTTCAAGTTGATTGCATTGCATTGCGAATAGATTTTAATTGGTCTGTTGGCTGTGTAGAGTAATCGGTATAAGCAATCTCATTTTGATACAGATGCCCCCTGTAGAACATTATCATTCTCAGTTGCAGTTCAGTCCTCGTCCTCGGCCTCCACCCCGGCACCCATCCACAGCTCCGCCGCACAGCTCAATCCTATCTGCACATATTTTCCAATTCATCGACGGAGCTTTAGTCAAACACACAATAACCATAAATCTTTGAGGCGCTGCACTTAAGTTGAGCCAGAGTGCATATAATTTTCATTTAAATACCTATAGACTTTGGTTCGCCTTCTTCTTGCCACTTTCTGCGTCTGCCCCCCCCCCCCCTCGCACCGAAAACTAGCTGAAAATGTCCTTGCTGGCTGCGACAACGTGAGACTGGGTGGAAAGCCGAAGCAATATTTTTGCATTTTGCAATATTTTCGAGAGCGTTGTTAATTTCATGGCTGAATGGTTAGTATTTTCAGAGAAGCAGCCAGCAAATTCTTTTCTTGAAAGGTGCTCTGCCAGCTGCATTTTGAGCATGATGACAGTGAATATTTCTACAAAAACACTATCCTATTTGCCAGCGGTAACTAACGGTTATGTAAGTTTATTTTATTTTACTTAATTTTTTTTTTTAAATATATATATTTTTTTTTGTCTTGTGCAAACAATAAATTCAATTAAATGCGCGCATAACTTTGAATTTGCTAATCGGTTTGCAGAACTTTTTTAATAACTTCCACACCTAGTTGAAGCTATGCACACAGCTGATAATAAGCTCTGCTTAAATTATAAACTTTTCATCCTCCAAAAACTTGTATAATTTTTTTGTTTGGTTTTTTTTGGCTGGACTCCACTTGATGCCGCAATTTGCCAGCGCTAATTGTAATAAATTTGCGTTAATAAACTGAAACTGAGGCATATTGCCAGCAGCGTTGGCCAAGTGGAGCAGTCTCGGCCTGGCACTAAGCCCAGCAGTTAATTTGAAAGTTGGTTTTTTTTCATTTTGTGTTCACTTGACCAAAAGTTGCGCGTATAATTTATGCACTTAATTAAAAACATATTAAAAATTGGGATATCTCCAAGTTGTGCATATAATTAAATTATATTTTAGATTTATTAGGAAACAGGAAACAATGTTGTGCAAGTAAAACATTTTTAAAAATTTGAACAGAGAAGTCTCGAAATTTGGAGAGAGAATTGGCGCTCAATTATTGTAATTGCAACTCTTGAGGTCTGTGCAGCTTCGACCACGCCCACTCAGACCAATTAGCATGAACAACTAGCAGCGATTAGTTGACTTTTTTGTCGATGCTTTCAGGGTGATTAAAATCGCACAATGGCAAAGCCATACTACGACTAGAAGATGACCAAGCGTGATGGTCTTGTGCTTCCTTCCCATTTTGCGGGCACTTCTTCTTCCGGCAAAAGTAAAACCACACAATGCCGCGCACATTTGCATACACTTTGAACTATTCAAACAGCCCAGTCCAGCACATCCCATCACATCACAGGACATCCCATCCTGTTCGTCAGGCTGCGCTACCCGTTGACTCGACAATTTTGCGAAATTAACCTCAGACTCGACAGCGGCCTCAGGTCACGTTGCAAATTAAGCAGCGTCCAGCAGCGTTCACGTAAGCCACTTGGGTCAACTCGCCCCCCCCCCCCCTGCTAACCCCTTGTCAACGAATGAGGCTGCTGACGTTGCAGCATTGGCATAAATTTAAAGGGACAGAGGAAGAGAGACTCGGACTCGGACTCGTGACTCGTGAAGATGCGAGGGCACAGACAATGGAGATGGGGCAGCAACTGTAGCATCAGCTTCTGCGTCAGCGTCAGCTAACTAATGATGCCCTAAATTGAATCTAATCATCATTAACAATTACACAGCAGCAATGCTGGCTTGCTGGTGTGATTACCCCGCAGTCAGAGTAGCTCACTCGACCATTAACTCTAATCATATGCAAATAATTAAGCGCAGTGACACGACCAGCACCAGCACCAGCACCAGCACCAGCACTCGCACCAGGATGCCAGGACAGTCAGCCGTTGAAATATTTCCCTCAGGTCCCATCGTGTGATTGTCGCCTATACTTTTGTGCCCCACACCCCCTCTCTCCCCACACCTCTGCGCACTCGGTGACCCCTCTGTGCAACCGCCCAGTGCGTGCCAGATGGACAGCCATGTTCTGGATATGCTGCTGCTCTCCCTCATTCCATTGCCCTGCCTCCTGCATTGTCATCATAAACAGCATGGGTGTGCGTGTGTGTGTGTGTGTGTGTCTGTTGAGTGCCTGCTGATAATGCACACACTCGGTTCATAGGTGGCTAATAAATTTGAATATTAATTGTCAGTGTCTGTGCCTGTGGTTGCACTCCCCGATTAAAATGCGCCAAAATGCAGGGCACAATCCAAGCTGTGCATTTTGGGTTCACTGTCTCCGTTTCTTAAACGACCTAATTGATTTGCCAACAGTGCAAAACCAAAGATAATGAAAGTATTTACATAATTCTGGAACAGGTTTCAATATATATATCAAAATATTGTACAATTTCCTTACTTGTGGCTGATAATTATAATAGAAGGCTTTAATAATTAGAGTATTTGATAGTCGACAATAAAAATGTTCTCCAATTTCTCTGATAGTTTTCATATGTAAAGCTGAACAAGTCAATTAGCCAAATTAAACATTTAACTGCAAAAACTTGCAGTGACATAAAAAATTATTCGGTGAATTTTTGTGCATTTTTGGCATTTTGATAAAACTAATTGTTTTAAATGTCAGCCAAATCCAGTTAAGCAAAATATTTGAACAAAATACTTTTGCATACTGAAAGCAATTTATTCAATGGATTGCCGCTTAAAATATTTGTATGCTGCTCGTTAATTAGCCATTAAAAGTCTCCCAAATGGATGTAAGTTTTTGGCCAACAATAATGGCTGCTTAAGCTAATAACTTATACTGCGATGTTACCCAAAGGAACTGACCATAGAGTGAAATGAGAAAAAATTTCCTGCACAGCCAAAAAGCCCGCATATGGACAACACCAAAAGTAACCCAAAACCAAACCCAAAAATGGAAGTAAAAAAAAATTGCAGCACCAAGTCATGATATGCTCCGGCATCCATTCGCTGCCTGACCCTCAATCGTAGCCGGGGCAGCTGCCACGATTAATTTAACGGTCCGCTGTGTCAAGCTGTTGCGGGAAATACTCGTGCCACTCTGCTACTACACTGGCCCAAAGTGAAATGGCCGCAATTTGCATTTAAGTCTTTCGGAATGCACTCCTGGGCCGACCAATAGAACATTTTCCGTTTCCGTTGCGTTTGCAAAAATTGTTGCCACAAAAAATGAGCCACAGCAAGTGGCAGAAACCGGTGTGAATTTCGGGTGGTGTTGCACATGCTGTTCCTGAGACTGGAGAGCAGAAGTTGGCTTTTGCCAAATAAAAATGCGATTTAATAGCTAAATTACGCTCCCATATGTGTGTGTGTGTGTGTGGGTGTGCGTGTGTTTGTGTGTGCGTGTGTATCCGTGTCTGTCTGCAAACATTTCTGCTGCGTTAGGTATTTTTGCGAGTCCCACGAACTCATCCATTGAAAGTGTGCTCCTCTGCACCACCTATCAGCTAACAGCGCGCGCCTGGCTGTTTGCACTGAGTGTGTGTGCGTGTGTGTGTGTGTGAATGTGTGTGTGTGCGTGTGAAAGTGCAAGTGTGTGTGCAATGAGAACCTGCACATACAGCAGTATTTTGAGCAACGTGGCAATCGTTGCTGGATGACCCAACGCTTTTGACTTTTAATTGCATCACATGAAAGTCATATAATAATTGCATAATTGAATGCAACCAATAAGCGATGAGTTCCAATTTGCTGCTTCGTTGCACATTAGTGTTGCACATAACAACCTTGATGAGCCTTCAGTTGTTTTGACATTAAATACATAAAATCCCATTGTGACTTGCAGTGCACTCAAAAATGGGCAATTCTTCCATCTAAAAAATTCTTCCTTATACAAATTAAACTATAATTAATAATTATTTCTTATCATTTTATTAGGAATAATAAAATAAAATATTCAATTTTTTAAAATCAAATTTCTCGTTTATAATAAATCTCAAGTGTTTAGTTCTTAATGTTAAGTCTAAAGCATATAAACCATTTTATTTATATCAAAAATAACAAGTTATTAAATATATATAGGAAAATAATTTAGATAAAGTTGACAAATTAAGTTGTGTCATTAAGATCCAGAAAAATAAAATATTACAAGAAATTTCAGTAAAAAAAATGTCTTTTATCTGTTGCTTAACTATTAAGCATGACTATAAACGAAGAAGTTGAAAGATCTTTGTTTATGGGTAAAAGTATAAATAAAATCTTCTAAAATAATAATAATAATATTAATTCGATATTTATATAATAAAAAAATTAATTTAAAATATTTTATGTAAGCCTTTTTAGCTTTTGCTTAACTATTAAGAATGAATACAAACAAATAACTTGGAAAATCTTTGTTTTTTGCTTATGGATAAAAGTATAAATAAAATCTTCTAAAATATAATGTTAGCAATATTAATTCGATATTTATATAATAATGTTAAGTCTTCAAAAACTTCCTTGACACTCAATTTTTTCTAAGCCGTTTCATTTTATAATTATGAGAAATTACCTGGCGCCTGTCTAAAGTCAGGCAACAAACTCAAATATATGCATGGGAATGAATTTAGGGATTCATGGGGCTGGGGCTCTTGAGTGTTAGTGTTCGTAAATTGCATATTGCTAGTCCCGTTATCGCAGCTCTAAAACGAGAGCGTCATTTCTCCGTCAGCTAAGCCCCGGCGAAAAACAATCTGCACAACACTTGTAAAACTTGACAGGCGTGCAGCGGACAAGTTTTACGGGAGGCTCGGCTCGTTGGTGCGTCACAAATTTAGAGCGGAACAGCTGCCGCCCATCCCCCTCCCCTCTCTCTCTCTCTCTCTCTCTCTCTGTCAGTTCACCTCCCTCTCCCCCACACACACACACTTTGTTGCCTGGTGTTACCCAGTGCAGTGTTTCACAAACATTTACAATTTATTGCACATTTGCCTACAAAATATCACCCAATTCAGGGCAGCGCACATTTAATGGAGTATGCAGATGGTTGAAGCCCCCCCCCCAACCACACCACACCATGCCACTGCGAAAAGTGCCCAGGGTGTTGCCTTTGTGGTGGTGGTGGTGGTGTGGTGGGTGTGACATTACAGCATGTTCCATTGCACATTTGATGAATTTATTGCAGTTTAGAATTTTTTGCCAATGTGCAGCAGTTGCAATTTTCCCAAAGACACACCAGATACGAGAAATAAAAGAGTACTACGAAAAAACCCCACAAAATAGTAAAAAAAAAAAAAACAGAAGAGATTGTGGGATGACTGTACCAATTTTTTAGTTTTTATTTTTTTTTTTTGCTGCACGTTTTGTGTGTAGATGAGACTGTCAAAATGAACGTTTAGAAACTTATTTATAGTTTGGCGTACACAATTTTGCGGAGAAGTGTTTTGCCGACAAACTTGGTGTGCGATAAGCGCGACAGCATGAAATGAAGTTGTAATGATTTAGATGGAGAATGGGACAGTTCGTATAAGGAATAGTTCAAGTGGCAGCTCAAGTTTGCCACAAGACAGGGTTAAATTGATAGTTACGAGCTCATCTTGGCTGTGCTGAAACTTCTTTTTGGAACAAGCAAAAATGCCCATTGTTTAAATTAAATTTTGTTGTTTTTTATTTTTTGGACAAATGGTGCCCGGCTCACCTTTTCGGTCCAGCACGCCTTCATCTGGTTAATTACCCAACTGATTACAGCCGGAGCTAGCCACTTGCTTTATAGCCAGCTAAGTGGTATTTACGTTTTAATTTAACGCTTCTTTTGCCGGGCGGGCGCCTTTTGTGTTTGGGTGGTTGAGTGGTTGGCTGGGCTGTGTGATGGATAATGGGTGTTCGGGCAATGCGCTTTCGGTTTCAAGAAATGCAATACAAAAGGCGAGAAAAGCAAAAGCCAAAAAACCAAAGCCGGATGCCAAGGCTAAAAAGCTTTAAGCACAAGTAAAGACGTTGTCTGCAAAACGGAGAGCGTGGAGAACGGACGGTGGGGACTGGGGGCTGGACATTACCGTCTGTAATTGCTGCGGCTGGCAGGCAGGAGTCCCTTAACGACAGGACCCCAGGACAAGTTGGGCAACTGTTGCCTTTTGCTTTCTGGTCGTTGGCCGTCGTCCATTCAAGTGGTTTTTGATGACAAAATGAAAGGTAATTTTAGCGCAAATTCTTGCTCTGATTTCGACCAACTGCCGTGGTGTCCCAGACAAATGACAAGTTATGCCAAAAGCAGACAATTCCGGTGTGAGCCGGCCCCGTCAAGTAGGCTTTGTGAGGATCGCTAATGCAAAAAAATTGCCTGACTGGCAACAATAGAACCAACCAAAATGTGCAAAAATTATAATGAAAACGTTTTTCGGCAATCGGAAATTGTGGTTACATTTAGGATAAGTGCCGTCATCGTACACTGAGAAAAAGTTGTTGCATAGTGTGAAATTTAAGTAAATTGCTAAGCAGAGAGGAAGTGCAATGCTACCGAACTACCCCCCGCACCCCATAAGCCTATTACAGGCTGATGAATTTGCCAGCTTTAATCAGAGCGCCTGCAGCGGGAAACCACCATCAAAAGCAGGCAACACAAAAACAAAGCCAACCCTGCTAACTGGGCATATAAACGATTGCACGAGCATCTGTAGCTGTATCTGTAGCTGTAGCTGTATCTGTATCTGTAGCTGAATCTGTATCTGTATCTGTATCTGTGGCTATATTTGCAGCTTGAACTGTTGCCTGTATCTGTCTAACTGTGTGTGGCGGTAAATCTTTATAAGCGCGAATAATTGGTTTCCTCATTTAATGCGAATGGTTGGGCAGCAACAGCAGCGGGAGTTTCCTAGGAGTTTGAGGGGGGAGGGGGCGCAGAAGCAGCGGGCGGCTGTCGTTGTTGCAATCGTTGCGCCGCATAGAAAATGCTCCACAATAAACATCAGTTGAATTTTTTTTCCTTTTTTTTTTTTTTTGCACCGTGCCCCGTTAGCTGTCAGAGCAAACAGCAGGAGTCATAATATTGCAACAGCATCGGGGATCGCAGTCAAAGCTGGGAGAGAAGAGTTTGAGTCGGCGTCAGCTTTGACTTGGGGGAGCAAAAAAGAAATTGCTGGAAAAAATTAATTGCATTTTCATTATGTTGACTGGCAGAGTCAGTCAGAGAGTCAAACGAAGACCGGCAGGCAGGCAGGCAGCAGGCATCAGACAGACAGATAGACAAATGATGGGGATATATAGGCACTTATACATTTGTTATATGCTTGCAGGGTCTCTCCTCTTAACTAAACTGTCCTTATGATAACCTCTCCTCATGGCAGCGAGTGGGCATTAGATATATGTGTAAATGACGTACAAAGTTAGTTTATGTCATAAGTAAAGTGACACACATAAGTAATCACTTACATTATCATTCCATTTTTTAAAGATACTAACAAATCAAATACTTAAAAACAACATGCGCATTAACCATATAAGACCCCTTATCGGGGTCTTATAAATTGATCTATAAAATAAATGTGAGGTTAAACAACAATATGCAATGCCGGAACGAAAAAAAAAAACACTTTTCTTATCTTCATTTTTTTTTTGTACGGCGGGAAATTGATTTCACAAGGCAGACTTACGTAAACAGGTTTTTGTGTTTTTCTAACCCAAATCAATGGATCGATAAGATCAATAAAATCACATGTTTCCCTTACGCTACGTGAGTTGCATTTAGATAAGGCATTCTACTCAGTCATCTTGATATACCTTGTACAGTTCTAAGTATTCGGTATAAAATTGAAGCTTACAAAAAAAAATATATATATATATACACTCTTGTTTATGATGACGTTGGCTATATACCTGTAATATTGTTAATCCCAACGAATAGGCCAACCCCTTCTTTTTAGCATTCCAGCCATACCCATGATGACTCAAACAGTTTGACTGATATGAATACGTTTGCCGTAAAATAAAGATAAATACTTTACGTTTTATTTGCATAAGATACGTCGCACAAAGTGCTATATAAAACCCAAAGTTTTTTTTAAAACCATGTTAATGTCAACTTACTGTGATTATCGTTTGGTTTCGCTGAGTTCGTAGTGAAAACTTGAGGGAATGCGACGCTAAATGGTGTTTGTCGAAAGTAGAATAGAAGAATCTCACATCATGTGGAATGTTACATGTGATAAGCCTGCTATTCTACTTGCCAATCCACACCGATCAGAGATTATGCAAAAAATCATCAAAACTGCACACACACATTTGGATATCTAATTAATTTGCACTAAATCGATGACACACTTTAATCCGAGCACATTTGCTGCAATCACAGGTAAAAATCTATATTCCATTTAAATGATTTTCACGAAAGGGAATACATGAGTGGAGAACTGAGCACTTCGGAGTTCAATAACGAAATAATGGCATATTTTCATAGATATCGCTTTTTATATGATATGCCTTATCTGGCTACAGTTTTTTATTTACTTTACCTTCTACTCCGGCAATATCTTGTGTGTGTTAGTGTGTGCCGAGTAGATAACTGGATTTGGATTGGCCGCTGTTATCGATAGTGAGTAACGTGTCACCTACATATATATATATATATACAGATATATATATATATGTATATGGGTATAGATATGACGGCCTCATGCCGAACGTGGCATGGATAAACACAGCCAAGTGAATAAAACTAAAGGCTTCAAATAAATGTGACACATTCCGCAAACAGGTATTTTTACAAAATTATATTTATTAAATGTTGATCTTCTCACAGACTAACCATCTGAATACTTAAGATCAGCCAATGTCCAGTTTAAGCCACCGATTCGAAGACAACATCGACGAAACTAAACAAACAAAACGAGCAAACAACAAACAGAAATTGTGTAAAAGGTCGTCAAACGTATCGTTGGCATATCGTTGATAAGAAAACCCAAAAGCAGACCATATACACAACCTAGTTTGTATACATACATCCTATGTACTCCGCACATACATACATACACACCATTCGGGCTGGGTATCAATAAATGCTTCTACTGCGGCAGTTACCAGCACATCGAGTCAGATAAGATATAGCAATTAACTGTGATAAATGACAATCAGGTGAAGAATTCAAGAAGCTAGCAACAGTATCGGAAAAATGAATTCATGGGATAACCAAATATTGTAAATTAGAATATAATAATCAAAATTGTACGAACTCCATTCCAATGATGACATTGTGTGACGAAGGAATTACAACTTATCGCTTTGATCAATCAAAATAGTCGACTGACAGAAATCGAAGTAAATTAGTCGAATCCTATACGATAAACATATAAGTAAGAATGTTTTAGACGATAAGCTTCTTAGTAAAAAAAAATACACACTCATAAAAAATAAAAACACATGACTTAAACCGCCAGACAATTCTTTCATAATTTAGGACTGTTTATTAATAAAAATCATTATTGGTTAACTGATGTAAGTATTTTGACTAACTCGCTTGCAAATGTATATACAAATTTACTATTAATTTTATAATATATTCTCCAAAAAACTGTAGTCATCAATTCATAAAAAATAGCACCTAAAAACATTAACCTAAATTTCTTGGCTTATCGATTTAATGTTTTGTTATTTCCTGCTGGCAACACCAAACTGGCCAAACTAACATATTTTTATTGCATAACACTTCAGCGTCTCATGGTTAACAAAAATTTAAGCCAACAAACTTTCAATTTGTTCTTCGCATTCGAAAAGATTGCGAGACATATCTTATCTTTGCGCAAGGAAATACATATAGATTTAACAAAAAGTTCGACTATAAACTCATTGTATTATTAACTTATCAATAAGTTTTCTCTTTTTTAATTCCTATCCTAGTTGCCATTTCAAAAATATATACCATTTATATATACACTTGAGTCCATTCACTTCTCTTAGTGAACTAAACTTGAATTACAAAATATTGATAACAGTCTGAATCACATGTTAAAATTAGATATTATTTTCTAGAAAATATGACTGACTGCAATAATAATCTATATATGTTTTGTCGGCTTTTCACTCCCCTTTTATTTTTTTGTTTAATTAAACAACAATAAATTAAGCGTAAATGTTGGATTTCCGTGAAATATATTTCTTGACAGACTATGCAAATATATTTGTAATATGTCAAAGCGAAGATCTGTTCGATTTGTAATCAATAATGCAACGCGTTTCATTTAAAATTCTAAGAATTTAATTAAATTGCACTGATGACAGGCAACTGAGCTGGGCCTACGTTCCAAGGATCCTTTTTGGGGGCACCATCCAGGAAACATATTCGCACGTACAATTGATTAAAACTACGTGTTGCGATTGCGTAATGAATGCACAAATGTCAGTCTGCAATCGCAGTGGGGACTTGAATGCTCCTCGGAAAATTTAAGCAACTTGGATAGTACGCATCGGATTTGGAGTGATGGAGAGATGCAGGCATCGAATTCCCAGCAAAAACTGTTCATCAAGAAATTTTGTGAAAATGGGTGAAAATTCATTGATAAAGAAATAATAATTTCCGCTGCTGTCGCCCACCAATGCACACAGGATTTTATGATTTTCAATTTCCGGACTCATATTCTCAAGTCAAATGGAAAAAAAAAATACAATTGCAATAGAAACAGTTTAAAGTACAGCCGCTGCTTTAGGCCAAAGGGTCGAAGACCGCTAAAAGTTAAACAGAGTTGTACAACACGTGGATGGAGCTCAGCCTAGTCACATTTCACCTGCGGCAGCTTGCAATGAAAAATCGTTTAATGACACCATTCACACACTAGGGGACACACACCAACACAAATACCTACACACACACACACACACACTCACACACACATTTAGAAGCCAGCGCAGTCCATGGCAGACATTTGCAGTCGTTTCGACTGTCTGTCTATTTTGTCAGTTGGGAAGGGAATGAAGGGTTTGGGCTGGGATGCCGCTTGTAGCTGTAGGCAACAATTGCAACATTTGCCAGCCGCCATCAAAAAAGGCGAGCAACCTGCAGCCAACCTTTTGTACGTTGCTGCCACATAGCCAACATCATTTGTCAAGCTCTACGGCAATTAGATGTGTCCTATGACTCTGTTTCTAGTCCTATGTGAAAAGCAGTTGAGTTCTTTCTTATGAAAGGGGAATATACCATCAAGCAGGTCATATATTTTTAAAGGGTGTCTTATCTGTAAATAACCTATATTTAAAATAGAATTTTTAAGAATGTTTTTTTTTTAAGTTGAAAAGGGGTGCATTTTCTGGCATTCTCCCCTCCGTGCGCAATCAATCAAAGAATGTAAATTTACAAGAATGTATCTTTATCTATAATTAAAGTTAATTCATCAATCTTAGAGTCCTGAACTAAAATTTCCCCACAATTCTACTACTATTTCGAATGTATCAAATCTTTGTTCACTTGCTTGAGACTGTACGTGGCGGCCCTCATTTATATAGAATTTTTATATTTTATTATATGCAATCGTTGTTAAAAAATAACTTTTATTTAAAGGTCTGATAAGATATACTGAACTACGCCTAAGTATATAGAATGTTGTCGCCAGAGGAGTGTGTGTGTGTGTGTGTGTGTGTGCCACTTTAAACAAGTGATTCGATTTATGATTAGGAATTTGAACATTGGTAAACAGCTTATGATAAGAAACCTTACTGCATTCTATAAGTGCCACGTCAATGTTGTTTTTCCTAGGGCTCCACTGTTTTTTTTTTATTTTTGAAAGGGTTGTGTTGGTTAACACGGAACATCTTTCCGTACGCTGTGAAGAAACCTTTACCAAATTAGACCTCGACAATGAGCATGATTGCTAATTACCGATGCATCTCATGCCAATCGTTTGAATTGACCAAAACGCAAAATGCCAAAGTTTTAATCAATACCGAAAAGCCGCAGTAAAGTCAACCCGAACTGCCACTGCAGCTAAATAGACCACGCCCAACTCATGCCACCGAAAAATTTGGCCGCCCACAGGCGACAACCGCAGCAGGGCGGTGGACACTTTCGCATGCCGCAGCACGTAGAGCTCGTTAGACATTTTCTTAAGCTAATATTTTCACAGCGCACGGTGGGCACGGAGACGCACGGACACGGACACGGACATGGAAGCGGACACGGAGTGTGGCTGCCAGGAGGAGATTATTCAAATGATTGGAAATTATCATGTCCTTGCATCCATTTTTGGCTGCCAGTCGCTGCCAGTCCGTTCTCGTGCCTCGTCCTCGTTCCACGTCCTCGTTGCCTATTGCCAGTGCAGCAGCCGTGTGCAAACAACAAATTGCATTTGTCATCTGCTGCATAAATAACGAGATAATACCGTAACATAATAACTGTCAGTGGGTGGCCCGAGTGGGCTGGGTGGGGTGGGTGGGCTGGGTGGTCTGGATGGCAACGATCAAGGCTGGCTGTGAACTTCTCCACAGGTAATTCATGTCTCACCCGTTTGAGATTTGCATTGACTGAGTGTGTGTGCGGGTGAGTGTGCGGGTGTGTGTGCGGGTGTCGTGGTTCTGTGGCAAATGCGAATTTGTATCGTCGATTTGCATATTTAATCAAAATTAACATGACCGATAAAATCAATTACACACATTCGCACACACACACACACAGAATGAGAGAGGGACAGGCATATGGCAGACGTTGCAACATAAGATACAGATACACACACTCTCGCTACCTCCCTTCTCTCTCTCTCTCTCTCTCTGTCTCGCTCTGCTCGAATAACAATTGCATTAGAAAATATATATCGCCATTCTCATTGTCATCCTCAGCCCGGTTCTCATCTTGCCTCATCGTCGACGTGTACAATTTTCGGTTCGTTTGGCTCTGAAATCCTTTTTGCAGAATCTACGACCATGTCGCTTTCAAACTGTGTAAACTGCAGTGAATGTGTATATATATGTATATATGTATGTGTGTGTGTGTGCATTACTGCATTGTTGCAGACACTAATACGACCAACGGCTTATCCTGTCCAACGTGCTTAAATTGTTTCTTCCTGTCACACTGATTTTCTCTACTCGATTTATTTCATTTGGTTGTTGTTGCAGCCTCATTGATATCCAAATGTATTTTTATGCTTTAAAACCCAAATAAATAAATATGTGATTGCAACAATCTGAAACACGTATGTGTATGCTATTTAATTGCATTTACATACATTACACTCTGCCAGAGCAAACGTATGCATTTTTATTTATTTACTTAAATTATATACACAAATATGTATATTTATCTCAGCCAGACGAGTAGTGGTAATCTCGTGTTGCTTGTGTCTCTAAAAGGTGAATGTTTATTGTTCGTTCAGATATGTCTATTAAACATGCAAATGTGGTAAACCAAAATAGAGCAAAATGTGGCTTATTGGAAGGAAAAATCCAAGTAAACTAAAATCAAAGCGTGAACTAAGGAATAACTTAAAGGAATTTCTCATCTGCAGAGGTGTTTAAAAAAATGCTGAATTTGTTTAAAAAATAATGTATTGTTTTAACAGATTTGAATTTATATTTTCACCTATCAGTTTCAACCTACAAAATCTAGTGTAACTTTTAATTTTTTGCAAGCCTGCAGCATCTTCTTCCATGCCCAGGCGCTGCTCTTCATTAAGTGCTGGCAAACTATTTTTGTATTAGTATATGTATTAGTATATGTATTAGGATATGTATTAGCATATGTTTTAGTATATGTATACATTTATGAATATAGTTTCTTCAACACCTTTATTGAAACTGCGACTTTTCAGTGAAATATATCAAATTAATTCATAAAACGATTTCGTTGCTCCAAAACTGTTGCCCCATTGAAATTCCTAAAATTTAATTACGTTTTCATTGCCGTTATCTGGGAGCGCGTTTTGTTGAACTCCCAAATACATATCTATATATATATATATATATATATATAGACCCATTGAATTTAAGCTAAGGGAAAAGTTGATTTTTCCATTTAGTATTTTCTCGCAGACAAATTAACACCAACTGCAAAGAGCTTCAGAGGACCGACAAACTGCTTAACTGTCATTGGACTGGCCAAAAGGGATATATATATACATATATATATATATATATATGTATTTGGGGAAGAGGTGAACGGAATCCATAAGTTCGCATTGATTGCGTTCAATTAAAATTCAGTTATGCTCCGGCGGCGTTTGGCAGTAACAGGAATATTTTAATTAATTTTCACGCGCTCAGCACAAAATTTTCGTTAGCTACCAAAGTAAATTTTGTACAAATCTCGTTCTTGTTGTTGTTGTTGTTGTTGCTACGGCTGTTCAATATTTCCATTTGGCATTTATGCGCATTTAAGCTGCAGACTGCAAAAATATATTGACTCGTTCAATCATTCCATTTTGTGTCACAAATGCTTTAATTATTGCAGTTTTGCCGAAATCAGCAAATTTAACGGCAATAAACACTATTTAATTATTTATGTTCAACCTTAAATTGCAAATTTATGAATAAAGTATTTGAGAAATAAATATAAATCTAAGCATTTAACATTCAGATTTAGATTTTAAAAGGAATTTAATTTCAAATTTGGTCCAACATTTCTAGCATGGGCTGTGGAATTTTTAGAAACAAATCCATTTGTTTAATTTGATTCATTTTAAAAGATAGAACATTTTTTGGCCTAAAACAAATTTGTTGCCGCGAATATTTGTGCGTTAGTAAAACAAAAAATCTCTTAAAATACATCAAATTTAATTTCAATCAACAACTTTTTCGATTTTTAAATGGATATAGGAAAATAAATAAAAAATGACAACAATCGAAAAGCGCAACGTGGCATCTTTAAATCACAAAATAAACCGTGCTTAAAGTGCAACCGACTCTTCGACTCTGTGGTCTAGATATGTGTGCAAGCCCTGTCTATCTATGTGCCGCACAGACATCAACATCATTATTGTGAGGGGTCTATAGATACTTTGTCTAGCATTTCAATTGGCAAACATACTTCAGCTGGGAAGCTACACGGGCTTAGAGTAAAAAAGCCGCACACGCTGCGATAAATAAACAACAAGCTTCACCGCACACATTTCCATCCCCCCCCCCCCCCCAACACACTCCATCAACCCCTCGCACACTCAACCCCAATACTTAGGTCTACGCAATGGCATTGGCAAAAGCCTTTCATCTACTTCAATGCTCAAGTAGCAACAAAATAGACAAACAACAAAAAGGCGACTGCAAGGACAACATCAATAACAATAACAACAACAATAACAACAACAACAACAACAACGAAAAATGGCAACAAGCGTCTAAGTGTGATTTTCGAAAATGGCAAAAGTATGTTTTTCCAAATCTGACTTTAGCGTCAAATTTTCAAGGCCAACAACAACAACAACAACAACAGCAAAAAACAGCAACAACTTGGGCGCAATTTGCAGCATACTTTTTGGCGCAAATCGTCGTCTTCAGTAGACATGCAGAGAGAGAGAGAGAGAGCGAGAGAGGAGTCGTTTGAATGTCAGTGTTGATTTATCAAATTATTTACCAAGAGGTTTCCAAAATGATGATGAACCCCACACCACTCCCCCCGCACCAACCAAGCATCTGCAACGGGTCGTTGATGACTTTGGTTTGTTTGCCTGCAAATATGCAGCACAAATGGCTATAGTCCCGTTATCCTTTATATAGTTGTGTGTGTGTGTGTGTGTGTGTGTGTGTGTGTGTGTGTGTATGCTGGCGGCAGTTTAAGCTATTCTCACTGTTTATCCCAAAGTTTGCTTAGCTTGCGCTCTATTGAAATTTATAGTTTTAGTTGCTTTGGCTTGACGGTTTCATATAGCACACAACTAATAGGTTTCCTTTCCCATAAACTTAGTCCAGCTAGTTGTTGTTGTTGTTATTGTTGTTGTTGTTGTTGTTGTTATTGTTGTTGTTGTTGCCATCTCAAGTTTAGTTGGTTCTCCTGTTGAGCTTCGTTTCTGTAGCCAGTCTTATGAATCCTTTTAAATTTGCAATGTGGCTGGAAACTTCATAGACTAGCAAACTGGTCTTTAATTAGCGGAACTTCATTTGTAAACACATGCAATAAATAAATAATGTATTTTTAGACAGGTGTGTTTATGCACATATTTGTATTTAATTACTTATAATTTTTAAAACTCGTCTATTCTTTAAATTAATAATATATTTTCACACGCCTACTGCAGATTTGCATCGACCGTCTCCGACTGCATTTTTTATAATCATTTTTACCACTTTTTGATTTAAATCTTATAAGAACACATTCACCATTTATATGAAGCTTAATTAAAGTAGCCCTAAAAGTATGTATTGCAGAGCAGTGGCTTTACTTTTTTTCCGCTACGACTAATCCATGAAGAGTTGGGTTCCAACTGCAGTTGGCTGTTCCGCCACGAAAAACTGTTATGAAATTCATTTAAAGTTGAAGTCAAAAAGTCAACAGCGACAACAAAAACTATGTGGGAACAGTGGGAATAAAAGTTTTGTTACCCGTTGATGAACTGCGACATAGACGTGGAATGTGGATATGGACATGAATGTGGTCGCATGTGGCAGTAGTACTGTCCACACGACTCGAAACCTGGTCATTGTAAGCGGCTTAGAAGCCGGCCCTTGGTAGAACTGAGATTTTGAATACGCTGCGTATGCGTTATATTTGTGCATTTATTTTTGTTTTGGCTCGTAATCAAATTTACATATTTGGGCCACTGAAATTAATTATAATGCTACCACACACAGAAACCGCACCGAGAGATAAAGAGTGAGAGAGAGAGGGAGATAGTGAGTAGCGAGTGCGAGTGCGAGTGAGTGGTAGAATGCTATGAATACGAAATGTGGCTTTGGCTTTGCGGCTCAGCACCAGCTCCTTCTCCACTGAATGTGTTGGTAATTTCATTTGGCCAGCTTCGTTTGTCTCCCGGTGCACCACTTTCCCACACACACACACACACACACACACACACATGTCGAAACTCATTTCATGGGTCACAGGGTACAATCATCTGAGAGGCCAGCAAAGCAAGCAATAGAAGAACCAAAAAAAAAGCTGGCCAAAAATTGATTATGGCGGCGGCTGCAACGCCCGAGGGCCGGAGTAGATGTTGGTCAAACCAAGTAACTATCATCAAAATCCTATTAGTTTGGGGGGCCATGCAAAAACCACGCCCCAAAAAACAGAATCCAGTTTTGTCCTTGTTCAGTTGCCTGCGTTTTGTCAGCGTTTATTTGCCAAATTAATTCCCAAAAAGGTAAGCCAAACTTGCGATTTGAAACAATCAGCGCTGGCAAGGTTAGAACTGCCTCTTTACCCAAACCCCAAACACACACACACACACACACACACGCACACACACAAGGGATAGATCCTTTTGTCCTTTTTGTGCTGCTGCTGCTGCTGCAACTGTTGTTTGCCCAGCGGACAGTTGCCGCCACCTCAGCACACAATTTGTGACAATTCCTTTTTGCGGATTAATATTTGCTCTGCTTCTATCTCTATCACTCGCTCTCTCTCTTTCGCTCACTCGCTCTCTCTCTCTCTGTTAACTCTACCCTTCTTGGCCATCTGGCCAGTCACCCAGGGACCCTGACCGGTTGCGCTTTTGCCTGCCCTCCGTTTGTTTGCTTCGGTTTGTTTCCACACTTTATATAAATTAACATGCGCATATTTTTTAATAGTCTCGTGTGTGTCCAAAGCAAATTCAGGACTCGGCTAAGGGTTCCCTTTTGGGACAAGGTGTTTTTCGGGCAAGGGGTCTCTATTGTGATTTGAGGCCCAAGATAATTATTTTGAATGCTGTGCTCATTGTTTTAGAACTTTATAATGTCTTGGGGCTCTGTGCCAAAAGTATTATTAAGATAATCAAAATTGGTTTACTTTCAACCCACCTTTCAAAAGTTTTTTTTTTGTCAAAATTGCTGAAGAGTAGAAAACCTAATTACAGCTTTTTAAAATTAAGTTATAAATATTTCAGTAGTCAAATTAAATCGGCCAGGATTTATTAGCTCTCCATCAAAAAATGATTTTCGTTATAAAAATGCAGTAATATTACAAATCAATTCATATGCTGTCTTTCAATAGATACATATATAAATTTTGTTCTTACTCTACTCATATAAATGAAATCATCGAGGGCCATGCACTTCGGCAAAGTATTTCATTATCGTAATTGCAAAAGTAAATAAATGTGCCCTTAACTTTGCAGTAATTGAAAAATGCGCTTAGCAGCAAACGCAATAAGAAATACTTAAGCAGCCCAAATGTGGGCGGTTGCAAGGATCCATTGAGTGCAACACAAGAAACGGAGATGCCACCGACGATAAGAGATACCAAACAGTCTTAAGGCGTGCAGAACGAAGGACTCCGACACTAGAAAGCCCTACAAACTTGCAGTTGCAAGACTTATTGTGAAATAAAAAATATAAAGATTTCTGTACACATAACATGGTCTAAAAATTACGCTTTTTACTCGTACAAGCTGAACTCTGCTACTGATTGGACGATGTCTGGGTGGTCATGACACATATCCTGATATATGGCTAAGCGAGTGCATGCAACTCCTTTTTGTTGCACGCTGCACAATGTCTGACAAAGTTGGCGTCGTTTATATTTTTGGTCAGCTCTTCGCTTGTGGTCAGTTTTCTTGGCGTATTCACTAAGATGCCACTTGAAGGACACTAATGCGCCTATCGTGCAGCAAGAAGGATAGTTGACTTGCATGGTTGGTGTCCCCCTTTCAGTTAAAGATCTATTTATCACATTTTACATTTTTATCAAATAGAGCAGATCCATTGTTGTATGCAAAAATTAAATCTCCTAAAAGCCTAAAAAGGAATTTTTTTTTAGTCTAAGAATTTCTACAACAAATAATGCATTAAATATTTTGAATCGAACTACGATAAGATTTGATAATTAATTATAAATAATTGCACATATTATATTTTTCTATTTTATTGTATTAAATTCACTAAATATTTAATTAACTTGCGAATATTGTCAGTAAATTACGATTTATAATATTTATATTATCTTTAATTTTAAATAAGTAGATATTAAAACTGCTGAGCCTAAAAATATATTTTTAAAATTCTGTACAATTTTTTTAAGTATTTAATTAACTCAAATTATGTACTTAAAGCAATTGTTCGTACTTAACTATTTGCCAAACGGTCAAGTAAAATAAATAATAATATTTATTGGTTTAGAAATACCATTACCATTATTTAATGAATTGAGCTAATTTGCTAACAAGATCAATCAACTTGTGCGAATTGACTGTAATTCGAGATGGGCTATTATAGCTCAACAAAATTGTGTTTACACCAAGTTCACGTCCGCCAAACCTAATACTAAATAGTCTTAAAGCAGCAAAAGCAAAAGTAAAATGGTTAGATTACTGTCGATTGATGTCGCAATTTAAATCGCAAGTGTCAACACTTTGCGCAGACTTGCCACTTTTATTGGCATCGTCTTGTTTCCTCACCAACAAAAACAAGTAATCCAACTGAACAATCCATGACGAAATTGTGGCGCCAACTGCAAATGGGTTCTCTCCTCTCACATCATTGGCCTACTGACCAGCTGTTCGCAGCGAAGCTGGAGTTGCGACATTTGCAAGCCGCGCTCAAATCAAGTTTTTATTACAAGCCGCCGGCCGATTGCAACGAAAGTGAGGGGGCCAAATATTGAAAAATTGTAAAATATTTTTCGCACATATCATTTAGTTTTCATTCACAGTTTGCCGCAGCTGGTTGTGCAAACCCAACTTCTTACAGATCGAAATAAAAACGTGATATTTGATCAAAATGAAGGAACTCCTTCGGTGCATTTTGCTACTCGCAGTGACAACTCGCTTTGTTCGAGGCGACGAGGCTTTCTTGAAGGAGCCGCGTAAGTCTGAGAAGTGGTGTGTGGTTTACTAATTGGTTAATCTGCTTAAGACAATGAATTAAAAGTGCCTAAACGTGCGTGACTGGAAAAACCTCATTACCCAGGACCAAAATATGTAAGACGTACACCAAACACACACCTGCAAATCTGCTTCAGAGCAATGGCTGTGCTTTTTTTTAGTTTAGTTCATATATTCTTCAGTGCCTCTACAAATGAGTAGCTTTAATGGATATATCTAAATTCTAATATAATACACCTGAGAGTAAAAGATTTAATAATTGGTGATTAAAGGAAATATATCCAAAAGCCTATTTTTTTTTATGTGTAGTTTGTTAACGAAACTAAAATATCATATTTGTTTCCTTGAGCTTTTGTAACTTTCTAGTATTTGCAAAAATATTTACATATTTGAAAAAAATATATAATAGAAGTTTCACACTAATTAATATATAATAATAAAAATATATAATAATATAAAAATAAAAATATAGTAAATCATAAAAGGCTATGCTCTGTTATGATTGGTAAATGAGCTGTCACTTCAATAAAAGCCATCTAATCCTGGCCTGGCCGGCACGCAACTGTAACTAAACCACTTAATGGCTTATTGCCAAATATATTGCACCACTAAACCGGATGTGTTTCTCTGCAATTTTGTGTCTATCTTTTTATTTTTAAATTCAACCCAACTGAACTCAAAAACCAAATTCTAATCGAACCGCAGCAGATTACATTAAACAATGTACAATTGCCGACAAGAGTTTTGTCAACTGCTCCACGCAAAGCATTCAACAGCTCTTCGACAAATTGAATGACGGTGAGTTTCACACCGATGTCAGTGCACATCACATTCAAATATTTACATGTACATCAAATCATATCCTGCACAGGCATACCGGGACTGACGAGCATCAAAAGTTTTGATCCTTTCCATTTGAACCGCATTCGAATATCGCAGGGCAACAGCAACGCAATCAATCTGAAAGTTGAGCTGGCCAATGTGAAGATCATTGGTTTTGGCCATACCAATGTGATAGAGAGTGTGTAAGTATATATATATATATATATATATAAGCTAACTGGAATCGAATTATTGAAATATGATATATCCCACAGAGTTTTTAAAAAGGATTACAGCTGGAAGACAATCTTCACGTTGCCGGTGATGAAGCTTCAAGGCGATTATAGTTTATTTGGTCGAATTCTACTCATACCACTTAATGGTCGTGGTCAGGTGTTTCTGGATGCTGATAATATGACCGTCACCATGCACACAAAGACGCGGCTTTACTCCAAGGGCGGATTCACATTCTACAATGTGACCAATTGTCGCGTGGACTTCAAAATGGATGGATTAAAGTCATATTTTTCCAATCTCTTCAATGGCAACAAACAATTGGGTGAGTTGGAGCTGGAACTCTTTAGGAGCTCTTCTTAATCCTTTTTGTCCATTTTAGAGGATAGCACAAATAAGTTCTTCAATGACAATTGGCGAATGCTGGCCGATGCATTGTACACGGTGATCACACAGACAATCGAGGATATTCTGCTTGATGTTCTGAAGAAAATATTTCACTTTATTCCAGCGAATTATTTTGTTAGCGATATTCCTACACCAGAGCAGCTGTATGGCAAAAAAAATTCAAAGCCATAGTTATTATAATTACAATACAGAAATTGGGAATAGTAGAGTTATTTATTGGTTTCGGTCAGCGAAATAAAACTATTTAAAATAAAAATAGATATAATTTGTATAAAAAAAATAACTAGACAGAAGAAACGATTTAACATATTGATAATTTCAATTGCTCAATTCGAGTTTATTAAATGTCTACAAAGCTATTTGATTGGGTTAGTTAAAAAAATGAATTGTCATATTATTTATCTATTGCTGCGTCAAATATAATTGGATTATTTTTATAAGCGCTATATAAATTTCTTTTACTACTAAATACAATTAATATATGTAAATTTTATGTACAGAATTAATTTTGGTTATTTGGCCAGGTCAGCTGCAATTCTTTTCAATTGAGCCATTAACATGAAAAACTAAGTTCGGAAGTAAGTTTGGGTAGTTGGGTAATTCGCTGTGGTTAACCACAAATACGTAAAAGCTAAAGCCATGTGTTTAAATTAATTGCCGCAAACAGACCCAAACCCTAAATTAATTTATACCCTATAAAAAAAAAAATGGGAATAATTGTGTTCTTGCAGAAGAAGTCAAATTCGAAACTCTGCAATCTTTTACAATATAGTAATTGTAATTTATATGGCATTTTTCTATCAAATTTATTCTCCAAAAAGTAAATTTTATATAATTTCAAAATATTAATTGTAAAGTTTTGATTGATGATCATTGAAGATCTCAAAATGGTTGGTGTAAATACACCCGAATCTCATCTCAATTGAGTTTTCGACCATCTACGAAATCCTGAATGGTATATATATATTTATATAGATTTACTCCTGGGTATTCTTCAGTTGAGCGCACGCTTGTATTATTTTTTTTTCTCACGTTGTCCCTTTTGCGCATTGGCTTTTTGAAGTCTGGCCATAATTTGCGAATGCAGCAACTGTACATGTTGTTACCGTAACAATTGTTGTTGTTTTTAATTTGCCAGCAGCACAAATGAAACGTTTGACGCAATGCCAACCATTACAAATGTCCGGCAATTAGTTTAAATTTAATGGGTAGTGCATTTTTTGGCTTGCTTCATACATAAATGTTTATATATGTATGTACACAAATTGCATATGTATAGTTGCAGCATTTTGCGGTTATTGTGCGCCATTTCTTTTTTAGGCTCTGAATGCCAAAGTGACAAATCCTGTGCGTGATTGCAATAAATTTTGTTAACTCCAGAAACAAGGCATGCCCCAAAATGCAGTTGCACACAAGGTAAACAACGGGATACAAAATGGCAGACACTAGAAAATGGTACGCGAACAAAAAAGCCCAAAGACAAACAAATGGAGAAACTATCATTGGTAAATGATAACTTAAATACACTATCTATAACAACAGCACAATAGGACAACGATTTCGAATTGTAATTCTATAAAGTTATTATAAAAATAAGAAACCAATTTTTTTTTATGTAACACTATATTTCGGAGTTATATATATTTTCAAATTATTTTGAGAATATCTATTAATCAAAGAATAATATAATTTGACTTAAATGTCAATAGTATTAAATTGATAACTTCCAAATTAACAGTTCTAAAAAAAAAGTAAATAAATATAGAAATTCTACAGAAACTATCTAGTCACATCTGAAGTTAATTGTTTAAGTGTAAAGCCATTCGTTGAAGTATCCAAACAGTTTTCATTGACAAAGCGTGCGGATCCTCGTATCCAGTGTGTTTTAGTACGTGTTTCGGGTGTGCTGTGAGCAGTTTGAAAGTATTTCAATATTCGCAGCCAATGTTGTTCAATATTTGCAGTGGGCCCCGGGTTCCCTGGCACTCTCCATTTTTTTGACAACGTGTTCGGATAGTGCTTTGGCAAAACGGAGCCAAAAGGTAAGCAAAGCACTTTTGTAAGTCACCGATTTAACGTAGGCTTTTAGAGTGCTGTTCCAAAGCCCAAATACCTAAAATTGGTTAAAATAATACAAAATATATTAATTTGTATGGCACATTTATATCAACATGCACATTTACAATCTGACATTTATTTTAAATTACCATCATATTAACAAATCTGTAATTAGATCATTTGCCAGCTCGATGCACGCCCATAAATTAAATATTTAATTATTTTGTCCACTCAGCGCTGTTGCCCAATTAATTATAAAATAATTTCAAATTAAATGTCATTGCAAATATTAAACGCTTTTTTTATGGATACAATAAAAAATAAAACAGTGTGTTGTTTAAAATGCACCATAAAAGGACATGAACTTTAAAGCCAAAATAATAAAAATTTATGGCCAAATAATTGCAATCTCATTAGGACACCCCCGAAACCAGAACATGAACATGACACCAGTGCGATCCCAGCCAATTTGTTGGGCCAGAGCCATTCGGGGATGCGTAAATATAAATATCCGCATTTTGTAAAATATTTAACAATAATTGAGCGTAAAATAATCGCGCGAAATGTGCCGGCCATCGATAAAGTCCTCGCAGCTCCCAGCTGGCCCCTCCAGACTCCCCCGAGCTCCACTGTTGCAGTTGCGCGTTAATTGCAGCGATTCTGTTGCCGTTGCTGATTCTGTTTCTGTTACATTGTTCTGCACATGGACAGGGATTGCGGCGGCAATTGTAATTAAATAGACACCACACATGGCAGACGCTGCTGTCCTCTGAAAATTCACACAACATATGCATACGTGCAGCAATCGGCGGCATATTGGTTAGGCGAGGGGCAACGCTGCAATGAAGCTGCATGAGATACTTATGTGAGTCTTGTGACACAACTTTGTGCAGACAGTGGACTAAAAGCCAATGTTATTGCATAAAATTCAATTGTATTCGGATATTACAAAAAATTTAAATAATAGCTGAACCATAATAATTCGTAAGCTTTAAACTTTTAAAATGAAAAGCCTAAAAATATTCTACATAACCAAAAACATTTGTTAAAATATGTTCTGCAATTTTTAAGCAATTTAAATATCTACTTAAAATATTCAGAAATTAACATTAAGGTTATATGGATATATTTTAACGATCTGGTTTACTGTATTTAAATTTCTGCTTCCAATCTCCAATTTCTTTGTTCTAACAATTTTCCCCTTAACCGCCAAACAGCAGAGTGGCGCAGTGGAAGCGTGCTGGGCCCATAACCCAGAGGTCCGAGGATCGAAACCTTGCTCTGCTATGTGAAAATGTCCAGTTTTTTGTTTTCTTTTTCCATTTAGTGCTAACCAATTTTCTTATTCATTTATTTTTTATTAATTACCACATTAAATTTTATTATTTTATTTTATTATTTTCAATATGTAATCTGTAAATTATACGTGTCATTATGTAGCATACTTTTTGGCACCCAACTAAATTAAATGATCTTAATTAAATTTATATCTCATCCTAAAAGTATGCTAAAAAAAATTGTGGTAATCTATGCACACAGAATTCGGTTTCCAAAATACTAAAAATGAAACAGAAAATGTCCCAATATCTACAACTTTTTTGAAACTCCAAAACAGATATTAATATTTACATTTTTTTTATTACATATGAGTTCATTTAGCCTCATGGATGGTTAGCTCGTTTTAATTATCTTTTAGTATTATGGCAATTTCTTAATTACATACATTATATGCAATATTTTGTGGTTATTTTTTAAAAACTTATATATATATTATATATATATATAATTAATTCAAATTTTATAAAATCTTATGACGTGGCTAGGATTTGAATTCAAGACGACCAAATATTTGTATGGCAGCTGAAGTATGCTATTTGCCACGGGCCAGCCAAACAGCAGAGTGGCGCAGTGGAAGCGTGCTGGGCCCATAACCCAGAGGTCCGAGGATCGAAACCTTGCTCTGCTAACAACAATTTCGGCTGCGTTGAGTCGTGCGGCCTTTTTTTTTTTCTTATTTTTGCCCATTGTACGTTGCTGACGTGGATTTTATCTCATTGAACATGCAAGTTTTGTTCATTTATTTAAAGTAATTGAGTTGTTGCTGGCTTTTATTTTGCTATGTGCACTTTTACACACATACATGAGTGTCTCTGTATGCGTATTTAAACTCTATTGGTGTCATTTAAATAGGCATATTTGCGGTCAACTTCGATTTTGCGGCGCAATACACTCGTAACTCCATAAAATAAATATCATCCGATTTTAATTGATGCGCTTGTTGTTGAAGCTGTTTTCAGTTGTTTAGTGAACCATGTCATTAACATGAAAATTGTGTGCGTGGAGCATTAGCAGATTTTATCGTATCTAGATTTGGCATACATAAATTTATGTAAATATAAAGCGAATAAATCTCTGCAAATGCGACGATTATTACACTTATAATGAGCTGCTTCAATTTGTTTGCGTAATTTGTTGACAATAACCCAAGTAAACAGCGTTCTTCGAAAAGAAAGAAAGTCGAACAATCAGCTGTGATGGCCAGGATAAAAAAAAAAGAAAAAACCCCATCGTAATAAGAATTTTACTGACTTCCGTTAAGAATGGTTGCCAGCGGCAGCTGCGTCGTTTTACAAGATTTTATTTACACCTACTGTGAAAATGTTTACACTTCAACAGACAGCGGCAATAAGCAGAGGACGACGAAACTGAAGCTGAATATAGGTGGATGCCCATCTCTTCCCCAATTGAAATGAGCAATATGTAAACCTCCAGGACGCCAAAGGCAGCGCCCCCAAACAATTGAAAGTGGATTTCCGGCTTAAAAAAAATTGCTCAAAAGACAGAGAAGAAGCTGAGATGATGACGCAGCCAAATGCTAAAACTCATAAAATGAACGAGGAAGAGTCGACGAAAAGCAGGTGTGGAAAGGTGGTGCCCAGAACTAAAATGGGAACAGAGACTGGGGCTGAGTCTCTTGTTAGAGCGCAAAATTTATGTAAAAATTTGTAACAATTGCAATAAGTTCGGTGCCCAGCAGCAGCAGCAGCATGAAGATTGGGCAATTTGTGTGTGCAGGAACAAATAAATATTTTTGATTTGGACTGAATTTTATGCGCATTTTAAAACAGTTGAGGGAAACACCAAAATGCTTTAAGTGCTTTAGTCAATTTACATTGCATTTGAAGTACCATAAAATGGGATGATGCTAGGAACTACAACTCAATTTACTTAAATACAAGCATATTTTTAAATGGTAAATGGCATTAAAAACTTTACGAAAAACTGATTACAGTTTCTCCACAAGTACTATTTGCCAAGCACTCCATGAGTCTGATTGTGAAATTGTTGGCAGTGCCAAGCCAATAATATACAGAACGTCTTAAGTAATATACAGAGTAGGATGTGAACCCCCAACCTGAACCCCTTGGCGCACCCTACTCGAAGGCTAAGACTGTCAAAATTAGCTCTCAGCTGGCAACGCCTCAAAGTGCAAATATTGAGCCAAGCTGGCAGGAAAAACTGAATGAGCCTCAGAGTGAATTGGAGGTTGTGCTTCAAACGAGGAGAGTTGGCAGACAACATTTCATTTCATCACAATTTTCGACTCGCCTATTTTTCTCACTGCCTGCCGACTGTTATTTTTGGCAATTTGTTTGTTTGCCAATTGTCTGCCGGTTATGCTTATCCTTTTTGTGTTGGCCCAACTGATTTAATAAGATTTCATTTCTCCGGCTGTCTTTTTATGCCAATTAACATAATTTTTGTAAGTGGATTTTTCATAGTTGAGCGGCATCCGAATATAAAAACTTTAAAACTCGCCTGTGCTTTAGAGAAACTTTGCAATGCCATTGAACTCGGTAAATTTAATCAAAATTCGTGCGCTATTCATAGCCCCTGCGAAGAGGTATCTATATATATATATATAATAAAAAAAAGACCAAGTTGGGCTATAAACAGAGCTAACACCCTTTCGCCTTTCATTTTGCTCTTTGCCGACCCAACGGCATTTGCATTTGCCAGCACTTCAATTATGTGACAAAAATTATTATGCCAACTTCATATGCTATGCGATTTCGATTGCAGATATTGTCTGCGAAACTCTGAAAAAAAAAACCAAAAAAAAACACACTTGAGGAGTATGCAAATTGAAAAGACGAGAGCAATGCTAACCCACAGAACCAACAAGCAAAAACCGCTTCGTTTTCGAGGTTAAGGTCTTGAGTACCAGTTGGCATTAAAATGTACAAGCTGTTGTCGAAAAAAGACGATATACAGTTGATATGACAAAGTTGCGATTGACCAACCGATTCAAAATTATGATATAATCATAAGAGACGGCTTAGAAAATTGCCAACGTATTCTGTTTATAGTTCAATAAACTCATCATAATTGGAAGTGATAATAAATTTTGCCTATTGGCAATATTTTCTTGAATTTTTAGACCTCCAATTTGCATGTGTAACTCACATTTTATAGATTTTTTCAATAGACTTAGACTCTTAGAATTCTAATTTAGTTTTGTTGAAATTCTTGGATTTCCTAATGGAGCTATGCTTATCGGTAATTTATAAACGGACTTTAGATTTGGTTGTCCGTGCTTTAAAGCTGAATTATTGAATTGAGGCTTGTATGCGTTAAGAATTTAAAGATAAATGTTGACCAAGCTGCTCCACTTTTAATGCAGATTTAAAATTTCCAGCATAGCATAGATTATCTCAACAGCTACTATAAATTAAAATTTAATGATTGATTGAACTCCAATCAACACAAATATTTTATTATAGTAGTCCAGAGTTTTATTGTTTCATTCATTCAATAAAAAATAGGTAAGGTTAAGCTGGGCAAATAAATTCAATAAAAAGCATTGAAATGTCAATAATTGAAATTGAAAACGAATAAATGCAATAAATTAAATGACCAAAGATCGGAAAAAAAATAGCATTTTTATATAGCAAATTGAATTTGGACAATTCAAGGGGCACACAAATGGCATAAATTTGTCTGACCTGTCGTTCGTGGAAGGACATTGAGAAACGTGGGAACAAAAAGAGCAAGAAAATAAATTAAACACCCCAAAACATAAGCGTAGGCTTTAAAACTTGAACAAAGTAAAAATGCCGCTAGTTAATTATTCAAGTAAGCATTGAAATATAATAAATATAATGTGTACAAGCAAAACTTGGAGTATTTTCTAACATATTGCACAATTGCAAAGTGCTTCTTCAGAGGCAACTGTGACAATTTATCGCCGTCTTTATTCTTAGATAAAATTTATATATAATCTTTCGTGTGTTGGCTGCTGACTCACGAGAGACATTAGTGCTGTCAACGACTCTTGGCTCATGGCGATGTGCAGTGCATCCTTAATTACAGAAAGTACAGTGAAGACTACCCTTTCATACCCCATGCCACATGCCCCATGCTCTCTGCTTTGTTGCTCGTTTTCTGCAATTATTTGAAAATTTGCAAAACAGAGAGAACAGTAGTCAACTATTTGCAAGTTTTTATTATGTTTTGGAGAGATGTCGGCAAACTTTATAAGCATTTCTAGAAATATATATATATATATGTATATGTTTATCTGGTTTGTAGGCTATTGTGATTACGTGGATTGGTTACGAAATGCTCGCATGAGTAATGTTTACGTTTAAAAAGATTTGAGCAATGTAAAAGGCATTATTTAAAGGGGTCAAAATCGACAACATCCGCATTATTTTATGCCCCTAGCAATATCAGTTTAAATCAACAGACGATTTTTAAGAACCAACCCAAAGAATACCCACATACCATGAAACAATCTCGTTCTAAATCATTGTCGTCTGTTGCTCATCGGGGTATATCAACGTCTTGGCCTCCATCTTCGTCTCTGTGCTGCTCGTCGGCGGCTATTATCAGCGTCATCAATTCGCTGCCTGCAGACAGCCTGTCACCGTCGGGTAAACATGTGAATTTCGCAGTCGGGCTGGCAAACACGTGACAATGATGGTGACTCTTACCCCGGTCTCTGCATCTGTCGCTGCCGCGCTGCTATTGTGGCTGATGAGGCAGGCAGGCAGGCAGGCAGGCAGGAGACGACTACGCTGTCCAACTACCCGATGACGGTGTCTCTGACGATGCCTCATAGCCGACACTGACGTCAATTGTGCGACAAAAGCCATTTTGCATACTAAAATCAGACAAACAGTGAATCCAGTCAAGTCAGGCAGGCAGTCAGGCAGGCAGGAGACATACTCGCATTTTGCACGCCGACTATAATTCAAATTGAAGACCGAAGTTTTGCCAAATTTATAATATCCAAGACACCTTTATTAAACACCAATTATATATGAATTCATTTGTAAATTTTTCAAATTTGATCAAATTCTGCATAATTTAACCCATGCTAAACTTTTTGAGGTTATTAAAGCCCTTGGACTTGTCGATACGTCCATAAAGTACACCCTTGAAAATGTGATCCTTTTTGGTTATGCTGAAGATGAAGGTGGATTTGAAATTGGTCTCCGGCAGAAAGCTGGGCAACATCTCCTCATCCACTCGATAATCCTGCAGAGTGTATGCGTCCTTTTTGATGGGGCACTCCTTGAACCATTTGCCATGTCGCGATAAATCCTGATACACCATGCGTATCAGTGGCTCCGAATTGCGATCCTTCATCAACTTGCAGAAATTGACCGTCCTACTGATAAGGGTCGTATAGTTGCCCGGCTCCGTTTCCAGAGCAACATTTACTAAGAATTCTACATCATAGAATATCTCTAAGGTGTTGAGTACAAGGCTAAGTCCACTATCAGAATTGTTTTTGAACTCTACTTTTGTATCCACCAGTTTTGGATTCGACTCGTAGTCGAAGCGCGTGAGCACAACATTGAATGAACGCTGATAGAAGATGAAGAAAATTAAATAAAATTGTTCCAAAAATGATTACCAATTTTCTTTTAATATCTTAACTTACCCATCCCAGTGTTATGGGGCAGCTAAGTAATATTATAAGTGCCGGGAAAGAAATGACCACTGATCGCATTTTAGTCCAACTACTTACTGGTTCCAATAATGTCAGCCAATGGTCATATTATATAAAACTACATAAAATGGTCAAGCACCAATAGATCACAAATTGTGTTGCACATTAAGAGTTCCGATCAAATCGCAAATTGCCATGGTAAATTTATTCAACTAAGTGCATTGAGTTTATTTCGAACACATTTGAAAATCATTCAGGCATTTTATTACAACTCCACTTATCTGATAGCATCGATTTCTAATTAGTTATGCAATTGTTTAAAAGTATATATAGCGTGATGTTTATTGAGAACTGACAGACATCAAAAGCCATGTTGTGGAACAGTGTGCTTGTGGTCCAGATCCTACTGGCTCTCAGCTATGCCAGCTTGGCTGAGGTAAGCATTTATTAATAAATATTAATTATAAAATGAAACTTACGTAATCGAGTTTGCATTGGCTAGAAAATGATGCGACCCAAGTTCAAGGACATTAAGATCTGGAGTGATGAGAAGATGGTTAGTCACAAGATTACCTACAACAACTCGGATCCGCATCTGAACTTCACCATGGAGGTGCATGAGGTACTGCACGATTTAGATATACATTTGGAGGTGGTCATAACCAACAAACTGGATCCTTATTACTCAACAACTCTGAACACCACTCTCAACTTTTGTCGCATTCTGAACTTTGCTAACAAATCACCGGTTGGACGATTTGTCCACGGATTCATTCGTGAATTTGGCAACATTGCCGAAACCTGTCCAATTGCTAAGGTGAGTCATTGAATCTGTGTCCCCCTCTCTCTCTCTTTATTGTCCCTTCGACTTCCGTTTAGGGTAAATACAAAGTTCGTCACTTACGTTTTAATCGAAAATTGCAGGGCTCCTACTTTATCAATAAACTCTGGTGGCCAGAGGATCCAACCACATCCATTCTGCCCGAGCTCGAATTCGATATTCACTTCAGAGCCGATCATCTGGATGCCAGCAAGAAGCGAACTACCGTTATGAGTGATCACATTAATGGCTTGTTTACTGTTATGGATGTAACCAATCTGAAGCCTGGCATATTTGCAATGCTGCCCAAGGGGCTCTAAATTAATATCTAAAAGCTAAAACTTTCTATCTCAAATCAGCACGTTTAATGTCTCAATGGTTTTTTTCTATCAGTCTTCTTTATGTATTAATGAGCAATAACATTTGCTAATAAACGGAAAAACAAAAACAAAATGTATATATATATTTCCTAGCAAGGGTATCAAAAATTCAATATCCATTAAAACAGATCAATTTAAATGAACATTGTCAGATTATTTTAATAACCAGAAAACTAAAGATAAAAAGTTCGTAAAGATGCTATCGAAATCAACTAAAGTGGTTCAATTGCCAAAACTCTTCCTTTTGTTTTTCTATAACACCCCCTATTGGCATCTCGGCTCGATAATTGCCTTCAAAGTGTCTAATTCTGTCATTTTCAATATATTCTCGTTCAACATGTCATTTATCAACAGAATTGTTCATATTTTTTGAACAGTCAGAATTTGCATATTTTTGGCAGATTGCACAAATTGAATTAAAATGGGCCGTCAAATGGGCCATCAGAATATAGACAGCAGGCAGCTCAAAAAAAAAATTAATATTCAAAATATATTTGCAATGAAATATTTTTGACTTGCGTCGTGTTTATTGTATGCCCAGTGACAGTTTGCGAATTTTAAAATCGCATTTTGACTATTTCGCCCCAGTGAGGTGACAATCGCTTTGATTTCGTGAGCATTTTGTGTGATTTATGCTACTTAAAATTGCTATTGAGCTATTGAAGCTATTTAGCTTACTGAGGAATTGAGGAAGCTATAAACGTGTGAATAACAATTGCGCATTACTAAAATGTTTGTGTGCAAACATTAAAAATGTGCACAATACTTTACTACCAATATACATTTCCCCATAAGAATTTAAGCACTTGCTTTTTATTGAAAATTGCCTATCTGTTCAGTAAAAATATTTATATTGAGTATTAAGTATCTACAATTATACAAAAGATCCCATAAAATCAATTTGATCATGCAATCAGGGAATAATTAACTTGCACCTGTGCATTTAAATTTCTAATGAACGAAATTCAAATTTGCTTGTTCATTTGTCATACTAAATTCTGTTGAAATGGTCAAAATTAGGAAATTTATATTGCATTTAGTAATTATTCTGTGCCTTATCGAGTGTGCAACAATGGTAAAGTTTTGTATATGTTTTTATAAATCGTGTAACCGTATTCCAGATCTTAAATCAATTTTTTAGGCGTCTAAAGCAATTTTTTCCAAGCCACCAATCTGTAATAAATTGAATCGGAACTATTTACAAAACTTTTCCATTGCTATAAATAATTCCGGAATGAATTTAGATGTGGACCTGATACGACCCTTAGGCGCGGGCCTACGGCTAAATATGGAATTCTTCTCCGTTAAATTTAAATCGGATAACTACCAAAGCTTTTATCAATACTCTCTCAACATGTGCACTATTCTAAACGTTCGAAAGATCAACTTGTTCAACAAATGGATTACCAACTTCATGAAAAATGGCAATTTTATACGTGGTTGCCCCTTCCCAGCGAATCATTATTATATCAAAAATTACAATAGTTCGGGGCTTGTCATTCCATCGTTCTTTTTTAAGGGCTTTTATCGCATAGCTATTAATTTGTATCAGAACAAAAAAGAAGGAAGCGATCGTGACTTTATTCTAGAATGTATTTTGGATGTTGACGTTAAATAATAAAGGTGTTATTTATATTTGAAACAAAAGTTTATATTATGATATTTATTTATATATAATATTTTAAGGCCTTTTTATATTATATGTATGTCAAAATGGTCAAATCAATTTTCATAAATATTAGCTGCCATAATTGCTCACTCCTATATTTAAATGTTATTAGGAAATAATCTGAAACAGTTACGCAACGCTAAGCATTGGACACAATATAAGTATGATCTATCTTTCAGTAACAAACCATTATAGAAATTGTTTTACGATGAAACACAATGTTTTCAATCACCAGTAAATTGTTTATTACAATTGTGTCATATGGATTAACACATAATATATTGGTATGTCATTGCAATTAAATTATAATTTTATAATTAAGCTGAGGGAACTTTTAAAATAATATTCACAGGCAACTAAAATGGTTTTTAGAAGCGGTGATTGTAATTTTAAACCTGAAGTCTTCTCCAACTTTACAATTGGAATCGTCAATAGTAAAATAAATATGGATGTATTCATATTACGCATATTAACCAATGGCGTGAAGGCCCAAGTAAGTTTTGGGTTTCGTCTGTCCAAGGCGAAGGCATATCAGACCGTATTTCAACATAATATGCACAACTTCTGTGCCGTGATGAAAGGCACACAGGAATCCCTTTATGGTCGCTGGTTCCTCAACATGCTGAAGAATGGAAATTTTGCCACTAGCTGTCCCATTCAGAAAGGTTATTACTACCTGCATGACTGGAATTTGGATGCCAATTTGGTGCCCTCATTTCTATACATTGGTGACTATCAAATTATGTTCCGCTTATATTATGGCAAGTACAAGAAAAATACCGACAACCACATTGTTGAGTGCACTTTGGAAGCGATATTGGTTTGAATCGAACTTAATAAACATATTATATGTGATTGTACGATAATAAGCAGAAAGTGTTTACACGTTTTTTTTAACATAAACTTAAGCGAGATTCTCAGTAGGAACTCAATTTATTTATATATACATATATATATATATATATTTAAACCAGAAGTTTTCGTTCCATCAAAAAGAGCATATATGGTTTTTCTGCGCTGATTTCTTGACAAGTAGGATCAATAATATAAATATATTTTCACAATTCATAAAACCCTTTTTACACAATAAAAAAAGGTAAAAATATATAAATTGTGATGAGACAAAAAAAAAAATGATTTCGCTCACAATGGATTTGTTTTCACTTTGTTAAGCTTGTGAAACTTGTTGAAAAAAGTTCAAGGGTCAAGCCAACGGCCATTTAAGCTCCATTAGACAAGGATACAGAAAAGGCTCTCCAGCTCCAGTGTTCGAAAATTCATTGTTCAATATAGCCAGCTGCTCCCAAGTCCACACACACACACACACACACACACACACACACTTTGACACACCAAGAAACACATAAAAATGCTGACAACTGCTTAGCTTATGCTTGCAAACTGATTCTAGTTGTAAATCTTAAAAAATTGCCATTCAATGCAAATATTTTGAAAGCATTCATCAATAAGTTGGCCAGAAGTTGGCGAGACTATTCGATGTGTATTATTGGTTTAGTATCGAGCAGTGAGATCCCCAAATTTGGTGTTAAAGTTGCTACACGGTACATATTTTTCAAAAACTCACCGTTTTTAGAAGTATGAAACAATTATAATAGTAAAGTATTTTTAAATCGATTTAAATCGACTCTTGAAACCGCTGTTTCCAGTGTAAAAAAAACTGAAAAATTGCATATTCATTTGCCAAATCTTTTCTAAGTATTTGTAATTTGTAGAAATAACAATTTTTAATTAACGTTAGTTTCTTATTATTAAAATACATGAATAGCTAATTATTATATCAAACTTATACTTAAACATTTTGCTGAATGTGTATAAAAAATGTCATAAATTTGGTATATTTTAGGTGTGGATGAAATGTAAAAAATAATATTTATAATTTACGAAAAATTATTAAATAATTTCACAAACTTACCTATTTTTTAAAATTATATCTAATAAGTAACAGCAGCCCGAGATTAAATGCTAGCTCCAAGCAGCGAAGGCTTTTTTTCAAAAGAATAATACAAATAAAGAAAGGGAAATGCAACGAAATTTATTTAAGTGTATACTGAGGGCAATACATGAACCAAGCCAGTGCCTGCCACAACCTTCACATATGGCACAGCCAGTCAGCCAGTCAAATCTGTCCATTTGGCTAATAAATCCTTGAGCAGCTTATTGAGCAACGTCTGCGCATAAATATTATGGCTGGCAACTGGCCGAGAACAAGGACGCAGGACGACAGTCACATAGCACTTTGCGATGCAATGCGATGCCTCCATTCGCTTTTCACTGAATGCCTTAAAGTACACTTTTCCCCCTCGTCCCGGTACGCCCCTACGGCATTAAAGCGGCGCACTCTGTGACCGCCTCGTACGTGTTAAATACGATTCGACTCTGCCTCTGTTTTTACTTAAATTTTTTTTTTTTTTTTAACTCTGTCACTCGTCTGGAAATTCTTGAGCTGACATTGGATTTCGGTTGACTGTCGTGTTGGTATGCCTGCCCAGAACTTAGGTCGTGTTGTTATTGCTATTGTTATTGTTATTGTTATTGGTATTGTACTGCTGGTTGTGGTGCTTTCTTAAGTACGCTGGCTGCACTAAAAGGATATGCAAATTGTTTGAATAGCAAACGACATGCTAAACAATTTTTGCTCTGGTTTGTACTTACAATATACTGGTATAAAGAAAGAAATCAAATGTAACATTTCTCTTTAGTCTGTTTTTTTTTTTTTTGTGTTTTTTGGTCAAACAATTTTTCTTCTGGCCATCGCATTGTTGTTTGCTTTTGCGCATTAAGTTGTTGTGTGTTCCGCAAGGATTCGGGATTCGAATAGAAGGCATGTCTTCCACCTCGTTACAATGTACAGGAAATGTTTTGCTGTATTTCACACCCGCTGGATATAAATCACAGTGTCCCATGTTATTTGGCCCCAAACCCCCTAAACCTGAAATTGTTGTTGTTTTTGTTGTTCTTGTTGCCCCACACTTCCAACGACTCCTGTCGGATTATTGAATTAGTTGATTATATGAGCACAAGTCGGGAGCAGGGCCAAGGCAGAAGCATAAGGTGCCTGTATCATTTCTATTTGGGGTTTTGTGCAGGGCAATAAATCTTTTGTTTGCCAGTGCCATTTTACACATTTCAAATCTCATTTAAATCCGAAACAAGGCCAACTCAATGTTGCGGTGGAGTGAAACAATTGTAACTGCTTTTGGCGTCGCTATCTGCCTATCTCCTCCCAGTTATTTGGGCGGCAATTGTTCATCGAGGTGATTCATTAGATGAAAATCAATTCAGTTTGAATATAACTTATGGTATTTGCCCTTATCGTATTTATTTTATTTACTCTGTATTAAAAACTTTATGTCGTCTCAACATCAATATGCGTAATGTAAAATGCTGTCTGCCCTTAAGCCAAAACTTTTATTTGAAGTCGAATGCTAATTTCGCATAGCCAAAAGTTAATACACATCAAAAACTCGGTTTAATGCACAATCAAGCGCAAAAATTGAGAAAACTCCGCAAAGCAGAAAAGCATATGCATGAGCCAAGGATGCTGGTAAACTGCTGATAAACAAGACAAATCCAAGGACAACCAAGAAAAATGGTATCCTCTTTGGTATTATATATATATATATATATTTAGAGTTAACATTGATGGCAGATTGCGGCAGTCTGTAACGGGACACGAGGACAACAAGCAGCCAACAGCAAGCAGGACAGCAGAATAAATATGACAACAATAAGGCTCTCTGCACTCCACACCTTTGCCCACTTTTCCAAATGGCCAAAAGGCATTTTCAGTGCCTGGTCTGCAGTTGAAGTTTCTTGTGAAATGCAATTTTGTAGCAAGTAAATCTGATAAAGCAATTGTAAGTGGATTGCATTAGGCTGAAATCCAGTTATCCGAGAGCAAAAAAAAAAAAGAAGGATAATTGGGATGAGAATACCTGAACAATTAAGAAATCACAAAGCTATTCTGAGCACCGTCGATTTTAAGTTTCGAATGCCACAGTGTCTCGTATAAATCACTTAGCCCTAATCCCAAGTCGCAGCTATTCATATCAATTTTTCAATTTGCCTCCACAATAAAGTATAAAATGGTAGCTGGCAAAGAGGAAGGGATACAATTTTGATACTGATTCATTCAGTGTTGAATCTTTTTCTACAACTTGCCATTTTTTCTTTTATTCTTTTATTCGTTTTTTTTTTTTTTGTTATTGTTGCCTTGTTACAAGGATATTGACGACGCGTCGTCGTCCTTGGCAGGATGATGATAAAGTGCGGCACCAAACCGCATTTTTATACGTACGTATATATTTTTATATGCTAGATGGCTGGCAAATCTGTGTGGCGGTTGGCGGGTGCATATTTATGCACAGTTCAAAGATCAAAATGAATATTTTATTTGATTTGATTCCTGCTTGGCTGAGCTGCTACAAGAAAAGCATTTTTAAGCGCACAATCCTTGGCATAATCAAGTCCTTAGAGAGTCAGCAGCGGGCCAATTGTCTGCCTGTAAATTGAAATGTTCTATGATTGTGTGTGTGTGTGTGTGTGTGTGCGTTATTGAATATGTGGTTGGATGAAGGGCAGGAGGCGGATATAGGTTATTCTCCTAAAGCTGTGTGTTTAATGTGCTGATAAAGTGCCCAAAAGAAAGCAAAGACTCACAAGTTGATCAAAAATGTTGGAGACACAGTCGTGAAATTCTGTTGTGTTTGAAAAAATTTCAGCTGAAAACACTTAGAGCAGAGTAAATAGAATGTGTGTTTACTTCACAAATTCATTAAAAAAAAAAACCACCATCAACAATACTCGACTTTTTTATACTTCTTAGCTAAAACAAATTTGAGTCGCAAAACAAATAAAAACAAAAAATTTTGCTAATAACACCTAAGTAAATCAGCTTGTTATAATTAAACAATTTTCCTATAAAAGCCCAGAAATGTACTTTGTTTGAACATTTATACGTTTCGAAATGAGAATAACTTTAGTACTGTTACTTGGGCTCTTAAGTGTATTGCTTCTGGCCCATGATTCAAACTGTGCAGAGAGCGATGATTATGATGACGATGCTGGTTATACCGATGGTGAAGATAACAACGATGAAGAAGGTGATGACAATAATCAAACAATAGTTAAACCCAATAATGGCGATAAACCTAATAACGAAGAAACAATATCTAAAGCAGATGATAAGGCCGATAATGACATTGAAGAGGATGTAGTAGACACTAACGAGAATGCAGTATCCAATCAACCAGCTCCAGCTCCAGCTCCAGCTCAAGCACCAGCTCAAGCTCCAAGAAAGCAATCTAAGCCGAAAGTAGCAAATAAACCTCGTCCAAATCGCCGGCCGCAGGCAAATGTAAGCCAACAGAACACTGCAAAGCGGCCAGGCAAACCCCAGAAACCAACGACCAAAATTACGGCAAACAAGCAGAGCCAAGCAAAGAACCAGAATACTGTGCTCCCCGGAAGAAAGCCTGTCTCACAAAGGGCCGTAGGCAAAAAACAAAATAAACGCAACAACAAATGAAAATATATTTGTAACGGCGATATTTCTTAATTAATAATATTTCTAAAATACACATTCGCCAACAATAAAACTGTTAAAACTCAATTCATAAAGTGTGTAAATTATTTTAAGTACGATTGCAGTTATTTTAACACAATGTCGTAAAGCAAATATAAAAACAATAAATATTTTAATAACACTTAAGTAAATCAGCTCATTTTATTCTTTGCAAATAAAGAATTATCCAACACTAACAATGGAGAGCGATGTTGGCAATGACGATGTCGATGTTGACTAGAATGTTGGAATCAATTAGAATATAAAGTAGACACCAAGTTTAATTATATACGCAAACTCTGATAATTCTTAGTTAATAATCATACTTAAATACCCATGCACAAATATTAAAAAAAAAAATTAGTTCATAAGTGCGTAAATTATTTTAAGAACGGTTCCAGTAGCCTAAAATTGTGTAATTATTTCGCACAGTGAATAAGTGTGTTTTAAGTTAAATGTTAACCTATGGCTCTCTGAAGCAGTAATTTTTTTAAAAGATGTATAGTGGATTCAATCAATCAATTTATATTAATGAAATTGAAAATATTTCAATGGAATATTTTTTGTACATAAGTTTGATTAAATGGGAACTGCTGCTTAGTCAAATTGATTTCAGTATGTGTATTTTATTCCCATATCAAAAAATATATTAAATATATAATATTTAGTTGAAAATATCATCAATATCATCAAAAAAAGATGCTGAAACCGATAACGTTGAAAAGGAAGCAGTAGCTATTCCAGCTCCATCACCAGCACCATCTGGATAAACTTGCAGAATCGGATAATGGTAATAACACTAAAAAAATTGAACAGCGAATTTAAAATCAAAATTAGCTCGTGACGGGCATTAAATACTTACCAGATATATACAAGGAAACAACAAGAACCAGGCCAGGAAGTAGAACCAAAAAATTTGCCAAAGCCAGGTATGGAAAAAGAATCCAAACCCTAAACTAAAAAATCAATACTTACAGCAGATTATTATAATCCATTTTGTAACTCTGATAATTCTGAATACTATCTACATGCATATATAATAAATAATTTATAAATAATAAAATAAACACTGTATATTATTCTGTAAAATATGTATATTACACTCTAAATAGGTGTGTACGAAGAGTACTGAGTGGTTTCTCATCCATTTGCAGACAACTCTTTGTCTATGTCAAATCCCCATTCTATGTGTCATTTGAGAACATATTTTTCTCATTCGAAACAAATTTTCGCAGACTTCGTATATTTACATTAACATATATAAAAAACTAAATCCAATTGAGAGTATTTAGATCGAGCTCAGCTAAGCTTAATAACACTGTTTGCTCCCTTATCCAACAGTTACGCCCTCAATTTATTTTTTCACCTTCTACAATTAAAGTTTTTTTTAAAGGAAAATAATACAAATTAAATAAATAAAAGTTCTAATTAAACAACTGAGTACATAGCATGTTCTTGAGCTACTTAGTTAACTTATTTGCGTTTTGCGTATATAAAGACAGAAATTTATTAAGTTTCAACATAATTGATCACAATGAGAATTGCTCTGGTACTGTTTTTTGGACTCCTAAGCATTTTGCTTATTTCGACTGGGGCGCAAAGTGACGAGGATTATGGTGACGAGGAAGGAAGCATTGCTAACCTGCAAATGTCACCTAGCACATCATTCCAATCGAATGAGCCACCAAATAATGTCCAGCAACCAAAACAACCAAACAAGAAGCTTCCCTCAATCAAAGCCTAGAAGTCCACAGGTAAAAAAAACAACCGACTCCGTGGATAACTAAAAATACAATTAATCTTCTTAGTTATATAAATCGTAAAGTCGTCGTCCACAGCCCAGAAACAGTTCAAAAGATTGAAGAATTGGCACCAAGCTAAATAAAATAAGCGAATTGACGTCGTGAATGGGCTAATAAAAAAAATTAAAACCAGTAGATTTTATACAAATTCCTTATCTTGTTAGCTCTTAATATCAAGCATATATACGATATAAATATAAAATGTGATAAGTGATAATCGTTGTTTAAAGTTGTTCAGCTTAAATTTGTGGATCTGGTCACCTTCTCAGCTCATTGCGCTGTAATGCGTTGCGTTCTTCTTTGGTGTTGAAAATCCATCAAAGCGTTGCTGCTCCAAGGCTGAGCTGCAACGCATTTCACACGCTTCGCTGGAGTTTTGTAACTAGAACTGGCTGACAGAGAGGGCAAAGGGGGAAGACAGACCACACAGGAAACCTGCTCCAACCAAGAAGCAGCGACGGCGGCATAACCAAAACTTTTTTGCCAACGCTGCTGGGCAAAACTTTCGCCGGCGTCGCTGAGGCTGCACAAAAATGTGTGCCCAAAATATGATTTGCCTGCTTAAATTGGAGTTTGGCTTTAAAAATGTTTTCACTCGTCATGCATATATATATATATATATATATATGGTTTTGCTGGCTGGTTTTGGTCCTTTCACCTAAGAGCCGCCTAAATGCGCCTAAATGAATTTTTGCTAGTTGGGCTTGGCAAAAGTTTTGCCTGCACCTTTGAGCAAAAGTTTGCTCGTATGCCTCAAGTTTTTGGCCAAACATTGCCAAAGGCTGAGTACTGGCTTGTTGCTCAACTTTTATAATTATTTGATTTGCTACACAGTCACTCAACTGTCTTAATGTGTGTGTGTGTGTGTGTGTGTGTATCTTTGGGAGGTTGTGTGTAATTCCTTTCTTGGCTCGACTACGACAATATTATTGAAAGTTTTTTTTTAACTTGAGACTTTTTAGTGATTTTGGTTTTGCATATCAAATGCTGTTAAAATAGTAATATGATCATTTTCAATATACCTTTTAAATAACTGTCACTTTGTAATTCTTGTAAAACAATTCAAGCTGTTAATATAATCGACCGAATTTTAAAACACTTGTTATCTAAACAAACAGTTGAAAAGAAATAACCAAATTGTGTGCGCGTAAATATAAAGAACAAAAACAATTTGAATTCTCACTACAATTCTCTCTCAACAGTTGATCAAAACCAATTGAGGGGAAAGTTGTAAATATGCAGTATACCCATATTTGGGTGTTTTTGAGCCTCTTCTGCCTTGGATACAATCAGCCACCTGGCTTGGAGCATTCGCCTGCACATCGCAAAAAATCAGCAAAGGATTTGCTTAGTGATTTGCCTGCACAAATTAAGATTCTATCTAAAAGATCTGACGATGGAAGATTGAGTCTTGTATCTGAACCAAATATAAATAACTTTAGCTCGATTGAAGACGAGCTAGATGCGAACCGCACAGAACTACTTAAAAAGAAAAATGAATTTAATGAATACATATTTATGTTATATTTTATCTTGCGCATTATTTTATCATTGGTCATCGTTGTTACTTATGTCCTCTTGTTTGAAATGTATTAAAAAAAAATCAATTCCAAAGTAATTTGATTTGTACTAGAACGAGTGATATAAAATTACACCATTTGCATAAAGTTAATATTAAGTTTGAGAGAAATTGAACTCGTGTAATATATAATGTGTATGTAAATTTGTATAATAGTCAGAATTACTTATAGAATAGAACTGTAGGTTGGAAAATTTTAAATTGATTTACTAGAAAATTCTGAAAGCTTGGAAATTCAATGTATCAAATTGAAACTGCAAACTCATTTGGAATGATGCACGTTCGAAATTTCATAATGAATACAAAACTTACATTTTGAATAATTTGGAAAATAACGGCTAGTAAATTTTAAATGTATATCATGTTACCTCATAAATATCCGCTACATTTTCAGCTTGAGTTGTCAGCCCTTGAGCATATTTCGAGAGGCATATTTCCCACACACACACAAACTCCATTTGTAACAGCCGTTGAAAGGGGCACACATATGTTGTCCATATGCTAAGTATGCAACTCAGACCAGCCACAGTCTGGGTAACTTGGCTGGCTCGCTCGCTGTTGCTTTCGTCAACTGCAACATAATTTATGACGCTTTCATTAAAAGCGACAAGCGAGACAAACGCCCACATACGCATACACATAAATATACACACACAACACATATACACACACATACCCGCACACACCCACAATCACGGCTTGAACTGTCCAGTTGTGCACGGACTTTGCTCGTGTGTGTGTTCCAAATGTGTTTTGTGCCCCAAACGTGGCATACCCCACCGACAACTTTAACTCGGTTACGTGTGCCAGACAGTTGTCAGGCGAAACGCCATAGACGTCGGCAACATTTCACCCCGAACGGTGTCAATTTTTTAATGTCAAACGTTTAACTGGCCAAGGATCGTTCCCGATCCTGCAGCAATGACCAGTGGTTGGGCAGTTCGTCGACGTCGCGCTCTGACATAATTAAAGACCATTAATCACGTGTGCTGATTCAACAACGCCCACTCGCAAAGGACCTGAGGAGACCGTCCCGCCAGCCCCCTGTCGTATCGCTTGGGTTAATCAAGCCACTTGGGCCGCTAGTCTGGGGCTGAATTTAAATTGTGCAGCCAAGAAAGGAGCAGAAGGAAACCACCTTGACGATATTGCACCTCCTATCGCCTCGTTACAAAATGTGTCCAACTGGACAATTTTTTTTTACACATTGTTCGTTTTAATATTTGTTTTGCATTTTTTGTCTGATTTTTTTTTACAAACGTTTTTGTTGTATTTGCTTTCGGTTGCACTTTTTTTACAGTAGCATTTTGGCGTCAATTAACGTTCTTTGTTGTGGCGTTACATTGGACACTTTTTCGGGCCCGACGCACACACATAGCCACAGTCATAGCCAAATCTATAGCTCTACGTAGATTGGATGTTGCGCTTCAATGAGCCTCGTGTGGCATCTCCTTAGGCGATGGCGACTTTTGAAGCTCCTAAAACTATAACAATTGGCAAGATAGTAGACGAGAAAGAATATGTTAGCTAATATTAATATTAATTGACAATCAAATTCATATTATACTAGATAATCTTTGAATATATTTTAGGAACTTATAAGAAAAAATGTTCAAATTTGTGTATTATTAAAAGTTAAATCAAATCTATTATGGATAGGAAATTATACGTTTAGAGAAAAATGTTTTTGCTCTTACCATATTAATTTAATAATTTATATTTTGATTTTTTTTTATGAATAAATAAACATTTTTTAATAAACAACAAGGAAACAGTTTTTAGAATGATATTTTATTTTTTAAATGTGGTCATACAAAATGTCCTTAAATTCTCATATAGCTCTACTTAAAGCGTAAATTCCATGCAAAATAAAGTAAAACAAAAAGGCAAGCGAAACGATATGACAAAACAAATTCCCATATATTCACAACAGCAGCATACTCACACACCCATACACATGTCACATGTCACACACGCAAACACAAACACAAACACACACTCACACACACATACACAGATACGTTAGCGAAAGATATCAGCTACATGGATGCGGCGGCGGCGCTTATATAGACTTATAGTCTCGCATATTGACCGCGACGGGGCAGAGTCCGCGACACCTTCGCAACAACACGCTGAACTGGCCGAATCTCCCTAAATACCCACATCCCTTTCCAACCATTGAACCCACCAATATCGAATCGTCGATGTCGATCCCAGCACGTCTGGGCATGGGACGCTTGGGGATTGATTTTTAACGAGCGATGCTAGTGAAACAGTCGATGCGAGCTATGAATGTTTGAATGTTGGGAAAAAAATTATGGAAAAACAATTTTTAATGGACTTAAACTGCTGCAAATGGTGGCCATGTGTCTGCATTAAAGGGTTAAATGCGCATAAAAATCAAGAAAATATTTTCTACAAATTGCCGCATGGGCTTTTGGCTTTGAAGTGGCCAATTAAACGAACCAAGTTTTTATTTGGCACAGAGCTTTGTATGTTTTGGTTTCCAGGGCATTTTTTACTGGGGTTTTTTTCTTTTTATTTAGATATTCTATTTGTTAAGCATAACTTTAAAATGCTTATCACTTTTGGCAAATATACAACTGATATTTTACCTACCCTTTTTATTAAATTTAAATTATATAATAGTAGAATTTAAAATAGCCAGAAATATTTAAAAATGCTGTTATTAGAAGACTGTTAACTTAAATATAAAAAACTAAGGCACTAGAAATAAGGCGGTACTCTAAATTTTCGATATAATTTTTGAGTGTATAATCGTAACAGCAAAAGAAACCAGGACCAGGCCAAAATCAACACGAGCGTAACCCAACCAATCAAATCTTAAAATAATACACAAAACACCCAGCTAACCACAGACACAGAACACAGGACATAAAGTCAGAAACTGAAACCAAAATAGACAGAGACATCAGGGGCACTTTAGTTGGATTGTTTTCTAGGGCTAAGCCAGGGTAACATTTAAATTTTGTGGAACCAAAAGCTACTTTGCGGCTTTAAGCAACAGCTAGGCCAACACCAGCACCATCAACAACAACAAGAACAACAACTGTGGCTAAGTACCAAAGTAAACACGGCATAGATGTCGCCGAGGGGTTGGTCCAAAAACTTTGACCACATGAAAGGCGAAAAGCGGCAACCGGCGAAACTTTATGCAAAATGCCCGCGGGCAATGCAATGCACACACGAACAGTGGGGGGGAATGGTTGAAAGGGGGTTAAGGGGGCCAAGGGGTTACTGGTTGTGTGCTCTATGTGTGTTAATTTAGTTGGGAGGTGTTATTGTGACTTGGCATGCGAGGGCGCCAAGTGGAAAAGTGTTTTAATTGAATTATTTTCATTGTCGCCCCAGCCGAAATCCAACTGCAGCTCCTGCTCCAGCTCCTGCTCCAGCTCCTGCTCCGGCTTCTGCTCCAGCTCGTGTTGTGCTACTACTACTACAACCGATGCTTGCCTTCTGGCATTATTAACTCTTTTTGTTGCTTCAATTTATGCAAACTTTCTAAAAAAAAAAAATTAAAAAAAAAAACCTGCAAAATAAAAACAAAAGAAAAAGAAAAAGAACGAAAAAAGTTAAATGAGTTAAACGAGCAATTTTATGAGCATGTCGAAAGTTTCACAAATGGCCCACAATAAAACAAGGCGACCAATTGTGTGGGTTGTTGCCACCCACAGCCAGTTACCACTTGCCAGTTTACCACTTGCCAGTTACCACTTGCCATTTACCGTTACCGTTACCGTTGCGCAGCCCGTGGGCCTTTGCACCTCTTGCTGCGAAAATTGTACGTGAGTTTTACTTGTCTAATTGTTTGTAAATGCAATTTGTATGACTAAAGGTGGGCGAGCATCCAATTCAAAATCAATGGATAGATTTGCATTTCTCTCTCAACAGAAAGTTTTCCACAAATTTCATTGCGGCGATATTACATTTGTTGGTTCATAGCGGCCAAAATATATATATATCATATTAAATACGAACTTTGAATTTCCAAAAATCTGTTTGCTATTCAAGTTTATTAGACGCAGTAACTATAATAAGCTCAACTAAATTGGCCTATATATTTTAGAAAAACTCTAACAAAATTTGATTTACTACAAAATGTGATTTTTGAAGTAAGTATTAAGAAGAATTCTTCAGCTTGTGAACAAATTTTAATACATTCAAAAAATTAACAAAAATAAAGTAGCTTGCAATAATTTGGTAAAAATGCCTGATATTAAAATCAGTTTTATTTTAATATATTTCCAATATTTACATTACGCTTATTAAGAGCAGCGCTTGTCAAGTGAAAGCTGCACATCGAGATCCAATTATCAGAGCCCAAATCCATGGTCCCAAACTTATGACCCATAACATTGCGGGCCATAACAAAGTTATGACAAGCCCGCACACACACATACACTGTAATCCGCTGCACATTCTTATCGCATCAGGCAAAAACATTTTCAATTTCAATAGGCTAACGAGTTGTTTTTTATTTCTATCAGCAGCGGAGTAAAGCGTGCAAAAATTGTGCGCCAAAATGGCCAAATGCAAATGGAAATTGCCGAAAAGCGGTCAAAAGAGCAGGAGCAGCAGCAGCAGCAGCCACAACAACAATAAATACAACAAAAGCAGCAGCAAGGAAATAAGCCATTCACACTTTCAGATGCCTCGATTGTGTGTGTGTGTGTGTAAATTCTAATTCAAAGGCCAAACAGCAGCCACAATGGCAACACGTCGCCACCCGCCGTCCCTCCCCCACAGCTGCCTCACATCCAATAGCGACCCAATCAAAAAATGGCAACTGGTTGGCATTGCAGGGATGCACGGGCTGCAGGGGGTGTTGCCAAAGCGCAGGACGATGTGCAAAATGTTCTTAATTCTCAATTCATATGCAAATTTATTTTATCGCCAACGCTGCTGCCTGCCTGCAACAACAATGAAGGATTGTGGCTGCCAGGCTGACTGCCTGACTGACTCACTGGGCAAAGTGGAAACCATCCGTCCGCACACATTTACACACCCACCCATGCCCCCTCACACACACACACACACACACACACAACACACACACTTGTGCATGGGGCTTGACTTTTGTGGCTCAGTTTGGGTTTGACTGTAGGAAATGCAGTGGGTTGACTGTGGGGAATATATGTGGTATGGAATGCACTCGAAAAAATATACGACTCACAACGCATTATGTTTAATAAAATTTATAAGTTTGGACAAAACAAATCTTTGCTTGGTTTCTGTTTACTACAAATTATGAATATAATTAATTTAAAATAATCACTTCTAGTTATACTGAAAATCTTTACCAACATTATGCTATTAGTTGTAGTAATGAAGTAAAAATATAAAAATTAATTGGAGATTATATAATAAATAATATAATAGCAATAACTATGGAGACTTAAAGACAATTGAATGCCTATAAAAAATCTTTGTTAACAGTTAAATAAAGAAATAAATATTTAAATGTGGAACAAGTTTCTACGAAAATATGAAAGAATATTTCAGCTACTTCAGAAATGTTCGTTCTTTCTGCATTTTAATAATACCTTGCAAATGTTAAAATATATTTGTTTTTCTGAGTGTATGCTATGATGGGAATTGTGAGGCTGTTTCACAACTCGTTATTGCTTGTAGCGCTGCCGTTTTGGGCTTTTGAAATGAGGGTAAGCATTCAGTTGTTGTAATTGATCGCACACATTACAAATTGCATGGCCATTGAAAAAGTGCTTAAATGCTAACTTTTAAGTAGGCAACAATAATTGCACGATATTCCCACAGGAGGCATGCTGTGCCATTTATTGCCTTGCCACACTTAGTTAGTTATGAGTCGCATTTTCCGTTGCATGCAAGTATGTGTCAGTCGCTTAGTTTTTGGCCATAATCAGCACTTGGCCATAATTAAGAGCTCACGCAACATTTGCTGCCGCATCTTGGCTTGTCACTAATTGCCCGAGTGCGCCACTCATGATGCAAGTAATGATTATGGCCAGGATCTGGCTGCCGGGCTACTGGCCAGCTGTCTCGCCGCTCATTCGAGCATAAAGCCGGCAATGCCAAGTGCCAATTAGCAAAGCAAAATAGATTGTAAATTTTAATGACATACACGACTGCTCTTCTCCTTCTGCATGGCTCTGTGCTTGTTTTGATATTTTTTTTATTTTTTGCATTTTTTTTTTGCTGGTGGCCACTTTGAAAAGGCAACTCCTTTTAGATGTAACGGCTTCCAAGAAGTCAAAGGCGTTGACCGCCTGCTGTGCATCATTGAATACAAAATACACTAACTGTGTGTTGAGTGTGTGTGTTGCTGTGAGTCCCACTTCAATTAAAAAGACTTTCACCAGCTGCAAAACAAAAAAAAAAACAAAGATAGAAAAAAAGATAGGGGCTAAAAGACTTGAAAAACACTTCCGCTTTACTATACTTTACTCGTACTTTACTTTTGTGTGCGCCTTAGTAAACGTTTGCAATTGCTTTGAAATTGCGCAGACGTGCAGACCCCGTCCAGAGACACAGAGAACGATGACGACGACGACGACGACGACGATGACGACGATGAGGACGATGACGACGGCGAAAAAAAGCTGTCTACCTTCAGTATGACGGCCATTGCAGCACAACATGACTTCCGCTTCCGCCTCATGTATGTGTGTGTGAGTGTGTGTTTCTGTTCGATGGAGCAAGAACTCACACACACACACACTGTAAAGTGAAATCAATTCATAGCCTTATACGAGTTGCTGCTGCTGCTGCTCCTCAATTGCCCTTTTTTCGTCATCAACATCAACGCTTCCTCATCGCCATCAGCAGCCCGTTATCGTTACCATTTCCACTTCCATTTCCATTCACATTCCCATATCCATTCTCATTCTCATTTTCATTCTCGTTCTCCGTCTCCGTCTCATTCCCATCATCATCACAATTGTTGTCCCTTTGCTAGTCCAGCCAAGCCATGTTTGTAAAATGTCGCCGATTTCTTTCACAATTGAAATTTACCAAACGATAGACCCTTTTTTTAGGGTCTGGCTCAAGACCTTGGCTCTGATTATGCCTCAACACACTAAACTTATCTTGAAGGCCATATAACTGCATCTAGTGTAAAGTGCTCAAAAGCATCGCAGGAACAATAATCATAGTCATAAATTAAAAACAAAGCGATACGCATATTGTAATATAAATCAAATTTCAAATGAATTTTGCAAGTTTGAATTTAAATATTTCTAATGCTGTTAATAATTCTAAAAACTATTTGCAGATTTTTTAATCTGATCAAGTTTAATTGAATTTTAATATTTCTAATGCTGTTAATATTTTAAAATAATTTCCAGATTTTTTAAACTGATCAAGTTTACATACTACGAATTATTTAGTTGATCAGAACAAAATCTTATCTTTTTTTTAAATATATTTAAATATTTTAAAGAAATAAGTTAAATTTTTGATCGCTTTAAGTTGAATTTTTCGCACCAACCAATGGCAATCAAAGCACAGTTAGGCGGAAGCAATACACATGCAATTATGTATGCTTATTGTGTTGCATCCTGCAGGAAACAAGCAGCCCCAATCCCAATCCGTATGAGGCTCATTAGAAAAGTTTTTCGGCCACAATGGGCAAAAGGCAAAACCCCAAAAATTGACCATAAAATAAATTGAAGTGAGCACAACAAAAACGAAAAACAGGTGAAACAGTAGACAAAAAGCAGCAGAAAAACAATTGCAGTGTGACAAAGTACAATGGGACAGTTGAAATGGGTTTCATGTTGGACATATAATGCTCCATCTGTAGCCTCTGCTCGAGCTCCTGTGACTGCTTCAGCTCCTGCTCCAGCTCCTGCTCCTGCTCTGGGCATGTGTCAATGCAACGGGCTGCGACTCGGTCTCCCTTGGGTTGAATCGGGGCGATAAGAACAACGAATGGCGATAGTGTCACAAAACAAATAGGTTGCCTAAAAGCCGCAGCAAAACCAACAGCAACAAACTGGACACGAATCGGCAGCAAAAACAACAGCAACAACAGCAACAACAGCAACAACAACAACAACAACATTTGACCACTAATGTTTAGCCGCACACAAATAAATACAAAAAGTGGAAAGGAGTGTTAAAGTTGCACGCGGTTGAAATGCCACTTCCGAAGTTGTACATGCAAAATTGCTGCATTTCCCTTTAACTTGCAACACTCTGTGGCGAGTGGGAGCAAGGAGTATGGAGCAGGGCGGAGGGAGTAGGGAGCGCTGCACTTTAATGTCATTGCCTACTTGGAGGTGCACACAATTTTTGAAGTGCTACGTAAATATTTTCTAATTAATTTTGCGCTTGCCATTAGGGGAGGTCCCGCAAGCGTCGGGCTAAGATTTCATTACGCTGCACTCGAGTGATTCTCTAGCTCCGCCCACGTAACGAAAACTCTTGCCTCGTAATTAGCCATGCAGCCGGCAAAATCCGTAGACCAGCGCTGCACCAGTTGAGCAGGATAAGCAGAGCAGGAGCTTGGCTTCGAGTATTTGAGTGTGTTTTTAATACGCACCAACAAAAGTGGGCAATGCCGGGCTGCATTGGTGGAGGTGTCATCATTGGCACTCCATTCACACACTTGACATATGCAAATGTGCATTTTAAATGGATTTATTGTGTACGTGGTCTCTGCCATAGCCCTCGATGTGCTTTCCTTTTCTATTTTTTGTGGGTCGACTTCTTTTTTTTAATAATCAAACGGTTTGCTCATATTGCAGTTTGAATTAAAGTAGTGAAGACTAGAAGTTCACTTGGGTAATGGATCAAAAGTTACAATAATGCACAAAATTATTTATTTTCTTAGAAAAATATATCATTTCAATTTCAATAAATAAAAATAAATAAATACCTAAGCTTTTTGTCGAGTATAAACAGTCTTCGGAGCTGTCAAAAAAAAAATATTCCTCATCATTTTAGATTTTTTATAAATATATTTTTTTAATTTATTACTTAAAAATCTTTAAGATTTCTGATTTTTTTTTCTGCTTAGAATTATATATATTTTTCAAAATTTCTTTCGAAGAGTCAGAAAAAATAAAATTTATTGCGTAGTAGTTTTATTTATATTATCATCCAAAATTAGCTTACACATTTAAAGGTGAGGTTTATAATTTCTGAATATATCTTGATTGCAATGTAGAAATTCTCTTCTTTTTTTTTAGTGTATACGTAAGCAATGCAGTTGTCCAGGAATAGCAACTGCGGCACTTGCCAACAGTTGAACTCATTGTCTGCATTCAAATTATTTACACATTATCTGCAGGAGGCAGCCACGTTGGCACAGTCTCCCCAAGGACATGTCACACTCAGACATAGAGAGAGAGAGAGAGAGAGAGAGAGAGAGAGAGAAAGAGAGAGAGAGAGAGGGTGAGCAAGTCTCAGCATTGTTATTTTAATAGTTTAAGTAACCATAATATGTTGAGTACTTTTTAATAAACTTGAAACATGAGCAAATGTTGTGTTTGTGCGCGTGCAGCACAAGGACACTTGGGACGACTGTTTGGGTAACAGCCAGCCAGCCAGCCAAAAGGCAGCAAGAAACTACACCACACCGGCCCAAGATTTATGCAAACCGAAAATGTTGCCAAAAATTACAATTTAATGGAGTAGACAGCACTTTGCTGTGCGTATCCGGTGTGCGGGGCACATAATGAGCAGCGTTGCAAAGTTGGAGTCATGGCGGCAAAATACAACTCGATAGGTTCAGCAGAGATCCGTGTGGAGGACGAAGAAGTCGCTGCAACTGCCGAGTGGCCAACATGCAATGTTAGCAAAAGTAACTTCTCTAATTTTGTAGGAAATATGAAGCCATTAAAGCTGCTGCTGCAGACATGCAGAATGGCAACATCTTGACTGCGCAGATACATACATATATATATATATATATATAAATGTATATGTAGAGGACCTGCGGCCATGTGGCACCCTTGCGAAAGTTGTCCTCGAGAGTGTGAAAATAAATTCTGAATAAGGTGGAGTTGGCAACTGCTTTGCATGTGGCGCCTCGCCTTGCTAACTTAAGTCCGGAGGCACGCTAGAAACATCTGTTGCATTTTTTTTTCCGCAACAATTTATATCCGCAAAGAGGCAAAAATAAAAATTAAGCAACAACTAAAAATCCAACTACAGCAATTGCATACATATATTTAATTGCCAACTTTCAAGTGACAAACAGCGAGAAAAATGACCACTTCTGAGCAGCATTAAAAACGAAACCCGTCCAACTAGAAATCCCCCTCCTGCTCGGCCATCACATATCCCAGCCTGGCTCTGGAGCTGGTTGTGGAACCCTGGCCTGGCCTGCACTTAATCACTGCTGTGACCAGCTGTGCAGAGTTTCGCTCTGTGGTTGAAGTCGAGTGTGAAGTTACTGATTTTTTTTAACACAATTCCATTGAAATTTATGGGTTTTGAAAAATGAGACACCTGCGTGGCTCAATTGAATTACGTTTTCAATTGTAATACAACTGCGAACTACTTCAGAGAAGTCTCTATTTCAATTAAAACCCAACATGACAATTCATATGGGCAATTTATATGTTGCTCAAGCTTATGCAAATCTCTCGCATAATTGTCAACAATTTCATACTGAAATACAAATGAAAAACTTGAATACCCTATTTTGAAAAAAATTAATATTACGTTGGGGTATTAAAATAAGAAAACGATTGCATAAATTGCATTTACCGCAATGACGGCTGCATAAAATTAAGTTTATTTTAATTTACGCTGATTAATTGCATTCTCCATCGAGATGAAATGTCGCTCACCAGCAGCTCCATGCCACATGGTCGACAACCATTTTGTGTGTGTTGCCACCCAAATGAAGCCCGTTGAAAACCGCACGCCAAGTGTTAAATGTCAGCTACGTATTTTTAATGCAATTTGAACGGCATGTGCCATTTAATTATAAATTAAAATATAATAAAATATATATATGTATTAATGTCTGACTTTAAGACTGAACGAAATGTCAGAAATGTCATATCCACTATCCAAAAAGAAACTATCCAGATCGGGTGCTCAATACTTTAGCTGCTGAACACTTTGCTCCAAATTGGTTTTTAAGCATCGCGTTAAATACATTGAAATTCCGCTTGCGTGTCTCCAATAATGTCGAACATTAAGTGGGTTTTTTGTTGATGTTTTTTTCTTACTTTGCATATATATTATTGTTTTTATATTTTTTTTTTCAGCTAGACATACAAAACACACAAACGTTGTTCTATTCGTCGAGGGGGTTAGCTATCTAGTGCATTCGATGTCTCTTTTTAATGGTTTTGGATGTTCTAAATGCGCGAATTAAATTAAACGTAAAAAAAACAGCCTTGAAAAGTGGCCAGCGATTTGCATAAGTGCCCAGTTGGGGCAACAAATAAACAGGTGTTCAACAGGATATTAAATATTTTGGCGCTGCTTTGGGTTTTTCGGGGTCTTGTGGACCAAACTATTGCGTAGAGCCCACTTAAATCTAGTCATTAACATTCTGGTCACATGTTTCCCTTGTTTATTTTTTTGTGGCTCCCAATCGTTTTAACCATTTGCATAAAAAGCTGGTAATTAGGCATGAGTTTTGTCCAAAAAAAAAAAATCATACTGCGGACTGAATAAATAGAAATAGAAATTCATATTGTGTGTGGCGCCACTCGAGCTTGCAACAAAGTTCACTTAATAAACTAAATATGAGCATCAAAAATTTGTAATCTTTTTTTTTGCCCATCACTTATTAAATATTCATGACACCTTAGCTTTCTTATTTCGAATTATTTATGTTTCTACATGCTCGGAATTAAATCCATTTTATAATATTCAATCAGAATATATTATGAATAATTACAGATCGAAAATAAATTGGTTACTCGCATGTGAATTCAGTTGCGTAAGCCTGCAAAATTATTTTTCTATTATAAATGGCACCAGAATTTAATATAGTAAAAGTAATAATCAAATTTATCATTTCTATGTTACAATAAAAAGTATACGAGTAAAACGAGCAAGAAATTTCTCCTGTCTTTTTATAAATGGAAAAATATTTCAATGTATCATTGCTTTGAGAGGAAAAAAGTAAACTAATCAAGTTTCTACTTTCCTTACACATAACAAAATTAAATTGCCATTTTGTTACTTTTCAAAGTAAAAAGTAATCGAATAAAATGTACCTATAGCTTTACCCATGCCTCAACCCCCGCTACTGAGAGAGGTGCCGCATTGCGTATGATTAATGCATGTGCAAATAGGGGGGCCAACAAAAAAGCAGCTAAAAGTTGGAGCCTTCAGCACAAGGCAACAGCCGTTAAGACTGTGCCTCAGAAACAGTTCAATTAATGATGGAATGCACGTCGTATTGACGTTGGTAACAGAGAAGGGTGGGTGGGGGAAGCGGTTAGCAACTGCAATAATTGACTTTTAAAAGGAAACAGCTGGCGCCCAGGCCAGAAATAGAAGCTTCACCGGCAGCGGAGTGTTGGACGAGAATTACTATTTATATCTGTATCAGGATGAATCACAGAGTTCCACATCGGTTTCCTCTTCCGTTCGGTGTGGGACCATCTTTCGCCAGCTCTTTGCTTATTTATGCACTACATGTCTTTGGGCTTTATTTTAATTCTCTATGCGGCTCCCTTTTATCAGCGACTATAAACGGACCACGCACCCATAAACCTCGATTTGTACCTGATTTTGGTTTTTATTTAGCCGTCTTTTCCACTTGTTATACAATTTTGAGGGGTGCACAAAATGACCTTAAAAGTCAATTGGCAAATTTTATTGTTAATGTTAAAATGAGAGCATTTTTATTATTAATCAAATGCTGCAATTTAAAATGTAGTTGAGCAATTGAGAACTTCCTTTCGAAGTGGATCATATTTCTCATATGCTATCAGGAGATCTATAAACTGACAGCTTAAACGTGCAATATTCCAAATATAATGACACCTGTATCCACACAACTAGATATACACTGTACCTGTACCTGTACCTTTACCTGGTGATCTGCAATTCAATAATGCAAATTCAGTTTCAGGCAACACGTTCGGATCGACTCGAATCGAGTCGGCTCCAGGCAGAGCCTATGATGCATACTAAGCAGATGAGCTGGGGCCCCACTTTGGGTATATCCAAGTTGTTAGCAATACGCAGCTCATTATGCTCATTTTTTATGGCTCTTTTTTTTTTGAATTTTGCCAATCTGATTTCGTATATAAATCTAACGCGCGACGCTGTTCAGTCATCACTTCTTTGGTGGAAACTTAAGTGTCAAGTTTAGCTCCTGCTGTGATCAGTTCGCGTTTCTCCTATCAAGCATAAACTAGCATAATTTGCCCACATCTACAAAGGATTTAAAAAACAGAAACTAAACAAAAGATCGAAATCAAAATGAAGTTTTGTGCTGCGTTTGCTTTGTTGGTGATCGTCGTCGGGCTTGTGGCAAGTGGCGATGCTCTGCCTGCCAGGAAAAGTGAGTTTAACACAAGTGCCACAAATTTCGCAAGGATACAAATAGCAACTTAGGTTCATTTATCAGGAGTTTAACATATTCTCATTACAACTCTAATATATCCATTCACTTGGGACGCAGAAGGAATCCATATTAATTCCAGTTAGTTCTGCGATTTTGTAGCTCATTTCAAACTTGAATTTAACATCGCAAAGCATTTTCACAACTCATCTCGTTCCATAACTATAACCATATCGCTCACCACTGAAGATCGGCAATACCTTGTTCCAGGAATGGCCTACTATCAGCAACCCGTTGCCGCCGAATGGTACGGAGCCGCACCCCAGCAGAGGATTATGTATATGCAGTATGTGCAACCCGGACGCACACATGCACGCTCCACTCAGGCGGCCAGCGCACTGGTGGCTGGCGAGTCCGTTGCCACTGGCACCTATCTGAAGGGTAAGCTGCAGCCGAACGAATTCCAATTGACTCAAATCAATATTTTTTATGGTTATCTAACAAAGATTGCGATCACACAGAGACCGAGGTGGCACTCAGTGTGGATGGCAGCAGCGTGGAGAGCGCCCAATCTGATGATGCCCTGACCGCTGCCGGTGCCCACGGTGCCAGCTCCGTGGCCGAGGCTTATCCCGATGAGGCACCCGTGGTGCAGGTTGCCATCGAAGGCAACGCCGATGTTGAATCCCAACCCGCTGTAGTTTCAGTGAGCGACAATGCCGCCAAGGTGCCACGTGACTTTAACTTTGCCGCCGAGGAAGCTGCTCCAGCTGTCCCAGTTGTTGCTGAGCAGCCCGCTGTTGTCCAGTTCGCCGTCGATGAGGAGGAGCTGCCCGCTCCAGCACCAATTGCGCCCGTTGCTGCCGTTATTCCCGCCAATCGTTATCTGCCCGCCAAGAAGAAGGTCATCGTCGAACTGGACCAGTCCGCCGAAGATGCTGAGGAGGCTCAAATCGCTACCATCGAGGACGAGGAGACAGATCAAGCGGTTGCCGACGATGTCGAAGAGGATGATGTGGAGGTCGCCGAGCCCGTCAGGCCAGTGGCCAAGCATCCAGCTCGCGTGCCCATCGCTCGCCGTCCAGCTGCCAAGAAGCCCGTATCCGCCACAAAGAAACCAGCTCCTCTGCCCGCCGGCACCTTCTTCCCAATTGACTTTGGCGGCACCAGCGGTGGCGCCATCGCCATTGCCAACTCCTTCAGCACGGGTGAAGGCGGCGCAGCCACCTCTCATGCCATCGCCTACGGCTCCCCTGATGCTGTACGTGCTCGTGTCCGTCCCAGTCCCAGCAAGCGTCGCCATTAAGTGGCAGTTCCCCCAAAAAAAAAGACGCCCGCATGCTGCTCGACTGATTCTGATCATTCCACTTCAAGATTCACACCCAATTCTTGCTTCTGCGCCGAGTCTGTAAACCAGTTGTGTAACTATTAGTCAAATTTTCAACGTTTTTCAGCGCATTTTAATAAAATTTCTATCTGTTTAAAAAAAAATAAAGAGTTTTGATTAAAATAAACAATATTTTCATATTTTTGCCATACGCATTGAATATTGAGTTTATTTCATATGCTCTTTTGTTCTTTCATAAATACAAATTGTGAACAAAAATAAACGCAGTAAACGTGCCAAAAATTTCAAGTTTAACAAAGAGTTTACAAACTTAGCAAGTTACAAATGCCTTTTATAAAGATATACTATTTAAAAATTAAAAACAAAATATATATGAAACAAAAGTGGCATACAAAAAACATCAGCGTAGTTGATTCGACTTAAGAGCTAATTGTTGTTCCTCAATTGTGATATCATCATGGGTTTAATTAAATTTACTTTTCTTTCAACTGCATATAAGGCGCAAATTGTACAATGTTTATTTAATGGATACTAAAGACACTACTCCCAACTTTGTGGTCTATATTATTGGATTGTTTTCTGTTTTTCGGTTTTCCTTTCTTTTATATATATATATATATATATATATATAAGAATCTTGGGGTTAACGATTCTATAACAGATCGCTCTACACAGCTAACGTCTTGGAATTGTTTATAGCTTTTGTTTGGTTTTGCACACATGCTTGAGATGGGAGCGTTTGGATTTGACTCCGCTATCAGTAACCATATTTATCCTGCAGCGAGCTCATCACATCGTTGGCCAGATTGCTCAGTCTGCCGGCCACCTTGTGAACGCCCTGACGCACACTCTCCTTCACATCATCCAGATCCGGCGCATTGAAGTTGACCGCTGTTGAGTAGCCGCCGCTGCTGCCTGCAATTTAATTATATTTAACAATACTTTGGTAATTCATTTATATGTAATTCTTACTGCGATTGCTCAAGCCGCCGCCTGGCGTACCATCGCCAAAGTAGTCTGAGGAGGATATGGCCCGGGAGCCCTGAAAACGATTCAGATTCGCACTAACATCAGCCGGCGATTGTTCGCTCGCAAAGAACTGATCCGAACCGAAGCCTTTGGAGTTGCCAAACTTTTGCTGTGCTGCCACAGGATCAAGGCTGTTGTTGCTTAATTTGCTCTTGCTTCGATTGGAGGCGCTTGCTGATCCGCTGCTGCTGCTGCTCGCCTTGGGTTTGTCGTAATCACTGCTAGCCGCGAACATTGAGGTTATGTTGCTGTGTGTGCCGCCGATAGGCTCAATCGTTTCATAGCCCAGAGCATCAAGCTCAAATTTGTCCAGCTTGCTGCCACCGCTGCTGCTGGTGGTGCTACTCTCCGGCTTCTTGTCGCCATACAAATTCAGCGAGTGATCATTGAAAAAGTTATCATTTTCAAGAGCGGCCAGTTTGCTCTGGGTGCTGGTCTTGGGTCCAGCAGATTGCTGAATGGTCTCCATGTCGCTGATGGCCGAGTGCGCCACATCGGAGCCCCTCAGGCTGAAGCCCATGCCCAGTCGCTCCATTTGCTTTGCCTTGGCGGGATCGATGCTCTTCAGCTTAGCCTCCTCGCGCGTCTTCTGCAGAGAGAGATCCTGATACGCCAGTCGCATACTGGCCACACTCTCCATCTCCTCCTCGGCCGTTTGGGGCTTATCGATAGCCCGAGCAGCAGCTGTTGCCGTTTTACTCTCATTTGCCGCATTCGCACGCGCCTCAATGTCGGCAAAATTGGCCGTCACTTTCGTTGCACCCAATCCGCCCACCTTGCGTGCACCCAACTAATCGGTGGGAATGTGTATAAGGATTAGTTATCTTTTGAGGCTATTGGTATTTACTTACGGCTCCCTTCTTGGGCTGAATCTTGCGCACTCCAATGGATGACGGCAACGCTGCTGGCGCTACAAGCGAATTGAGCAGATCTACACTGGGTGCACCAGCAGTTGTCTCCGTCGTAGCCGTAGTTGGTGTAGGTTTGATATCCAGCTGTTGGGTATAGAGATTAGTATCGAGCAGGAATCATCTTATGAAGGCGTGCAAACAAATCAACTTCAAATTTAATAATAAATTTTAATAACGATGAGAAATGCGTGTCTTTTTCATCTTCAGTTTACCTTCACGTTGCTGATATTGTTGTTCTCCAGCTGTGCGTTGGCATTATTGTTGTCGCATTGGGCAAAGAAATCTTCCTCCTGTTCCTGCGAAAGCTCCTTGGCAGCATCATTGCCCTCGCTCTTGTCCATCGTTGGATCCAAGTGCAGCTTTTAATTTTGTATTTTGGTTTGTGTTCGTAACATAATAAAACAGATAAACAGAACTCAGGTGAAGCGCAAGCGAGAACAGCAAATGATTTGTGTTAGTTTTGAGCATAAGTTCAAACAAAAGAACGAAATAAAACAAAAACAAAAGGAAATGGAAAAACAGAGGCAGTTGCTCACCTTGGTGCCGTGCACTTTCATTGCCTGCTGGGCGAGTGACGATAGCTTATCCCTGTACAGCTGCGCCGCTCTAGAATTGTACTTGATCTGGGCGTCGCTGCTGCTGCTGTTGTGGGAGCGAAAGAATTGTGCCGCATTTGCATTGCCGCCGAGCTGCATTTGTCGCAGTTGCATCCAGGTCCAATTGGTATCCAGATTGGTGCTGCGCACAAAGGTCAGATGTACGCCCAGATTACGATGCACCGCAGAGCAATCGATGCATATGAAGATGCCATAAGTGACTGACGACCAAGTGGGCGCCTTTGTTCCACAATCGAAGCAGGACTGCAACAACAAAAAAAAACACTTTTTTTGATATATATAAACTTTACAAACTGTTTTTGACTGATTAACCTTGTTAGCTGGCTGCGCCCGCAGGCGACTGAATACGGCTTCGATTTCCTGTTTTGTGGGCCCCGCTGCATTGTTGGACATTTTGGACTAATTTGTCCGCAATTCGTTTATGCTTTATAGATTTGTGAACTGATTTCGTTGCTGGCTCTTCCTCTGCCCCTTTCCGTTGGCTTTGGCTTTATTGACTTGGCAGTTGATGCTGCAATTGTCCGCCGTACGTCTCTTTTGGCAATTTCTTTTGGAATATTTTTATGCAAACTAAAATGCTTGTTTTCGCTGTTTTGTGTTTTAGGAATTTTTGACGTGTATTTTTCGTTCCAGTTTCTTCCACGTTCGCGTTAGAGATGAGCTGTTTATGCTTAAGTGTTACCAGTCACTAGTAACTTACAGTTACGATTAACAGCTGTGCGGCAAAAACAGCAATATTATTTGTCGTTAATAAGTCGTAAGCTCACACTTCACTATTTTGCAGAAATTAATTGAATTCAATATTATTGTTAGTTCACGATTCTTTTTATCACAGATTAAATTTGTTAAGCGAAATAAACGAGTACTGTTAATAACAGAGGTAACCAGCTGTTAATGTTGGACGTTGCTCGTTTTGGTAGCCCTGACCACTCGATTCGTTTTTTCATTCGTCTTAATTACAAAATTTAAGCATACACTCGACATGACTTAAATGACAGAGAATGTTGAAAAATACAATATTGATAATTAAATTATGAATAAACTACTTTTAATCATTCCATCACCATACCAAATAAATGTATTTATTATTTTTATACGTTAAATTGTTTAAAATGGGAAGCATACAAAGAATGTGTGGGAAACAGTTTGGCCTCTTTAAAATGGAAACCAATCTATATTATTTTAAAATTACCAATTAATTTAGTTATTTATTATTATAGTATTTATCACTTGGTGACTCTATTTGAAAGATTATAAAAATATAGCTTATTAATAGTTTTTTTATAATTTATTTTCCATTTTATTTAATTCTTGGAATTTTTTGAATCGAATAGTTCTTTCTGGATCTCTCCAAACATTTATCAATCCTGGTTTACGCAATCAAGCATTTCCGTCCATCTAATATGCAAATTATTATTCATTCCATTTAATTCAGATTACGAGCTAATATCAAAATAAGTACTTGAAAAAAAATAAAGATATTCTGTAAAAGGAACAAAAGATAGTTTTTCACTAAACTAAAATTAAAATAATCCCCTGAAATGTTCCAGACAGATTATCATTACAAAATCAAATATAAAATTTCTTAAAATTAAAATTTAGGTCGTTTCCGTGAGCGATTGCAATCTCTCCAGCTCTGGGGTCAAGTTGGCGAGCACATTGATCAGGACGGGGTCTGTGACGATATTGTTCTCAATATTGCTTATTAGTTGCTCGATTTCTTCGATGGTTATTTCATTACTGTCTGTTGAATCATTTTTCTTCTCTTCACCTTTATCTACAAAAAGATGACATAATTTTATGAATTTTTTCTTGACCTTTTCGAATAATTTTATACCGTTTTCAAAAGTTTTGTTTCTGGTTTCATTCATTGGCGAATTAGAACGATTTGCTCGTTTTTTCATGCACATACGCACATGCCTATTGCGCAGAGAAAGAATCTTATACGTATTGGGGCACATAGGGCAAGAGTAATTTCGATAGACGCATCTGTGCTTCACAATTTGCGAACTGAAGTGGATGGCTTGACCACATGAAAAACATCGGAACCGCTTCTTGATGTGGCAATTTTGATAATGATATCGCACCTTAGGCAGAGTTTTACCGCTATAATCGCATTGGGGGCATTGATAGTGGTTATAGATTTCTATGCGGTCAACCTCATGCACCTTCTGCAAGTGCACATTGTAAGGATGGCGATTCTTGTAAACCTTGCTGCATCCGAATTCACATTTATATTCGCGATTCGGCAACAACTCGAACAATTCCGGTACACACACTTTATCTTTCTTATTCATTTTCGACATGCCGAACAAATTTTAATAGAAGTTGCTCCTCGACGAGTATATATATATATATGTGAAAAGTGTTACCAATAAGCATGTAAGTGGCAACACTTTGTCGATTGCAATAAAATTAAATTGTATATGTAGCAATAAAAAATATTTTAGCTGTGCCCTCTTGATTGATATTGATATAATTGATATTTAATATACTAATTTTTAAAGTATCAAAGTGTGTAAATACATTTAAAAGTTGGCAACTCAAGCTCAACAGGTTACGTTGAAGTGTTGTAAAACGTGTCAAAGTCAAATGGAAGTCTTTAACATACAGCAAAGCATCCCAGTAGAAAATCCGTATATTCCCCTTAACTAAAAAATAATAATCTGATCATTCTTAATTTTAAGCACTCTTTATGACTTGATTCTAATCAAGTTTATTATTTAAACCTAATTAAAATTCACTTGTTTTTTATAATTAAATTTAATACATTTAAACGTATATGATCGTTAACATGACAGCACCACTAAAATTAGTGAGATAATTACAATTCGTTCTTCTTTAACGAATCTTCCTCAAAAACTGTGTATTTCTTAGTAACCGCTTGTTAATTTGTTTAAAATTTATAGAACTAAAAATAAAACATAATTGCAGTTTCCGAAACTGCGTACCAACTTTTTCACACAGGGCCACACTCACACATACATTATATACAAACTTATCGATGTCTCACTCGCTCCAACTGTGCGTTCGTTTACCAGAATATACAGGTACAAATATCCGACATTTTTGATTTGTTTTAATCCCTATAGCCACGCCTCCCTTCTTCCAATCAGCAGTTACACATGTATATATTATGTACTTATGTATTTATGTACTTGCGTCAAATGTCTTACTGTGGTATACATATTTGTATTATATGATAATGCACAAAAAATATTAATAATAAATTCATTGAAGAATGTTTTGAAAAATTTAGAAATGCTTTTATATCAAATGAAGAAATCATCAACGTGTCATGTTGAAAGCGTCATCAAAATCGCGGGCACTTCGATTTGTGGCAGGAAGATTCCAAACACTTTTCTGGGCCGAATGACGGTGGGCGGGCTTGAGTCTACGACCACCCAAGCTGGGAAACTGCTCCGGTGCAGTTAAATCGGCCGAGAACACGGAATGATCGGCTGGCACATAGTCCGAGTCCAGCTCTCGCTTCATATCCGACTGCGTTGTGTACGAGGCGTACGACGTTTTTCCACTCATCGACTTGTCCGGATTAGTCACATAAAAGTTTTGCTTCTGCACAGGTGGCTTGTGCTTCCCAGCCAACGGCTTAATGGCCAGATCCCCGCACATATAGTCGCAGAACATGTAACACCAGCGGGAGACCATCGAATGTGTGCAATACTTTCCGCGATCGTTGTCCTCGTGAAACTACAATTGGCAACCAATTATTCTATATATATAAATATAGTTGGATATTGTCCACTCACCTGGCACGCGATGTCCGAGTGATACTCAAAGAAATCGTTGAGAAAGAAGGTGTCCGTGATGGACTTGTTGATGTTGGCGTGCGGCAGGTCGGCAATGTCCATGACCTCTTGCTTGAGCACGTAGAATAGGTACAGGATGTCGTAGACTTGAATCTGCTCACCCACTTCATCAGTGTCGCTTTGCAGGTACTTGAGGCATCCATTCACCACTGGCATCAGCTGAGTTGTGGTAAACACCACGAGGGGATTGTCTGCGCCTTGGCAGCCACGCAAATACTCCACAATGTTCGCATAAAGCCTGCCCATATTGGACTCGCCCATGGCTTTCGGCGGAAGAGGCAGCTGGTGCGTGGCCGTCGTGTGATGCAGTGAGTCGCTGCCCTGGCCAAATATCAGCTGACCCGGATCGATGTGCGAGCTGTATATGCAGCTTTTTCCTGCCTTCAACGAGAACTGGCAGGCGGTAAATTCGGCTGGAATGTAAATGTCGTTTCCCACTGCTTTGGTAAAGTAATTAAAGGCCACAAAAATGAAATTGGTGTTTTCGAGATCTGTGAAGCCATCAGTAATCCGTATTTAGTAATCTGTAATCAGCACATAGAAGGAATATATCCCATAGATCTCACCATGCTTTCCCTCCATCACAATTCGTTCGATGTTGCGCTTCATGTTCATCTGTCGATCGGCAAGCTTGCAATTCTCACTCTCCTCGGCGGAAAGAGCGTTACCTAGGCAATCTAATGGCTCCACCTTGGCTCGGCCCACAACGTTGGCGTCCTGTGCGAATCCATTGTATGGCCTCCTTTGTTGGGCACTCATATTCTGCATTTAAAAAAAAGACAATTGGGTAAAATGTGATGAAATTAATGCTCTTTCCAGCACTCACTTTCCAGATGTCGCCGCAGTGACTGACTGCCTGAGGAATGGATATGTTGCGCCCCTTTCGCCACTCGGCAACGAACGTCATAAATCCCTTGGTTTTCTTTGGTGCCATTTCTACAAAACAGAGACGAATTGTGTGTGTGCGTGTGTATGTGTGCGTGATTAGTGTTCGATGATACTTACAATTAACTATTTAAATAATATTTACAATTGGGATATACAAAATATATTTAGCAAATAATACTACAATTTACCTTTTTATTTTAGTACAATTGAATTAAAAAAAGTAAGCTTCTTCTTTCCTTTTCAATTTTAATTCATGTAACGCGCGAAAGAAGAGCTAATAGTGAAATGCCGAATTTACATACAAACATTCACATGAACTGACAAAAAGAATATATTCATATATACATATAAATATATATGTGTGTGTTTCTATGCTCGACTGTTTCTGCTTTAGAGCACTGCTCAGTGCGAAGTAATGCGTAAAGTAGTTAAAAATAATAAATAACATAAGCACCAGTGGCAATATGCGATTGATTGCAGAAAATTATCAATCAATTATCTGTATTTGAAATTAATCTCATCGCAAATAGATTCTTATTTTAAACATTAACATAGTTACCAATTCTTTCAACTGATTTTCAAAATGATGATGTGCGGAGGTATCCCCTTCAACCAGAAGTGCGCCTCAATAACATATCAACTGGTGTTGGCGTATCGATATCATTTAAGATGGGAAGTTAACAGTGCGTTAACAGGTTTGCACTACGTTGTTCATTTTTGCGTTAACAGCTTTTACAATGGCGCCATCTGTTACGCTGTTTAACGTAAGATAAACATTTATATTAGATGCATAAACAACACCAAACGGAACGGACGTCTAGCGCGTAGTTGAAAGTTGTGAACTTCACCCCAAGTATAAAAGTTATGTTTCTTCAAGCTCAATGCTCAAAATGTTACATATTGGTAGAATAGAGTAACAGAAATTCAACGCAAATTCAAAGGTGGGCAACGTACAATATATATATATATATATATATTAGTCTTAAAAAAATACAAATCGCCGTTTAAGCTCGACTTACAAATATAAATACATATGCATAAATAATACATATCCATGTGCAGCTTGCCGGGCAGTGTTGGTGCTTTTTTGTGCAGAGTAAAATGCCACGCGATTTAAATTTCGTTATCTAAAGCTACACGCGTAAATACAAGTGCAGAAAGTATCCGCGAAAAAAGTGTTAACTTTAAGAAAATAAAAATACTCACGCATACACACATGACGATCATTCATTCTTGCGAGACGTGTTGCGTCTAAGCTTACCTGGCTGTGCCTCTGTGTGAGTGTGCATGCGTGTGTGTATAGCGAGAAGAGCGGAGCCGAGCTTTCGAGTTAAGGTTCTGTGGCTTGCGTCGGCGTAGCGTTGGCAGCAGCAGCAGCAGCAACAGGTTAGACTTGTCTACAGGTTGGTTGGATTTTTTTCGCATTTTTTTTGTTTTTTCTGTTTTGTCTCTTTTGTTTACTTTTACATGAATTTGCATTTAATATGAGCTTTCCTAATCAGCAGTAATTCGTAAGCACTCACTTCGAATCCCGCCTAAAGCTTTTCAATGGAATTCGTCTGTTATTTTTAACTACCTGGAATTTGTTTATCCCGTTTGCTTAACTGATGATTCAGCTAATAATTCACTGTCTCTCTCAGATGGCGCAATCTTTGCTGACCATTGCAGATTTGAAGTTTCTCGCAGAAGCAACTACAGTGAACGCTTGATAAGAAGAAACTCATATCTTATGTTGTTTTATTTATTTATTTGTCATATCTAAAGTAGCAAACATTTATTAAGTTGCGCATTTGATTTGATTGCAGTCCAAATCTTTGACGCCTGCGTGTTTTAATATAACCTCCACCCCTCCCCTTCACACTATTGGCTTTTATAGGTCACCTGGATAGGTCATCTGACTCTCATACACATGACGGCTGCACCCAGAACTTGGCTAAAATGCGAGTGGTAATTAGCTTTTAGGTCAGTATCTAAATGCGACATTTTAACCACCCGAAATAGAGCAAATTAAATAAAATCCACTTGCGTGTTATGGAGCTGAGAAACTGTTTTCTACTCTTGCCGAATTAAAGCATGCGAGGCTTTTAGCCAAGGTTAAGTTACAATGACAATATGACGTCTAAACACACCCACCAATGGGAGGGGGAGTGTGTTGGGTGACGTCAGCGTTTGTGAGTCGTTTTTGGTCTTTTTTTTCATGTTTATCTGTTACACTGTTTAAGTTGGCCCATTAAAATGCCACTTTGGCAGTTGCAATATTTTGTGCAAACTGCACTGCGACATTTCGCGACACTCGTTGCGAGAGCAAGAAATCTAAAGTTTTGTAATTGCTTGGCGCTTTTACTAATTACAATTTACGGTTAGAAAAACTCAGAGCTCTTATCACACAAAACTGCACAATTTCGCCGCAAACTTTGCTAACTTTTGCATTTTTCCTCATTTCCCACACTACTGGGTCCCTTCCTCTGCCACTTGTTGTTGTTGCACTTGTTACCTGGCGTGACTAAAAGTAATTTAAATTGTAGTTGCCGGTTAGCGTTGTAAAATATAATTATTTATATGTTTTTTTTTTGCGTCTCTCTTGGCCGCCTTTCCAGCCCCAAAGCAGATACAACTATGTAAATTTTAAGCCGTCCTTTTTGTGCATGAGTACACTGAAAGATAAGCTCGACAAAATAAATTATATTTGATTTTAAATGAGCCACATATCTATATATGTTCAAATGCATATTCGATGAGTACTCCGATAACTGGCCCATTATCGTATATATATATATATATCGGAGCTTCTTACAAACTGGCATATTCTCCACTTTTGAACAGTGCTCATATTGTTTGAGATATATATATTTATATGTCATGTTTTTATTTGAGAGTGTTAAAACTGCATTGGTTTGATAAAACTAGATATTAGATATAAGATATATAGTAGATGTATCGTTTCCATTTATTGCACATAAATACTTAATCTACTAGATGTTATCTGGCCGCTTTATTTAAGAAATACAAACATAATTATGTGGCAAGAGATTATTAGACTTGGTTAGAGTCGGGCCAAAAACAAAAAGTTATGTAAACTTCATGCGATTGACGTGGAAAAATTCAAATAATTCTGTTTAATATTTTTGCATTTGCAAATATTTTAAGTCAACTTTGAAATTACGAGTATTTGATTAATTTAACTAAAGTTAAGAATATATGTTATTATATTCTATTTTATTTATTATATTATTACGAGTATATACGTGCTGAATACATTGGTATTGGAGGTTCTGACCATTTGGTCATGGCACACGCTCTTCAGCTGAAAGACAGACAGTTATTGAGTTTAGTCTTCCAACTACAGAAAGACAAAGTTCTGCATATGGGCACGTCTTAGCGTCTTATCGCTCACATAACTAAGCCAAGACACACTGAGTTGGTTAAAATATGTTAATGACAACTTTACTAAGAAGTAAGCAGTGAGTTAAGAGCCGTAAATATATGTTTTAATAAAAATAATATAATATTCTTCTATTCATTCTACTGATAAGAAGAAGAAAGTACTTATTCTCCAAACCAGAAAATGGACATTCGGGCAGAGATAACTTGGCCAAATCGCAGCGGGGCCACTCAACTTAAAACTCAACTTTGCTTTTTACATATTTAAAATCATTTCGTTTTCAATGCATACGGATCGAACCGGTTTAACAGTTAGAAGCACACACACACATACACACTCATGTAAGCACACGGGACTGAGTTATTTTATTTACCAAAAAAATGAGTAAAAAGTAGGTGACGTTAAGCACCGTTAGCTCTTCTGCAGTCGAAAACAAAACCAACCAAAACGGGTTGTTGTTTTTTTTAACTGCTGCTGCTTTTATTTCGTTTCGTTTTGTTCCAACGCGCTTCCCGATGAAGACAGCTACAATCAAATTATAGAAGAGCCGAAAAAGAGAATTCCTAAAGTCTGCGACGCCCACTCCTCAAATGCTTGTTTGTGTACGCGTGTGTATTTACATAACCTGAGCGAGAGAGCGAGAGAGAAGAGAAGGTTAAAGAGCTTAGCTGGCCAGACTCGAAACATCAACAACAACAAAGCGCGTCACACTTGCGTGGCCAGCTTTTCTGTGTGCGAATGTGCATGAGAGTGCAGAGGAGAGCAAGCGACACGCATGCATCGCAGCCAGTTTGGGCGTCAGCTTCATGGCCATCTGCATAAAATGAAAAAAAAATGAGAAGCGAATGCAACTTGTTGAATGCAAATTTTGAATGATTGCGTACGATCTCTGTCTCTCTCCCTCTCTCTCGCTCTAGCTTGGTAATTAAGTGACCGGTAATTGAGTTTTAAAGCACCGAGCTTTAGGCAGACCCCTGAAATGGTCCCTATTTGGCTTTGTTTGTTGTGTTCTCGGCATTTTAATTGATTTATGCAGCTATTTAAGTACGCTGCGAAAAAGAGAGAAAGAGAAATAGAAAGAGATGCAGCTATATGGAAGAGATACGCTGCGGTTCAGCGATTCTTTTCTCTTGTTTTCTGTGCTTGGATTTGATTTGTTGTTGTTGTTGTTGTTTCTGCTGCTGTTATTGCTGCTGTTCTGCTTTGTTGTTTGTGGGTAGAAAGGTAGAAAGCTTGTTCCACTGATTGGAAATGAAAAGTGCAACAACAATCAATTTAAATTGTAGTTGTGAACAGGAAATTAGTTCGTTTCGTAAAATGGGAATGGAAACAGATTCGCATTAACTAGTCATCTGAATCATTAACTCTGTGAACTATTACTATTTTTATATAAATACTTATCGTACTCACAGCTGATCCCATCTCACAAATGATTTTTTAAAAACCGGCTGCAACTTAATTGTTGTGACTTAAATGTATTAAGTAATATCTCAATTCATACGCTTCAAGTTTGACATGTACTGCATTTCCTTTAATTAAATTAAAGACGCTACAACAATTAGTCTCTTATCATGTCACATCGTGCCTTGAGGCAACTAAGCACTGCGTAAATTACAAACAACCAAATTGCATTGCAATTAGCCAGAGACTCACATATAAGGTAGCTTAAATAACCACCCATATAAAACTTGAAAAACGTCGAGAGTGGAATTACTAAACGACTGCTAGATTCTCTACATTATTTAAATAATTTGTATTAATTAGGATTTTAGGCAACTTGTAGAGGAAATTAAGAGTTACTTAAGAATTAAATTGACTTTAAATTTAAAATTCAGTTGAATATATAATAATAATCTTTATGGCAAATGAGTTTTTGCTTGACATATATTACCTATGACTTGGCACAATTCGAATGTGCCTCTGTTTCTGTTGCAGTACAGAGTAGCATTAAATGCGGCAATTTGTATGCACGCATCGAAACCACGACAAAAATATATATGGGGATTGGGATCGGCTTCACATATGGAGACAGTGTCATCAAGTGGGAAACTCTAGAAATTGCTTGAATCACGACAACAGTCCCAGCAGAGAGCGTGACAATGGCACTGATGAAAAAAAAAGCACTTGAAATGTATTTGGAATGAACAACAACCGAAATAATATTGACTTAACGGCTTTTCAATTTCCGCAATTTTGACTAATCACCTTTATTAATAGGCACAGTCAATAAGAAAGCGTTCTTAATTAAAACGAAAAAAACACAAGTTATAACAATAACAACAATAACCATGCCTAACCCATACCTAACTCCCTTCATCCCCGCGCCTTCTGGAAACTTGCCCAGAAGCAGCGGCTTGTGAAAAATTATAAATTAATTGTACAATTGACCCCATTAGCCAAACGAGTAGAAGCTGAAACTATGCGCACGTATTCAGTGCCCGTCACTCGATTTACCCTTCTCCTCATCGAATGAATACTTTGAATACTACTTGATTATGAAAGTGAACACCAATTTGCTGAGTTTGCGCCACTTTTCACGACCTCTCAAAAAAAAAAACAAAAACCATTTCAAATGGTTCTATTCTGTTCTGTGTGCAGATCGCGTTGATTGCTTTAACTAATGATTTTCGATCTGTGACCCTAAACTATGCATAAACTACAAATTTGGGCACTAAGTGTCTTACGGGCACTGTTGCATAAGGGTTTCGGTAAAAAGAAAACCCCAATTTGAAGCATCAATTGAATCAATAATTATGACATAAGCAATAACTATAATTTGAATATTGATATGTGTTTACTGTTAACTAAAATATAATAGCTATATACATTTTTGAGCTTCAAATAAATTGTCAGCCCTTCGTTAACTAATTTGATCACATTTTTCACACAAACTTGAAAATCTTCTCACTCTTTACAAATATTTGCGGTCAAGGTTGTTAACCTAAACCGAGTCACATTTTGTATTTTTTATTTTTAATTTTTATTTTGACTCGTCTTGCGTCTGAAAGAAATTATGAATACGCAGTGTGAGCCATTCACATGATAATACGATGAGCAGACGACGCATAAATACAATTGGAATATCCAGATATACATATGCATATGTGGTTATGCGAGTTATGCCAAAAGCACAGACAACAACAACAACAACAACAACTGGTTCAATAACTGACTCCCAGCTGGAAGGCATAAATTAAATTACATTATAAGAGCAGCGGCCAGAAGATGGTGTTGTTGATGAGCGGCTGTGGCTGTTGGCTGCTTTGCTGACTCAATGCCAATTTGCAGTAATACGCAACGTTCAAAGCGTATTTAATGATGCAAAATTATTGAACAAATGACATAACTATTGACTCCGAAATACCCAGTGTACAATATAATGTACATATAAGTTGGAAGCATCTGAAAAGTAATTGCGGTCTCGTTAGTATCTGGCCTGTTTGTCTGTTTGCATTGTCGACCTTTGCCTCTGGGGGACCGCACAATGAAAACTTGTTTGTTTCCCAACGAAATACATCAGAACTCGCCTATTATTTTTTTGCTGCTATGTGGGAGTCGAGAGCGGGGGTTTTTTTTTATTTGCATTTATAATACAATATTAATTAAAAAAATTAATTTAAATAATAAATATAATTCATAAAAACAAATATAAACAGATATTATATTCCCAGCTCTGCCTTAAGGAGGGGCATCCTCTCGATTTACACATAATTAGCAATAACCATAACAATGCCAAACAAACCCGTTACAAAGCTACTGCAAAATCACACACTCTCGCACACACACGCACACCCCATGCAAACCACTTCAAAGCAGAGCAGAGTCTCGAGGAGCTGCTTTGTTGTCGACTGGCCTTTCGTGTGGTGTCAGCTGATAAACTGCAAGATATTTGCAATTTCACACCCGTAAATAAGCAGGCAGCATGCCTGATGGACCCACTACCAATTAGGCTTGGGCAGCCAGGCGAAATAGCGAGGAGCTGTTTCCCTCTGATGCAGTGATAGATCACGCGCTGTGCTGGCAACCTTGGAAAGCCGTTGGGCCATTTAATTAGGCGCCGGGCGATGTTTGAACAGTCTTTGAGTGTTAAAGTCAAGTCAACAATGGACTTTATATTAATTTACTGGCAATCAAAAACATTTTGATTTGTAATAATATTAATAGTAAAATAAATAGTTATATTTAAATGTAGTGAAAGTAAAATTTATTTCTAAAAATATATTTCACATTTCCTGTACTTTTTCTTTTTCAATTTACAAATGCAAACTGTTCATTTAAAATTGATAATTTGTTAGCTAAAAGTTAAGCTCTAAAATGCATCAATCAATTATTATTGATTATTCTTTCATTCCCTCTCTCTATCAATTAATTTGTACACAAACAAAAGTAGAATGAACTTTAGACCTCAAATTAATATTAAGCAATTTTTTTTTTATAAATTGCCATGTTAAACGAAAATTTAACAGAATCAGATTTTTCGCTGCTTTCTGAATAATCAGTAGAACTTTAAATCTTCCGTTGAGTGAAAGCACATTGTTTTTGACGGTCCACGCAGAGACAGCCAACAGTTAGTTTTGTTAAGTGGCAAAATGGCAACAACTTCCGCTCGATGGAGTTGCTAGCGTTGCTGTTGCTGCTCTTCCTGTCCCAGCACGAATATAATTCAAGCGCTGCTTTAAATGCGTCGCCAGTTGAACTCAGCGAAAGATTCTCAAGCTAATCCACCAGGCCAGAAGATACAGTTTATGGTGGCTGCGAGTTGTAGGTAGGCAGCTAAGGCAACAGTCCCATCGAAGTGGGTCATCTTACATCAAACAGGGGGCGGGGAGGTGGAGCAGCTGTCTGAACTATCGTTGGTGGTTGTCTAACTCAATGTTTGAGCCCAGTTGTGTGTCGCTGTCATAGTTGTCGGTTATGTTGCTTATAATTGTTGGTGTTCTTGTTTGAGTTGCAGTTACCACATTTCTTCGTTTCGTTACGGAAGCTGTTGACGTCTTTCCCACTACCAGACTCTCTTCGCTTCTCTGGTCTTTGCTTTTTGTGTTTTTTTTCTTTTTCGGTTTTCACGTTTGGCTGCATCGTGAAAAACTTTTACTTTGTGATATCTACGACTCCCTCAGTATATTTTATTTGTATACCACGCAGACATGAAATTACGCCTCGGATCGGGTGTGATAAGCGAGGTAACTCTGATTTCACTGCGTATATATAAAAATATCTTATTCATACGCACAATGTTTATATATTAAAAATGATGACATTTGTTATTCTAGTAACTTGGCACACACAATATCTGCAAGTCGAGCAGTCTCGACTTGAGCATTGCTTCTATTTTTTTTTGGGTTTCGGTGAAAGTTTTTCTTAAACGATTTTCAGGGCTTCAATTAGCACAGTTGCAGCACTGACTAAAATGTTCCTCTTTCCCTCTCTTCTCTCTGTCACCCTTTTGAGATGTGCCACATAAACTGTCAGCTGATTGGTGTTTTTTTTTTTTTTTTTGTTTTTTTGTGGCAAGAGGTAGTATTTATCTTTCGTTATGACAACTTGGACAAAAACTATATATGCAAGTTGTGTAAACAATCAACCTGCCAACGCCCTCAGCTGGTCTCCATGAACACATTGACATGCCCCCGTGCGGCTATCTGCACTAGCTGCCCCACTGCACCCTTAACTGCACCACGTGTTTGTGTGTGTGTGTGTGTGTGTAAGTGTGTGTTTATGTGTGTCGTTTCATAGACATTGTTATTAAGGCAACACAAAGCTGCCACGCTGGGTGACAATGGCTTTTATGGTTGTCAAATGTTCGTTCCGCACAGCAACTGGGTCTCTTTATCTCTCTCTCTCTCTCCATCTCTCTGTCTCTCTTTCTTTGGCACATATTTACATCACAAGTGATTGCAATTTTACTTAGAAAAACAAGTTTTTCCCTCGTCTGTAGCAATTTCATTTAAATGCTGCACACATTTTCCACTGTCATTTTGCATATTTCTTAACAGAATATTCATTAGCCAGATTATGTTTAACTACTACTAACCCAATTTCTGTCATTGACTACAACCAAATCGCTGATAATAACGATGATGATGATGATGATGATGATGATGGTAGATTGATGGTGGTCCGTTCTCTATTCATTTAAGTTGTCCGTGCTAATTTGTGCGCTTGATAGGCAAAAGTCACCCAAAGAGTCAAGAGACTTGGCGTTGCTTGCCGATGTTGCTTGTTGCAGTTGCTGTTGCTTGTTGCTTGTTGTTGTTGTTGTTTTGCCGTTGTCGCCGACTCGGTCGATTCAATGAAGTCATTAGCTAAAGTAGCCAATGCATTGGGGACGCATGCGGCAGGCGGCATGTGGCATTCGGTTCACTGGCTTAGCAAATAGAAAGTGCAACGAGGCGTCGGCAATAACGAGTTGCAGCCTCGGTTCCCCCAGTCAAACACACGCAGAATTAGCAGAACGTGTCCATGGCGATGCATAGCCAATTCTAACCGGCATTTTGCTAGCTGTCTAACGCCTCGAGCGTTTGGTAACAGGCCAATCAGCCAGCTTAAAACAAGCCAGAGTCGCGGAAAGCCGCAAAAGAGATGAGACTCAGACTCAGACTGAGACTGAGACAATTTATTGGCTAATATTGAGTGCAGCACAGCAATGTGAAGTCTGGCAACTACTCAGTTGAAACTGTTTTTACAGCCTCTCAAGAGAGTATTTTAATGTTGCAAAGAAGTTTGGCAACACTGCCTAACGGTATGCATGCATTTGTATATGTATAAGAAGAGAAAATTAGCCAGCTGTCAGCTGTGTCACTCAACCAGCTGCGTCTTATTTATGTTGACTTGGTATTTCCAGTGTTAAACAACAACAAAAAACACAGAGGTTTGTGAATAATTAAACTGAGCAAATGAACAAATTCCATGGCTGTCAAAAATATTAGTAGATAAATAATAATGATTTAATTCCCATTAACTACAAAATGTACATAGAATTTTTTAAGGATTTTATTTTGCTTTTTATCTTTATTATTGCCTCTAAATTTATATGAGTTTTTTTCTTTTTTAATAAGATAAAGATTCTTATCTAAAAAGGGTAGCTACATTTTTTAAATATTTTATTTTGCTTTTAGTGCATAATCCATCTACAACTATTTATTTTTTGCTCTACTCTAAATATCTATACATATTTGTAAAACAAAAAGTTTCAGCAAATTCAATTATTTCGCAAAACCACTTTAAGCAAAAACTAATTTTATGGCAAAAACTAAACCACATTTGAGAACATTGGCTCTTTGTGTCATCTGGGAGCCCCCAAAAGCGGACTGCATTTTCCAGGGCACTCAATTTATGAAAATGTTCAAGGAAAAAGAATGGCAAACTGCACTCTTGACTGAGTGTTGTTGTTGCTGCCTTGTTTCGTGTTGTGGGCCAAAATGTTTGTGCACATTGCCATGGCAACAAGTGCAAGCAGCCAAGTTGGTTGGTTGGCTGTTGGCGGGGCAGGCCCAAAAACTATGCCCAAGTCGCGTTGCTAACTGAAACCAAACAATAAACATAACACGATTCTGGTGAAAATCAATAAATAGCTATGGGCTCAATGCATTAGGCTCTAGGTGGAGCACAGAGCAAGGGGGCCCATGGTGAGCAGGGGGATGGGCAAAGGGAGGGTGAAGAAGCGCTCTAGGTTAGAAGTTGCGCCCCCATTTGAATGGCAAACGTTTAATAACCCCGAGTCCGAGTTCGAGTCCAACTTGCAGTTGGAGTTGTAGTCAGAGTCGAAGTCGAAGTGGAAATGGAAATTCTCGTGACCACGACACGTTTTGCCATTTGATTCCCAGGCAAACCGACAATTTGAGTAAATTTCCTGCTTTGTTGTTGCCTGCCTTCGTCTGCCTTTTTATTTTGTTGCTATTTGTTGACCCAATTTGTGCGGAAAGCGACTTTTCATTAGTCGCCTTTGGTTACCTTTTGTATTAGGATTTGGGCTTGCTTTGGCCAACAGATTTGGCGCATTTGATTAAGTGACGAACGATTTTCTTATTTGTTTGGGGTTGTTGGCCTGTTTGCCGGTGGGGGTGTGTGTGTGTGTGTGTGTGTGTTTAGCGAACTTATTCCATTTCTTGTTAATTGATTTTCGTTTGTTGTTGTTTAAAATACTAATGGCTTTGAGCCACATATCCCAAGCTCTGATTTATGTGCTTGGATCACGAAATCGAAAGGAAGTTTCTTGAGTAAAGCAATTCTTTTTTCTTTTTTTTTGTTGGATTACAAGATACTATTTTGAGCTGTGTTGCACTTTGGTGTTGTTTTGTGTAAATGTGGGCTATATAATTTATGGGGCAACTGAATGTGTTGTCCCTGACACGACACCGTGCAACCTACGCGATGTGGCAGCCAAGTGCCAGGCGACAATCGCAATGCATGTCTCTACTTGCCCCAACTCCCTTGCCACATGACGAACACCAACGCGCAACGTGTAAATCATATAAGCATAAATGCTGCTGGGCTGCACAGCGGCTCTGAATCACGCGCGGATTACCAAAAGAAATCAAATGGCCAACAGCGCCATAAACTGCCCTCGCTGCTGCCCACACAGAGACAAAGTCATTGTCGATGGCGAAGTCGAAGGAATTCTCCTCTCCAGAATTGGTAACTTGGAAATTTATACAAGTTGAAAGTCGTGACAGAATTGAGAAGAGAGGGATAGATAGATGGAAGAGACAGAGTGCGAGATACAAAGGGTCTTTGATCTATTGATCTGTAGATCAATACTTGTCATATGTTTTCTGTGCCAAACACACACACACACACAGAGAGACACACACACAGAACAACTACAAACCTTTCGAAATTGGACAACCTGTTGCCTGGTTGCCCTCAGCAGCTAGTTGCCACATAAAAACATGCACACATCTTTCTATGCATATCTATAAGTAGAACGCCGCACAGTTATTATGCCTGTTGGCTGTTCGCTGTTCGCTGTTGGTTCCACTCCAGCTAGCACAGAGACCAGAGACCGGGCCAACAAGCAGAACCAACTTGGTGCTTCTGTCTGTCTGTCTGTCGGTCTGTCTGTCTTTTGGCTGGTAATTTGAGAAGCTCGCCTGACTTTTTGCATTCACTTTATTGCCGGCAACGCAAGACGCTGATCTGTTGCTTGTCTCTTTTGTCCGCTGCCCGCTGCCCGCTGTCCGCTGTCCGCTGTCCGCAGTCGGCTGTCCGTTTGTCTGGCTGCTCTCTTTCTACATTTACCGCTAAGAGCAACAAACAGCGACGCCGGCTTCAAGTTGGACACCCTCCGCCAGTTCAGCTGCCGTTTCGCGTTCAGCTACAATTTCTCGGCACTTCGGTTCTTGTTTGTTTTGGCACTGCATCGCATCGCATCGGCTTTGTCATCTAAAGTTTCTTACTGTGTATTCGTTACGTCATTGGAGAGTCGCAGTAGAACTCGATAGCGGCTTTTGTTTAGTTTATCGATGGCATTAACTTAATTTGCTAGTGAAGTGGCAGCATCAAATAGCCATTGCAATTGTGATAAGTAAGTTCCGCATGAAGCATTCAAAAGTGCATATTATAAATAAATGTTTGCCTCAAATTACATTTGCTACTTTATTCTACTCATATTCAATGTGAAAATATAAGCTGTTAAGCGGAAAATGAAAGCCAAGGTTTCTGATTTATATGTTTATATTTAAGACTGCTTTAGTTCAATTTTTGAAATTGTAGCAAATTACAATTGACATTCTAAATGTGACTATTGGTTTTTTAATAGCCGCCAAGCTGTCAAAAATTGCTTGAATGCTTCATTTATTAAAAACTTGAATGTGTACAAAAATAACAACATTTTTGCTTATAATTGGCATTTAATTACAGGAAATCGGTTTACTCTAAAATCGGCTTATTATAAATAAAAACATATTTGCAATATTTCTCAAAATGTCGAACAGTTGAAAATCATTCTGTGCCGTAGAAATATGAAACAAACACACACACACACATACACAAATGCTTTGTATGTGTTTACGTGTGTAACGAGGCATCTTCGTATCTCTGAAATGAGGCAACGAGCTACTTCTGCGAAAGCTTTTCCACATTTCAAGGTCAGCGACAAGTAGCTCTTTGTACACAATGAGATGCATGCATCAATGAGATCTAATTGTTCGCTGACTGAGATGAGGAGCTCTACTTGGGGGCATTGTAAGACTTACTTACGTGGCACCAAAGTGTGCCACTTCTACTTATGTAATCACAATGTCAAATATTGGCTTACATTTGTATTTGCCACCCACACATTAAAACGCAGAGCTCGTTAAATGGGTGAATAGGCCGGATTTAGTCTCATGTCATTGGATGTGGATTAATGTCGATCTTAGCTGGAAGCCCACACAGCGCTGGCATTCCATAAATGACTAAAATAATACTTAATTTAAAATTGAGAATTTCGTTTGCATTTGAGCTATTTCTGTGCAAATATTTAAGCAATTGTTTCCCGAATCGTTGTCTTTGTCTTTTCTCACATGGCTTAATTCTTTTTGTTTTATTTGCAGCAACAGTTGGTCAAACACTCGGATACCCTGGATCTCAGTCTTTAGCGGGTATACACACGCCACACACATCGCCATCGTTATGCTGTACAGTAAAACATGGCAACGTCGACACTTTATGTTGCTGGGGTGACCTGTCTGGGGTTTGTCTGCTTCGCCTTGGCATCTGTCGCCATTGGCATACCCATTTGGGGTTACTACGATAGTCCATCGGGTGAGTATCCATTGAATACTTACTTATATATATGATATATATATGAGATTAAATATTAACTTGTTCCTCACAGGTGGTTATGACTACGATCGCGGCTATTTTGGACCCTTCAAAGTGTGCAAGCAATTGACTTACAATCGCGAGAAATGCGGCAACGATGTCTCCAAGTTCCGGCTGAGCAGTAAGTATAGATTACTATAGTTCCCCAACTAATCCCGTTTATTACTATTTAAAAGAGTATTAAAGATGGGGCATAAAACAATAATTTTATTTACTCCAAATCTGGGTTCAGTTCTCCCATTTTAACATTTGCTCCTTTTTCTCTATAAGCTTAACTGAGACCATTAAAATATTGCACCTCCTTTTACAGATGCCGTCTTTGTCAGCGGACTCTTGGCGATTGGCAGCTCAGCGGTGCTGGGCATCTTTTGCATATTGTCGGTCATTCAGCACGCGATGATCTCGTCGCGCGAGAAGGTTGTCATGTCCTACACATCGCTGGTCATTGTGAAACTGATCCTCGCCCTGCTGGCCGGTAAGAGTTATGCTCCCAAGTCTCTAATAAAATATAGCTAACCATTCTTTGTTGTTGCAGGTTTGCTGGCAATAATTGCCACAGTGCTCTTTGCACTGCAGATCGATGAACAGGAGCGCTTTGGCTTCAAGATAACCCGTGGCATTTCCTTCTATATACAGGTGAGTCCGATTCAAGATTAAAGTGCGCTGAACTCATTTTGTTTTATTTGCGGATTGCAGATAGTTGTGATTGTCTTGGCGATAGCGTTATTTGTTGCCGCTCTCTATGATGTCATCTTTTCGCGCAGCTCGGGCGGCGATCCCACTATGGCGCTGGACGCTTCATCGCCGGCTAGTGCGACCACCTTTAACAATCCCGGCTTCAAGGAGCCGCGCAGCCGCAATGGCAACATCTCGGTGACGGATGCCTCCGGGAAGCCGTACAGCGGCATACGAAACGGAGCTGGAACCGCTGGCAGTGTGGCTTCGATGAGCACCACAGTGACGAGCGTATCGAATGGGTCTACTCTGGACTCGGTGACCCGCTCCCCACTCCGCTCCAGCCTCAAGAAGCCGCGTCCCCGGCCCGATCCAACGTTGGGCATACAAAATCCCGGCTATTCAGGATCGGGCAGTTCGCCTCCGATGCGCCGCAATGGAAGTGTGAAAAAGGTGCGCATTCAAACGCACAGTACAGAGGTTTAGGAGGTTGGAGGAGGAGTGCCTCCAGTTTGATCCGATTAATCTGATATATGAACGACAACAACACAAACAACAACAACTACAAAGACTGTGTACAGTAGCAACAACACAAAAGCGACACTTGAAGCAAAAACTAAAAACAAATCAAAAACACACACAAAACCAATGAAAAATTTTTTAAGATTTCGTTTGAATGTGGAAAATGAATTAATATTTGCAACAAAACAAATTGCTTTCATTTGTCTTCCAATTCAGCCGCAATGTTAATTTATTTTCTAGACCAGGGAGAGAATTTAAGTTTCTTTAAATTGTTTATTAAAATTGTGTAAGCAACGGTTTCCGTCCAAGGGCAAAGTCAAAGTAGTTAATTTAATATTCATTTGACATTTTGTTTAATATATATTCATAAATATATATATATTCAAATCCTCTATCCTCCAAGTGTCCTTACGACCTACTCCCAGTCCTTCTACAAGCTACAAATCAAGTTGGGAAAATTACTTTTCCATTTCGATTTACATTTAGATTTAGTTTCCATTAATTTGCAATGTAAAATATAAACAACTGTTGCTAAAGTTACCATATAAAAATACATAATACGATTAAGCTTGTTTGTTTACAAAATACGTTTAATGTGTTTCGCTGTAAGTTACAAATATAATAAATTAAATTCAAATTTAAATTAACAATGAATACATAAAACCCAAACGGATCTCAAATGTTTAGTTTATTAATCTAATTTAAACAAACATGAAATATCAATGAAGCCTGCATATATTGGCTGTGCAGCAAGCTAATAGAATATTAATAGACATTATATCTTATTTTAAATTGTATTCTTGAATCGCCGAGCTTACTTAGCTTGTATTTAAAATCTAGCGCCCTTTTGTACCACATGCAGTGTGACCAAGTCTTTGAATAGATAAAAATGCGTACAAATACCAAAAACAAAAAAAGCAAGTAGTACACACGCTGCTAACGCAAAGCAGTGTATATTTCTTGCAAGCAGTTCGTTAGCGAAACTTTATACTTTATACTTAGCATACCGTTAGGGTGGCAAATAAAATCAACTGAGAAACACAGCTTGAAATATTAAATGCATACTTATAGGCTGAACAATTAATGCAGCATTTCAAAATTAATAAAAACATAATTTTAGGATAAATTTGAAGTAATTGATTTGGGATGCAAATATTAAAATTATTTAATTAATACTGTTAATTATATTCTAAGAAAATTCGATAATTTAACTGTAGGCATATTATATATATGCTTAAAATAATTAAATTAATTGCCAAATACTGCAAAAGTGAAAACAGAGTAAATTTTAGTCAATTATTTATTGGATGCTGATTGCTTCATTATTGATTAACTTTTAATGAGCTTATTGCACAAATGCTGGCACAATTTATTGGTGGTGTCTGTGGCGCAGTGACCTCAGTGGATGCCACACATATTTTTCCTTTGTTCTCGTCTCTATCAGCAGCCGCAGCGAAATGGCGCCAAGCCTCATGTTCACAATTAAGTTGATATTAATACAATCAATTCCAGAGAATTGTTTACAATTATCTCAAAAAACTTATACACTTAAAATGTGTCGCAGCTGCAATTCGATTGCAATTCATTCAAGCCCAACGAGCTGATAAGGAAACACAAAACTAGCCAGGTGATCGAATTCTCCCAGTGTGGCCACACTGAGATAACATATTATTTTCAGAGAGAATACGACTAATTTCGAGTTGCTTCAGCTTGTATTGCTCAAACCTCGAGCAGTTCCAGCTGAGATTGCTGCCTTTCAAGACGTTGCTCCACAATCCGAGTAGCAATATAAATATATAAATATATTTAAGTGTTTGTGTGTGTGTGTGTGTGTGTGTGTGTGTGTGCGACGCGTGCAGCATCTAGTATATGAAACAAAGCTGAGTTGTTTTAGTTTTGTGTCTTGCTTAAATCAAATAATGACAGCAAAATTGCTATCAATGCTGCAGCTGCTGCTGCTGCTGCTCCTCCTCCTCGTCTCCAATGCTCGGAGCTATCCGTGTAAGTGCAACAAGAGATGCTTAGAGTGTCCAACTAACTCCACAAAATCCATTCAATTTGAATAGCAGCAGCCGCGAATCAGCAGCCGGAAGCTGTTGCAGTTGTGGCACACAGACCCATTTTCCTTATCCAAAACAATATGAGGCCCGAAGATTCGAGTAACTATGAGATAACCATACCGAAAGATGTGAAGCCGGGCGAGCCATGCCTGACCATCAGTTGGAAGACCAATCCAGATGGCACTGGACCCGGTGATCCAAAAATTTATATGGTCAACGGATACTTTAGAATTGAGCCACCTTCAGCACCGAAGCAAAAATAAATGTTTTTTACTGATTCATCTGCATTTTAAAACATCTGCTTTCCGATTAGATTTATATAAATAACTTTTATTTCTTAACATTTTTCATTAGAATCTTAAAGAGCATTTAAAGCATTAATCAGTAAGCCAAAGAATATTTCCCATTTAACAAATTAAGTTTATATTTGCGCCATTAATATTTTTATTAACATATTCCAAGCTGTGATTCTTTTCTTGAAAATTATTAGCTCTTCCATATGTATTCAAGCAATTAAAAAATAATATTTAAAATCTCAAACGTGAACAAATAATTTCTTACTGACAGGCAGAGGGGGCTTCAATCATGATGTGAATTTATAAGTTATTATTTTGCGATTTGTATAACTTTGGCATTTGAAAATCATTGGCCGCAGCCAGCCAGCCGAAATCATTTTGTCACATTGTAAATTTAACGACAGTTATCAAGAATTCACTGGCCCAAAGCAATAAAGTTTTAATTGACAAAGTTCTGCCAATTGCCTTCTCAATTTTGGCCTTATCGCAACAAACTTGGCTCTGGGATAATTGAGTGAAAAAAAGCAACAACAAAATTTTGTTTCAATATAATGTGAATATCGTGTGTGCATTTTCAAATATCACAAATCTGCAGGCTAATTCTGTGTTTCGAATACTCTATTAGCTTCTTAATTGGTAGAAATTACACTGTAGCAAAATATATATTTTTATATATATATGAAAATTATTATTCGACACAAATCCTTCGTTTTCTTCATTTAATTGCCACTGCTGTCGCACCCGAAATTTTCCGGAAAAGTGCGACTCGAGCGGCTTTTATTTTTGCATTTTATTTTTTATTTGAATTAACCAACTTTAGGAATTTATTTTCATTTGCGAACTTTTGCCGCAGAGTTGCAACTTTTCTGGTAAAGCACACAAAAATATTTTGCCGAAAAACAGCAAAAGTTGTTTTTTGCGGTAGGTTTTGGACCATTTATAACTGCAATAAATAAATAAAATATGATACTTGTGCGGCATAAAACCATAAATCAGATATATAAACTTTTATCAACTAATCTTAATTCTTATTAAGAGATTATTAATACTTATTGTTTAGCCTTGGATTATTAGGGATTTAGAACTAATTCACAACAACACAAAAACAACAAGTTTTAACTACTCTTTAAATTAATAGTTAAAATTATTAAATAACATAAATCAGCTTAGGGAAAAACTTATCTCTGATAAATTGAACTTGACAGAAGAAATAATTTGAAATTGAAAACAAATAGAAAACAATTTAAGGTAATATTTAAAGTTTTATAGCTTTATAAACTTAAAGTTCAAAGGAAGATAAAACCAAAACAAGCGAAGAAATTCAACTTTCTATTCAATTAAAATAAGAAATTGAAATTGATTGCAGTGTAATGGAAATTCATAAATATAAAATATAAAAAATATTTAGCTGTGTTAAATAAATATTGCAATTTTTAAAGTTGCTGTTCCTTCGTAGTTGTTCCTTCCTCAAATGTTTTTATTATTTACGATGTTTAACTTTAGGATTTGGAAATAGATAAATGACACGTGTGCACGTGTGTGTTAGTGTGTGTGTGTTGTGTGTGTTTTTGTATTTACCGTGATAAATATGCAGCTTGAAAATGTTTGAGGAATTTTTCATCGAAATGCTGCTTGCCAATTTATTGCATTGCGCCTCGAATTACGTTTGCAATTTTCAAAAGCTTCGACGAGGTGGCCCATTTCTGCCACATGCATCAGCCACATTTGTTGCCACAACGAAAAAGCGGTTTTCAACTGGTTGCAATTGGGTCGGGCCCCGCTTAGTTGCCATGCCTCCAATTTGTAACTGTCGCTTGTGGAAGTTGCACATAAATACTGCCTAATATGGAAACATAGGTAAAATAGTAAATATTTGCACAGATCAGCGTAGAACTTAAATATGCCAAAATAATTTTTATTCTTTGGTATTTCAAATACTCAGCTTTACTTTTTTATTTGGCGCACTTAAACAGAAATATATATAAAGTTTTTCAGCTACGTTGAAAAAATAAATAATTATTAATATCTGCTCTAGTTTTAGCTGCAAAACTGCGCTTAAAATTCCCTTAAAATAAAATTTCCCAAATGGAAGAGTTGCTTGGAAGAAAATATGATTTAACTGCAGTTTTAAGCGCAGTTTTTAAACATCAAATATAATTTTTAGTTCTGTATTAAATATCGCCCTCCTCAACTTTGAATGTGTTGTCGCCCAAGTTGGCCATGTCGGGCTCATCTTTGGGATCGTCTTGATCCTCCTGGAGTAGGCAGTAAGTGTTGTTCGACTCCTGTTGGATGATCTCATCGCCCAGCTTTATCCAGAATGGACGGCAGCGATTCTTCCACTGGCGCAGATTGAAGAAGGAGCAGTATTGAGAACTCGATGCCTTCAGCATGGCCATATAAAGTGGAGTAATTTCATCGGCCAACAGTTTGCCCATCAGGAAGACAGCAGTTTTCTTGCTGCGAAAATTATTGTGGTCAATGAAAATGCTCTTGGCCTGAATGTAGCACTTCTTGGCTAGGCCCGTCGTCTGGGTGTTCCTGGCAAACAACTTGCCCAAATTAAGCAGAATTTCGGCCTCCTGATGCTTCAGCTGATACAATCGCGAAAGATGCAGGGCTCGCTTGAAGCTCGAGATGGCATTGTCGAGGTTGTCCAGGCTAAACGGACGGACCACAAATTAAGCGAAGAATTATCACAGTTGCAGCTGCAGTTACTCACTTCTCGGCGCATTGGCCCAGATACAAATAGAACTGGATGTTCAGCTTGACAAACTTGTACTCGGTGCATGAGGTTATTTGTGGCCTGAGCTGCTCGAGGCATTGCTGGGCGGCATCATATTTATTGCCCTCCATCAGGAAGAAGGCCCTCTCCAGGAATGTTTCGCAGAAGATGTCCAAATTCCTTTCACGACCAACTGCAGCACAAATTCATTACAAATTTTAGCAATTTATCTTCTTGCATCAACTTACTCTCGGCAATTATAACCGTTGCCTTCCTGGCGATTTCCACAGCCTCCTCCGGCTTTTGGTGCACCATCTCCCGGCCGAAGAGTAGCATTTGACGTGCCAGTTGCTGGCCAACCACAACATGCATAATAGGGCTGGACGAGCCCATCTCCGGCTCCGCCAGCCACATATGTCCACGGACCAGCCCCAAAGTGGTCTTCAGATAGACAATCGCATTTGCTCGTTGTCCAGTGCTTTCCAGAAATAACGCATATCTGTAATAGATGCGAGCAATCATCTCGGCGGCATCACGCTCCTCTCCCTCGACATTGCGGCACAGCGAGACAACCTGCTCCATGACAGCATTCAGCACATATTCATACTTGAGGCGATGGGGCTCGAGGAGCAGCAGCGTCTGATAGAAGAGAGTGAAGCACTTCTTGAGTCCACCCAACTTGCTCTTGATGACTGCCAGCTCGGCCTGCTTCAGCTTCTCCACCATCTCGTAGAGCAGTGGACGATCGTCGATGATGCGAGCCCGAATGCTAATCGACTCGAACAGGGACTGCTCCTTCTCGGCCAAACAATGCACAAATTCCGGCATCACTGTGCATCCTTCGTGACGCAGCTCGGCTTGCAGAGCCTCGTAGATGGGACCCCGATTCCTGCGTGCCTCAACAAGGCTCAGCGGCACAATGCTATCCCTAATCTGCTTCCTGTCGAAGGTGATCTCGCGAAAGGTGCGATGTGGCAACTTGGCACGCACCTGTCCCTCAATGCGCTTTATTTCCTGCTGACGACGCGACATTCTCTAGAAAAATATGAATAAAATCCAACTCGAATTGTTTCAATCAAAATGTATGTAATAAGAAAACTCTCAAATTTTCAGCTTACTTGTTCTACTTTTCTATAGATTTGTAATTTCAAAGGTTTCGAGATGATTTTGAAACTCTATTTGAAAACTACGTTCAAATTTGTACTCGCTATTCGAATTCGGAATTGCTGCTAAAATTCGTCCATCAAAAAATGTTCTTTGGGAAGATTTAAGATTTAGAGAGCCATAACATTGTCAAAAGTGACTCATTTTTCAAAAACCAAATTATATAAAAACTGCATATAAAGCTAAAATTAAATTAAAGTTATTCACTCTTTAAAAGTATCAGTAGAAATAAGACTTATTTCTTAACACTTTCCATTTGCCATCAGGTAAATAAACTTAAATGCGAAATTGGCAAATAATTTGTGTTCAAAAGAATGTGAAATGTAGGAGGAAATTAAAAGAGTTCGTTAGGTGCAACTACAACTTGCGACAGCTTGCACTAGGAAAACAGATTGCAAATCATTTATTTTTTTTTTTTCTACACTCTTCCACACTTTCAATAGACAATGTTGTGTGTGAATATGTATGTATTTTCAGGGGGGAGACGCACTCGGGAAACGCGTAGACATCGAAGTTCATAAGTGAAGTGAAGAGGGGCCAAAAGTGCTTCCAAGAAGTGGAAACTAACGGATAGCGTATAGCATGTGGCACAAACATGAGAAACATTCCGTTGTTGTCTCAAACCGAAACTGAATTTCAATTCAATAACTTTTGCCTTACTCCGATTGTTTTGTATTGTTGTTTTGGCTGTGCGCCGAAAAGTATGCATTTGATTTTTGCTATTGCCATTTGAACAAGGATAGGCTGAGGGGTGGGTGGGTGTGTATATAGAGTTTGCTACTGAACTGCACACATCGTGGCTCTGTTGGAGGAGTCGCTTCGATTTTGGCTCGTTTACTTCAACGTTTCCATGAATGAAATTAAATGCAGCGCCGCAACAGGCGCTTGAGTTGCCACCCCCTCCCCCCCCCCCCCCTAATAGGCAAACCCGAAAGCAGCAAATGCCAACCTCAATCACAACCCCAACGAACGTACCGTGACCCAGCCCCAAGTCGTGGCACTGACGGTCGCTTGTTGCAACTTTTGGCTTTGCCTGGCAGCAGCTTGTTTCTGATCTAGACTTTTGCCATCCGGCCTGTGCTTGTGGCTGTGCCGCACAAACTTTGCCAATGCTCTATGTGTGTGCGTGTGTGTGTGTGTGTGGGGGGGCGTTTGTCAGCCCCAAAAAGCCTGTACACAAACAGGGGAGCAGTCGAGGGACGGGCGCGGGGGTATGTGAGCTGGGTGTTCTGCTTAAATTTATGGCTTGCAGGCAACAGCGAAAGCAGCAGCGACAGCGGCAACAGAGGCAGCTTCATGACAATGTACATTGCAACGAAAATTTGTGGCTCGAGCAAATTAAGTTGCATAATTTTTTATTTTAGCAACTACTATATTTTCGCTCTCTCCCATTTAAACATGATAATAAATCAAATATGGAAACTGAGAATATTCGCAAGTCGATGGCAACTGGCTACAAAAGTTATTGCAACATTGCAGCTCAAATTGAAATAGTTTAAGCCAGATTAATGTCAGCTGATGAATTATTAATAAGCGAGTTGTCTAATTATTAAATTCTCAAGAAGCAGCAAAATCATCGATTCTTTTGCAAATCATCTGTTTTAATTATTAATGAGCCAATGATATTTGTTAATGTGCATCGTAAACTATTTGAACAAGCAAACTTATTAAATGTTTAATTTGTATTTTAATGTGTTGCTCATAAAAAAAAACAAGCATTGAAAAATTGATGTGCTTTTCTGTTCAGAGTTCGCGTTTTTGCATTAATAATTTACAAATTGTGACATTAAATATTTACTTTTTGTGCTGCGTATTTTTCAAAATATGTATTTGATTTATGTTAATTGGTGCCAATAATAATAAATTATTATTTTATTTATAGTTTTTATTGCTTTCTTAACATAAATTTGCACAATTACGTAGAGCCTGCAGTCAACAAAAGTTAGCTTTTAAATTAATTAAATTAATTATAACATATTTTGTGGAATAAGCAACCAAATTATAGGGAAAATCAGATTTAATCGCTTTAATTTGTAAAAATCGACAACAGCTAATTGCAAATCACTAGCAAGTTATATTTTAATTTAAATTTTTTATATAAATTATATAAATTTATTATTTTGAGATTTGTATGTGGCGTCCTTGTAGCCCACAAAAAATCGTCTGCAGTATCTGAGATCTGCTTGAATTTCATTAACACAATTCGGTGAGAGCAGCTAAGAAGTGATGGTCATACATCAAGATGAAGGATGGGTCCTCTTATGAATGCAGCTTGCGCCGCATATAAGTCTTTGCAACACACTCGTGCATGCAACGTGCAAGTGTGTGTGTGTATGTGTGTGGCTGTGTGTGATTGTGTGCATGCATATAAATATATAGCCAGACCATTGTAACGTTTGTGAATGGCGCTGCTGTCATTAAAAACTGTCATGTAACCCACTACTAAATTGGATCTGAAATACTTGAATACTTGCGCATATTTCATAGTGACAGGCATTACAATTATGTCATTAACACTTGCACTTTTGCAGACAAGCAGTCAAGTTATGCAAACTTTAAATTTTTGTTAATTAATTTAATCTAAACGCAGTGAAATTATCGTTATTGTGGCAAAAGTTGAGAACTTCAACGATTATTTCCAAATTTAAAACACGTGCTCTTATCGGGTTTGCTCCTTAAACTTTGACTGTTGCCTTCAGGTGAAAATTTGTGGAGCACGTGTCGCTTTGAAATGAAAGCCGATTAATAAAATCTGAGCCTTGACCCATGCAAACTTGATCCCTTAATTGCCACCCACACATAAATGCCGAGCATGTTTCCAATGAGTTTACACACAGATTTCTCCTGCCCACATCGAATCCATCAATTTAAAAGAAGTTTCTCCAGAAATGCTAGGCCGGTGAATTTTTTACCACTCATTATTCAGTTGGATTCACAGATATTGATTCATAATATCAATGAAAATGTATATAAAATTTGAGATAATTTATTTGATAACGAATGTATTTTTACAGTGCTGGCGATTAACAGAGCGACACACTGACTCAAATGTTAAGCTAGGTCACTTACGTTCCACACAGTGTGTGGACGCCATTTTGCTGCCCGCATGGCCGTTATAAAGTAACGGTGTTGCTTGCTGCCAGTGTTCAGTGCGCCAATAGCTCTGTCAGCTAACGGTTAACGAAAATTGATACGCGCCAAACACACGCGTTGCCAAAATGTGACTGTGAAATTTGCGAAACTTGGCGACGTTCTTGAGCAGAATCCTCACAATTAATCGGGGATTGCCTGGGATTGTGGTTATGATGATATCAAGGATTTGCCACCTAGAATGAGTTCTGGGGAATGGGATCTGCGTGCGCTGAAGGCGCTCGAGGAGGAGGAGCAGAAGGAGTTCCTGGCGCTCAGCCAGAGGAACCTTTTCGAGGCACCTTTGCCAACAGGTGGACCAGAAAATGGCAGCATTAATAACAGTTTGGACAATGCCAAGCCGGCGCTATCCTATGCGCAATTGCACCCGCATCTGCTCAAGCTGCCCACCATCGATGAGTGCCAACTGATTGCGGCCCAGCGCCAGTCCGCCGGCAGTGTCGCCAGCAGTGCTCGCTTGAAATTTACCCGCGCCCTTTCCCTCTCAGCGCACTCGTTGTCACCACGGCCTGGCGGCAGAGGTGGTGGTGGTGGTGCTGTGGGATTTGGCAAGAAACTGAAGGCACGCCTGGTGGCAGCCAAGTCAAGTGGTTCGCTGTCGCCATCCCGCAATTCGCATAGCTACAGTGTCTCACCCGTGTACACACCACCGCCAATGCGCCGCTGTGCCACACTGCACCACACACAGCCCGTACGCAAGACCTTCAAGACGCTGCAGCAGCTGGAGCGGCAGAAACACAAGCAGAGCAATGCAGCCCAAGCACCGTCGACACAGTCGGCACCGGCGACTGCACAACTCCAACGCATCGTTGGCACAAATAAGACATATTGGAAATATGGCGCCAACTCTACGGCAGCCTCAATAATTGGCCAGCACACCAGGCGGCAGCAACAACAGGATGTGGACTCAACTAACTCAGATGAGCCAGCCAATGGAGACGCACTCGAAGCGGATGCCATCGATAGTGCCACAGAGACGGGATCGTGCAGTGTTCCCTTGCCGCCAGCTGACTCCAATGAGCTGCTGCGTCTCAGCCTAATGCTAACTGCTGCCAGCACGGCAATGACGGCAACTGCAACAGCGACGGCAACACCAGCAACTGGTGGGCCACTCAGAGGCTGCCACACACACAGCGATGTCGAGGACGAAACTGTTGCTTACGAAGCTTTCCACAGGCCAAAAAGCTTTGAGCGTTCGCTCTTTCGCGGCGCCAGCTTAACGTTAACAGCGCAAGAGAGCCAGAAGAGTCTCAGTCCCAGTCCCAATCGGAATCAAAATCGGAGTCGTGCAATGCAATCCACAAACGGCAAGCGCATATTAAAATCCACTTCTCTAGAGACAAGCGCTGCTTGTGAGAGTGCTCCAAGCGACATCTATCAACAGCAACAACAACAACAACAACAGCAACAGATTATTGGTCAGCCACTTGGCATGATGGGTCTGTCAACGGCTGCAAATCAGTTGACTGAGCAGCAAGAAAGGGATAACGATTGGGAACTTGGACTTGGCCTGGGCTTGGGCTTTGGCCGTGAACCGGTGAAATATCAACAGGATTTGGCCGTTGCCTCCTGCTATGGCCACAGTGCCGCACTGGATGATGAGCTCGAGCAACATATTAAGCATTGCTCCTGCTCCTGCAATCACATGGGCTACGGCAATTCAATGGACTACCAGGTGAGTACTCATCTGCAGCTGTTGTTCGTAACTTTCATTCTCACATTAACGGTAAACGTACTTTTCTGCCTTTTCGGCCTCACAGCTGCTCTGCCAAGTTGCGGAGTTGCGGAGTTGAGGCACAGCAGAAACGCATTCTCTCGTAAATGGTTCTGGCATGTATTTTTAATTGCACTCCTGTAACTGGACATCTGCGCTGTATGTATGTGTGTGTGTGTGTATGTGTGTGGGTGTAGTTTCTTTTATGTCCAGTTATGCAGCAAGTTTAATGATGGCACATTCATTGCCCGTTATTTTCAACTTTCTACTTTCCTGTGGGCTGGCCCAAGTTACATAACTACATACCTACATACTTACCTACATACATACATACTTACATACTTATATATGTATGTATATGGAATTCAACTCATTATTGTCACGTCGCCTTGTGGTGCATTTTTGTGTGCTTCTGACTTGGTCATGGATTTTCAGTTGGCAAAGCTGGTTGGCTGATTGCCGCTTGGAGAACAGTTTGCGGATTCGCCCCCATGCAGCTTAGACTGTGCTTGAAGGCTCCATTGTTTGAAAAGTAAATGGCTAAGAGTAGTTGGTAACTAGTTTTGTTCCGAATTGAATGTTTCTCTGTTGCCAAATAAACTGCGGGCAATGGATAATTCCATTCTGTTGTGTGTTGCAGTGGAAGGATTGTTAAAAATCATATCTTAATTATGATTAAACATATAAAATTAACAAAATAAAATCTCACATTTCATGGAATAGCTCGAGATTAGCAGACGAGTCGAGATTAGTAGACAAGAAATGGAAAATTAAAGTTTTTGTTTTAAAAATGCATTGTGTAAATGAAAAAATGAATATTTAATCGCTTAAGTTAAGATTCATTAAATTGGTTTGGGACTACAGCAATTTGTATGAAAAACAATCTTACTTTTCCAGATATTCTAAGCAATTTCACTATTAGTTTTTTTTTTATTACTATTTACAATTTGACAAGCTATAATTCAAATGGAACTTAATTTTTTAAAAGAACTTTGATAAGTAAACATATTTTTATGCTTAATTTTATAAGAACATAATAGAAAGTCATGTCATGTGTATATTTATATATAATATATTAGATTCAAGTATTTGCTATAGTGTACTTTGCGTGTTGGGGGTACTAGTGATAAGGGTCTTAAAATCGAACTTGGTCAATAACTCAATCCATCCTAAGGGGTCATGCGTCTATGGGCTGGGGTTGGTGTTGTCTGTATGGCTTTGTGAATGTGCAAGTCATCACTGCAGGGTGCTTTGAGGTGGTGTTAGCGGTGTCCATGTGTCGCCACTGACAGCAGTCACCACGTTTGTGGGCACCCCTGTTGCCTGTTGCAGACTGGGCACAGGAAGGGGCACAGGGATGTTAGGAACTGCGGCCCGATCCACGCTGTGCTCGAGAGACTCCAGCTTGATGTTGTTGTTGTGATTGTTGTGAGTGGCCTTTAGACTGGCACTGGGGCACTCCAAAGTGAGGACGGAGCTCTGCTCTTCAGCTGGCTTATACATGGCGTTCTGTGACCCATCGAGCGTCTTTGGGACGTCCACTGGCTCCAGCGGGTGGGTGGTGGCATAGCTGTTGAATACATAGTTCGCGATTCGAGAGTGGAATCATTGATAGCTACTTTAGCGATATGAGTGCAGAGTTCGCGTTTCAACTGGTCGCTCCATCACTTACCCAATCTCAAGTGGGATATACTCGGGCTGGTAATACGCAGGAGCCGAGTTCTGGTAGAGTCCATAATCGGCCCCAGAGCCATTGTGCCAGCTGCTGGCCGGATAACTTAATGCCGTGGATGCATTCAGCACATTCGTGTACAGCTGGTGGGTGGGGGAGGTGGGCGTGGGATGGTACACTTGATGTGTGGTTGCGCCATACGTCTGTGGCGAACCCGATGACGCCGCTCCACTCGCATACAGATCCGTCTGCGTCATGTTGTACTGGTGGCCATGCGGCGTCAGATGGTGTATGGTGTATCCCGGCGAGGGAGTCGTATAGCTCGGTGAACCATTGGTGGGCGAGGGTGAATTGTGAGTGGCTGCAAAGAGAATTATTATTATTAGATCCATTAAGATAAAAAGTTGGATGTGGAACACATACAAATATTGCGACTGCTGCACACGTTCATGGGCATTGGACCGGGCACACTTGTGGTACTCCAGTAGTTGGTGTTGCTCTGCCAGCTGCTGGGATACGAGAATACCGATGCTGTAGAGCCTCCTTCGACGGGTATAAACCCAGGCTGGGAGTAGGAACTGGTGAAGCAACCGCCAGTGGCAACACTGGCACCACCGCTGCTCGCATTGGTATTTATGCTGGTGCTGGTGCTAATCGAGCCGATCGACGATTGGAGACTGGTCGGAGTATGGGGTGCCGATGGTGGCTGCGGCGATGAGGAGGAGCCATTGCCAATGCTGCCATTCGATCCGGAACCGGAGACAACCCGTGGCCGACTGTAGGGTGTGCTGCGATTCGGTACTGGATTGCGTGCGGACAGTGTGTGGCCGGACAGTGTGCGACCGTAGCGATCGCAGCTGCCCGAAACGGCAGGCGAGGAGGAGGTGGAGCTGGAGGCTGATGGGGATGCCACTAGGGTATGCGGCTGGGCCATGGGCAGCTGTGGTGGTGGTGGTGCCGCAACACTAGCAACTGCGGCACTTGCATAGTGACTCGGCGGTGGTATCAGCCAGCCGTAGTGGGTGTCGTGCGGATAAAGTGTATCCGGACGCTCCTTAGCATCGAGAAAGGCCTTGGCGAAGGGATTGTATTTGATTTTGAGTGAGGTGACCTCCTCGTTCTGGTACGCAGTGACCGCAATGAATTGCGTCTCTGGGAACGGATAGGTGACCACGTGGCGCTGCTCGGAACCAACCCGAACCAGGTGCACCCGCGGCTCGTACTTGTGCAATGAGTTTAACATTATCTGTATAAAGATTAACATTTATATTGGACATATAAGAACTGAAAAATGTGGGACTTGAGCTCACCTGTCCGTTGCCGTTCGTCTTGTTTGTCAGTTTGACCTTGGCAAATGAAATTGGTTCCTTCATCCAATGGGCACCGAAATTGGGTGATTCTGGATGTACATAAATGGGATTTGAGGGTGGCACCTCCGCCTTTCCACCGGGAACCTGTCAATAAAAATATATATATATATATATATTAAAAATTTGTACACAGAGAAAAATATATATGGTAAAACGATTCTTTTTAATATATTGGTTAAATAAAAAAAAAAATTATTTGTTTGCTTAAACTTTAATTTCAGGCGCTTCTCAGACTTGAAATCTTTTAAACAAAAATGTTAAAAGAGTCAATTTCAGTTTTTTGCAATTATTTTAGTGAAAACAGTATTTGGTGCGTGAAAGGAAGTAAAATAAAAATTAGCTATACTTTTTTAAAATACAAACATGTTTTAAAATTCTTGAAAAAGCTTCTGACAGTAAAATTACTTATGACAGTTAATTTACTATAATATTAAAAAATTAAGTTTGTATCGTTGAAAGACATTCAAAAAATAAATATTACAAAATGTAATTTTTATCAATTAATTTCTAGTGGCTGCTGTACTATACAAAATTGTTTCCCAGATAAAGTATTCTGGCAAAATGTTTCATCTACATACCCATTCACCATTGACATACTTCCAGCGATGTGAGTCCACTTGAACAAATTCGAGAAGAACCGTATACATGGCAGCCGGATCCAAGCCAGATGCACTGATTTTCACAACCGGAAACATTCGCCTGCGAAAACAATACACAAAAGAGGATCACAATTAAAAATGGGTGCATTCTTCAATATGAATATTCTATGGGGCAAACAGACTGTCGAATGCCAAAGCATTTTCTGTTTTCCACTTTTCCTCTTGCCTTGGCTCTGCCACAGGCTCTACTTATGGAGAGTGGCAGCAATAGCAACGGCAACTGCAGCAGCCACTTGAATATCTTTTCCTCTCGGCCCACAATTCCCCGTCGGTGTCAGTCTCTGTGTCAGTTTCGGACAAATATTGAAACGCGCCGTCCGCGCACTGTTCCACAACAATTAGTACAAGATGGCGGCTGTTGCCGGGCCGCGTTAATTAGCACCTATCCGGGACCAGAGACCGGACACCGGGGCGGTGTGGTCCAAGTTCTAAGCGCGTTTCGCACACAAACTCAGGTATATATATATATATATATACATATATATATATATACATATATATGTATTTGCACTGGTACATTGGTAAATATTTTAAGTTATTTCGACAAACGCTCGCATGTAAATAAATACATACAGAAATGTGTATATGTGTGTGTGTGTGTGTTTTCTTCTTTGTATATGCGGAGCTATAGAAACGTTAACGCTTCATTATAAGGTGCAAACAGCACCGCATGAAAATGCATTGCAGCAAAAACAAAAGCGCAAAAAAAAAAGAAAAAAAACTCATTGCCAATTTGCATAGGAAAACAAAATGCGCCGCAATAGCCAGCATAGATTTTGTTGGCCACGTTAACTTCCATTTAACACGTTCCACTGCAAAAAAAGCAACAACAACTGACTCACAACTCACCTGCCATTCTTGGTGACGATCATCTCGTTGGTTAGATTCTGAAAGCGCAGCCACAGCTCTCGATCATCCAGCGAGACGCGCAGATTGCGATCCAGTTCATTGGGACTAGCAGCACCGCCGCCAAGTCGATGTCCATTGCCTGAACCGCCTGCCGATGCCATTGCAACTGCACTGCCCACACCACCTAAGCCATGTCCATGTCCATGACCATGTCCATTGTGGACAGCATGCTGGGGGGAGGGAGAGCCGCTGCCGCCGCCATTGCTCCCGCCAGCAGCCACATTCCCATTAAGGCCGGTTGTGGGATCCACGGCGGACAAAATATGGGATGTGGTCATTTCAGCTGCAGGAAGGAAAACAGAATTAGTCCCGCTGGTAACAAAATACAAAATTTTATAAATTATCGATTATAAAAAAATGTAAAACTTTGTGAGTAAAATCAGTTTGTTAATTTTTGTTTGTAAGCCAAACTTTAAATCCCAAAATGAAGTCAGTCCCAGCTCTATGCACAATTTTACAGCCATGTCCGTTCATCTGTCCAATTTTTGTTGCATAAATGAGAAACTTTTAACTCTTAAGGTTTTATCGATTTTATGTATTAAGTATTTAATGTTTGGTGACTTTATTTATTATTAATTTAAATATGACTTTTTTATATTTTTAAATTCCGATGTAAGTAGATTAAGTCCAATGGATAAAATCCAACAATGATGCAAGAGATTGACTCTGCTCTCTGTTGAATTACATTTTCGTTTTGGGAACTATTATTTCAATGCTTCCGATTAATTTATTAATTTAAATATGACTTTCGCTGCAGGTATTTTTTTATACTCCGATGTATCAGGCTGTTCACAGATTTATGAAAAACTAAGGAGATTAAGTCCAATTCGGTAGTTTAATAATCCAACAATGGTGCAAGAGATTGACTCTACTCTCTGTTGAATTACAATTTCGGAAGTCTTATTTAAATTTATCTGATTATACTTTAATTATTAATTCACACAGTCAAAGCGTTTCAGGTTTTAAACAAATTAATTTCAAGACGAATATTATTTTATAAATGCTTTATAAATATTAGAATTCAGTTTATTCGAATTTACAATGTTTTTTTTTTAAATATACATTGGAATTACATCAAAGACATTTGAGCTGGCTGGCCGACGCGTCGTTCGAGCACTTTTTACCTTTACAGCGCTATCCCGGCCGCATTAGAAGAATGGCCGGGCCAAGTCTGTTGTCGGCTTTTAATTATATTGCACACTTTAGCCATGCCTTGCTCATGCCTGAGACTCCAATTCAATCTCAGACTCGGTCTGAGACTCTGACAAGCCTCGGACTGAGACTGAGACTGAGACTGAGACTTGGATGCTGGCTGGCCATAAACAGCGGGCACCCTTTTTATTTATGGCCGTGGCAAGAGCAACAAACACCTCTGTTTACTCCGGGTCGGCAGCGGCTATTACGGCCAGGGCCCGGCACAGTACTGGGATTGTAAAAGCATCGGCGGTGATGAAAAAAAAGAGAAGAAAATGCGTTTAAAATCTGCCTGGTGATGTCTAAATTCTGGTCTGGCACTGAAAGTGTTTCTCGCAATGTTTTGTAATCATAAATTAACAAAATGTATTAATTGTTTTGTTTGTTTTTATTGCGCTACGATATTGGAGGTGAAATGCCGACGGTGCTCGCAGCACCTGAATTGGACCCCTAACTTTCAGCTAGGATATTTATGGGTCACCATCGAGAACATATGGAATATCTTGCAAATGTTTAGAACATATTGTTCTACCAATTTATCCCGAAGTGTTGGTTATTTGGACTGGTTTTGATTTATTTTGGGCAGCTTGTCAACTTAAAATGACTGTGAATATCTCTGTCATTTGTTAAAAATTTAATTTAATTTATTCAATCGAGTATATTTTCTTAATCGTGATTGAATTAGTCACTTAATTTAATTAATTCGATTGCAATAACAAAAACTCAAGATACGAATTTTGTTAAGGATTTATAACAACTATTTAAACTTGCCAAGTAATAAAAACAGAACATAAATTCAAATTAAATGGAATTTAAGTGACAGATTAAGAGACAGATTTAATTATAAAGTGTCATCTCAATATTCTGTTCACAGTTGTTTGACAGTAACTGTAACTAACGCCTGTTTGCTTATACTCATTGCACATACGTAGTACATTTGTATATGTATGTATGCAACTCATATCTAAAATTTGGGAAGTTTTGTTGTGTAATTCAACACAAGTTTAGACTGCTATCCATCGCTGGGCCTAATGAAAAGCTGTTTTTGTGTGCTGTCTGAACACGCTTCGTATACCACTATTTGTGTGTGTGTGTTTGTGTGTGTGTGTGTGTGTGTGTATGGGAACGTGTATATTTGTGTATTTTAACTTTAACATTTGATAGCTGCCATGACGCTTTTGGTTGGACTTTTTACCCCATCCACTTTGTGATGTTGATTTTTGACTGATTTCGTGACTTTGATGTTTACTCAGACCATTTTCTATAAAACCCCCTTCAGAGGTATTTACAATATATATATATATTTTTGAGAGACAAAGCCAAAGGCTTTTAGAGTTACGTACGTATAAAGTAGTAATTGACATATATTTTAATGGGCATTTTAATTACTTAAATTGACATTTAAATTACTATTCGACATGATATCTTTTAATAAACTTTAAACTTAAACTATTTTTTTTTTGTTATTACCAAAAAAAATGGTAATAAAATTTAAATTTAAGTGCATACATTTATCAACCCGTTAAAGTATATAAAACCATAATTTAAATGCATGTGTAGCAAAAAAATTCATTTGCTGCTATGCAAATTCACGTTTTAAACCAGTATTTTTATGTTATAATAATATAAGCATAATTTCTATATTTGTAGCTTACTTTAAATTACTACACTACTCTTTAATGTTCAAATATTTTGTTTGCATTTTATTTTTAACACAATCGTTGAATGATTTGGGATATCCCGAAGCGGTTGTATTTCACACCTGATCAGGATGCGCCAACTCCAAATGCCGCTGGCGGGTGGCATTGACAGAGACTGGGAACTGGCGACTGGCAACTGGCAACTGGCAACTTATCGGTGGCGATTAAACAGATTTGCTAAATTTCACACTTCACTTTACATGAAAATAAACCACATTTAAATTTTGCTTCTGGCTGTGTATCACATTTCACTGCATGTCGGCCAACACGAGTGTCACGCATGATGTGGGCTAATCAAAACTGACTTGAGGTCAACTGCCTTAAGATTTTTAGGTGTGGGCGTGGCAGGTCAACGGTATTGTCACACTTTTGTTTTCTGCACACTTCATGCTTGGCGGACAACCGTTGATAAACGCACTTTATGAGACGCATACTAAAATTTTGTACAAACTGTAATTAATTAGTAAGCATTTGTCAAGTACTAAACTCGGAAGCTCAGCGCAGTGTGGAAGTGTGAGCGGGGGTAGGGGTAACTGGGGCTTAGTTGCTGCCAAATAGGGGGTGAAATTCCTTGGTTCTTTTGATTTTTATTTAATAGGATAATTTTCACATGCTTCGTAATTGGTTGGCATAGCTAAGTTGGCCAATTGTGTGTTAAGGGTCCCCCCCAGCTACTGCTGCTGCTGCTGCTGCTGTTGTTATTGTTGTTTTTGCTGTTGTTGTTATTGTTGCCGTGGACGATTAAAATGCCTGCGGCAGTGTCGGCACAAGCAAATTCTTATGTCCCTCCTAATTTGCGTGTGAACAATTTGCTTGGCCCAAAGAGTCTGCTGGAGACGCGTGGGTAGCTGACGCTGCTGTTTTATATTATTAGAGTTATTATTAGGATCATTAATAACAGTTTTTGTCACTTGCTGGTTTCGTTTGGTGTTGATGTGTTGAATAGATTTTGGGTGTCAAATTTGGTGTTTTGTAAATTTTGTCGCTTTGGATGTGTGTTTGAATTCAATGTTTGATTTTCACACGTATGTTTAAATGGGCTTGCCAATTGAAAATTTGCATAAAACTTCTGCTGTCTAAATATATAAAAATACAAATTAACAACAACTAACCATTTCTATGAAAAGAGGCCTGTCGTCATAGATGACAAATTATTGCTGTTTGCTCTAATACATACCATTTTACCAGAATTTAAGTTAGAATAATTAATTAAAAATGGCATATTTGCTTTTTCTTTCTTTTCCTTTACATTAACTTGTGGAAGGTATTTTCTAATATTTTTCTAATACATTTTATTTAGTAGATAATGTAAAATATAATTTTTGACTGTGCTTAGATTGGATAATATTTAACTTAAGTAATTAATTAAAACGCACTCCACTTTATAAATTTTTAAAATCTTGTGTGCAGATATTGAATGAAATAACATCATTGCTTGGTTAAGTAACGATTGGAATTATTTAGAATTAGTTATAAATACTTGGATTCAATTGATTATTTTGACTATCTGACTTTTAAACGTTTTGATACTATTTTATTGCCTTCAATTTTAATTTTGTAGGCATACTAAATCTTAAGTAATGTCCTATAATTGACCTCACCGTTTGGTGCTATTTTTAATTTAAATATATACTTATAGACATTTAACGATATCAATAAAAAAATATGTAACATTTTGTAATAAAATAAAGAAAAATTATATAAATAACTTACTTATTGTAAAATATATATTCCGGCTCTCACCGGCTGCACTTTTTCTCGTAATCCTTTGCAGAACTTAAATCAGAATTGATATGCCCCGTTTTTTTGATCACACACTAAGTAACACACCAGCTACAAATCACTGTAGTTATATATTTTTTTAATCGTTTTTTTTAATAATATTTTGGTTCAGTTTTGGGTTACACTTTACACGCAAATTCACCGAAGTCGATTTAGCAGGCGCTAAGAGGAAGAGAGAATCGCTAAACGTTTGCGCCGATTTTTCTGTGAGACTTTTCGAGTTGCCGTCGTCGATTTTCGGGCCGCCGTCGAATGCGATCGTTGTTTGCGTTGCCACCGTTCCCTAGCTAATGATTGAGGATCGGTGCTAATTTTTTCAACCATCACAAGCCGTGCTTGCTTTTTAGATGTCGGCGTTCGGCGTTCGCTTGTACCTCTATTTCTCATTTTGGCCGACTTGCCATCTTGTTTACGCGTTTGGCTCAATGGCTGATTCAACTCTTTCTCAGCCATTGTCGATGAGTGCTAGCCGTCAATCGCCGTCCCACTCGCACCCGCAATGAATCACAAAACGTTGTGCAAACTGGCTTAGCCACACCTTCTAACAGGTAAGCGCGAGCAGACAACGCGCACCTCTCGCTCGATCCTACTGCCCGCCATCGCTTTAGACCCGACTGCCAGGTAGGGTCGAAAGAAGCCTCAGTTTCAGGTTTTTTTTTTTGGTTTTAAACATCATTCATGAGCACATGAGCAAGTCGATCGTTCGATGAAAACGTGATCGCCGCCTGACCTCCTAGAAGAGACTTCATATAAATCCTGAGCCTGTCTCTCTCTTGCTCACTCTCTCGCCCTCTCTCTCTCTCTATCTCTCTCTGTGTCTCTTTGTAAATACCAGCTTTACATGCGCCAGTTATTAAGTGCAAGGTGTTTTAGCAAATTATGAAATAAACTGATATTCGTCCACCTAACTAACTAACCCACAGAGCAGTACGTAAATATCGAATTGGATTTATATGCGTTGCTTGCGTTACTTTGACCGCCGACTGAGTGGCTTCAATTTGTTTAGACGCTCGTTTCGCGTTTTTGTTTGCGCAGCCAATTAAAACTTTGTATATTTTTTCCACGGCGTTCGTTTGTTTGTTGTTGGCCTGCGTCTGCACCTAAAACTGGTTTGCATTTGTTGTTCAAAGCATTTTTCTCTACACACTTTTTTCATGTTCAATTTTCAACTGAATTTTAAGTTGTAAACATTTAACCACAACGTAAGTATGTACCCCAAAACACGTACTGGCCGCAATACCTATGTATGTATGTATATTGGGAAAAAAGCAAATAATATGTACATACATCGACTCGGGGCGGAGCTGAACGTTGGGGTTAATATACCAGCTGAAAAGGCGAACTCGTTTTTATTTGGCTGCGGTGTTAGCAACGCTTCAATTCGATTCAGTTAAATACAATTTAAACTAAATTTTGCTTTATAAATCAGAACTAGTAAAAGCTAGAGCTTAAAATTGCTAAATAGCAAACTGAATAACATCTTTGAGCAGAAATCTAAAAACTCTTTATAGACAGCTGATATATACAAATTTAAATAAACATACATTTTCACAGTAATCAATTTAACTAACCACAAAAACTTTGAATTTCAACGAACTTTCAGTTCTAAAAAAAAAATATGTGTAATTGAAACTAAACATTTGTTGATCTATCTATCTATATGCAAATATTTATAATTTAATAATGTTTTTTGATGAACCGAGATTTAATAGTCGACATTTAACAAAATGCGTAAATATAAATTAAATTATGAATTTATATACATATATATATTGACAATGACTGGACGATTTCGTGTGAGAAATATATATATGTAAATGCTTTAGCGCTTGCTTTAACACGTATTTCTTTGTAATAAGACAAACGAATTTTATTTAATATCAATTTAATTTAATTTTTAACAAGTAGCTTTACCAATACAACTTGGTTTTTAATGCAAACTAGTCTCAAGAAAGGGCTACAATTAAAGTGATACAACGAAATCGATATTAGACTTTGTGGCAAGATGTTTGGAGCCGCAATTAACTGTTGCTATTGTTTCTGTTTTGAAATTATTTATAACTTGTTCGTGTTTTTTTGAAGATCACGCGCCTTGGCTATGCTGCTGACTTTTGAGCCACTGCCAAACGATTCGAACTACGATAAATTCCTCTGTCTCAAGTCGCCGCCGCGATCGTTGGGCTGGGTGATTGGAGAAAATATTGATCGGTCTGTGCAGCTGATATGCAAACAGAGGCAGTGCCTTTGGATGGCCCAGAAACTCGGCGGTACAGTCGAGTAAATGAGAAGAGTCAATAAACTATGAGATTGAATAAAAAAAATAGAAATCAAATAGGCAAAAGCGTTGCAAACATATTAAATCTAAAAGCTTAGTCATGGCAAAATGAATCCGACAGATTTCGGATAAAACTGAAACTCTTTAAACGGGAATGCAGTTAATGGGTTTCCTCATTGCGCTGCTCCTGGTTGCTTATGCAAGACCACGAGCCCGACACGGTTTCATTAACAACGCGATGCGAACAGTTCTTCGGAAGGTATGGGAATGGGTATCGGTCTCGTGGCTGGTCTTACTTGGAAAGACGACCTCAATTCATTCCGTGTTGTGACCTTGCCCTAAATATTTACCACACCGTATTGTAGGTGCGTTTTGTGCCGTTTTATGGCGAATCCTTTCTGCTTGTGTTTGCAAACAATTCGATTTTATGGCGGGCCTAAGCGAATTTCCCCGCCTCAATTAGGCTGAGGTTGTAAACTCATAAACCAAAAATACGGAAACGCACATACGCTCGTCCTGGTAGGCAGACATTCAGATGGCCCATCACACACAGGCAGATAGACACAGGCACACAATGAGCACAGGACACACAAGTATCCTTTGTAGCTGGCCGAGAGCAATTAGGTGTTTGAGCTGCCGTCGGGAATATCCATGGCAATGTCGAATGCGCTTGCCCAAGTTCAAGTTCGAGTTCGTGTTCCAAGTCTTTCGTTTATCGCCCTGCTCAGCCCCTGGCGCTGCCTAGGACCTGCCTACCTCGGCCAACAACATGTCGGCAATGTGTATTTGCTAATAGAAGACCGCATTTGCATATTGCGTTGTTTGGATTACATGTTGGCTCGCTGTGCCCTCGTCTGGCCGGACCGGGCCGGGCCAGGTCGGGCCGGGCTAAAAAGCGGTGTAATTCGTGTTTTCGTTTATCTTAAGTATGTTTACACTGTCCGACATGGGCATAAACGCCGACCGCCTCTCTCTCTCTCTCTCTCCGATTCCCCGATCTCTGTTTGCCAGGGCAATCAACTGCTGGCAACCATCGCCGTTTGCCGTCTGCCATCCTCTTTGTGCTCGTTCTGCTTGCCGCTGAGAGGATTTTCGTGGAAATGGCTAGCTTTTGGTTGGTGCAATGGTAAAAAGATGACGTCGACGATGATAATAGCCAACTAACTAACTAATACTAGCATTGGTGTTACTTAACAAACACCAGCTGAAATAACAAAATGATCTCGGCCACAAACTTGTCAGAACTAAGGTTCAACATTCAGTGCCCGACTTAAAGCATTTCAACCAACTCTTTATTTATTTAGTTACAAAATATTATTAAGTTATAAGTATTAATCATAATGTCTAATTAGCGTGTACCAAAATAGGGCTTCAACTCGAGATAATTATATAAACATTTTCTTAATTAGTAGATATGAATTTAGTCTCTAGACTCAATTTAATATAAAGCAATTTAAAGCTGCAAAAAAAAATAATAATCTAAATTTGAATTTTTATATTAATTTTTAAATTCTTTAAAATTAATCTTTGCATTAACTTTATACCAACAAATATAGTTTAGAAAGTATACTTTGAGAAATATGTGTAAACACTAAAAGTTGTGTTTGTATCTGATTAAAATTGATTAATTTTGTCAACAATGATATTTTTTAAAGGCACAAGCCATTAAGTTCTTTATTTGAAATTTATGTCGTTGCTTCCATGTGTCAGAGCAGCTGCACGATTGTGATGTAGACTATAATAGGATTGATCTCAAGTACGATGCAGTTGTAATTGGGGCGGGAGGGGACCGAATGCTTTGTGGCTTTGAGCTGGCCTGGCGTGGCCATGCTGTCTAAGGTATTGCGATACTGAGCAATATGTACCCAGATGATTGGAGTGGAGTGGAATATTTCTACGACACGTCATTGGCGGTGACTGGCTGGGTGATCAGAATTCCACAGACTAGCTGGCTCGTTCATTTGGGAATGCCGTTTTCGCACACCAAGGATGGAAAGATCTACCAGCGCGTTTATTGACGGACAGACTTTTTACTATGGCATGGGAACTCACCGCTCCTGCGATCTTTGCCAATACTACGTTGATTATTTCGTACTTGATATAATTATGGCTGCGACACGCTGTGCGCACTGCCTGGGCTGCAATTTGAAGGATGGCATCTTTCATCGCTTAATCGCAAATAATACTATGATTGCTACCGGTGGCTGTGGACGCGGATCGAGTGCCTACTTTTGAGGATGAGGGCATCGAGCATAAGAATGATACTCTGGGGTCTCTCGGTGCATGGCGCCAATCGCTTGGGCAATCTCTGCTTGACTTGATTTTTATTGGGCGCTACTGCGCAATCGAGATGGCAACCAACACAAACAGAGGCGATGATCCGCCCAAGACGTGCCAAAGTGCCACAGATAGCTTACAGAAGATAGCTTTCCTGGCAAATTAAACTTCAGAACGCCATAGCAATGCATTTTGCGGTCTTCCGCTAGGGGATGTTGCTCAAGTAAGGAGTGCACAAGGTCATGTCAAAGTGAAAGACAAGACAATGGTGTGGAACTCGGATCTCGATGAGACTCTATAGTTGCAAAATATGCTGGACAACGCTGTGCATATAGTTACCGTCTTGGAAAATCGCAAGGAGTCGGGTCAACCACATGCTCACTAGGATTTTAACATGCGCTTGGCGGAATATAATTAAGGCGCTCCCATTGAGGGACAAGGAAAAGAAGCCTTTAATCATGCTTGACACTCGCGCAGGGCGACGAGTGATGCATCTCCATAAAATGCCGACCAATCAATAATGAAACCTTGGATGACAGTTCAAAATACAAACCACAAGCTTCGTGTTTATAATGAACATAAATATTAATTTATAATACTTGTATGGTCTCGTCGACTACATATATATATATATATATATATATATATATATAAATATGCCTTTCTGAATAACATGACAGAGCTTTAACCATTACATTTTAAAGTGATTTCGCGCTTAATTTATGTAAGTTCAAATTAGCAGAATATTAACACATTCGAAAAGTTTTCCGTTCACAAACAAAACCGGCAAGTTTCAATGGAGCTAAACACAATTATTTGAATAGATGATACATTACGTTTTGAAAAACAAGTTCAAATAATAATAATTATTAATAATTAGGTTGCTCGTCGTGTATACCAGGCAATTGGCCAGAATTAAAGTAATATATTCCATTGAAAGTGTTTTCGTGTTTTCGTATAAGCACAAATCGTATGCCTCTGGATTGCAATTTGTATTTGGAGCCTGGCAAATGAATTCTGCCCTTGCCTTGTCCTAATGACCGCAATAAATTATATTAATTTAGGATCGTTTAACGTATAGCAAAAAAAAAAAGCAGAGCGGCTGTTGAAGAAATAATTTATAGCTGTTGAAAACTTAACATGTTCATTTGGCCACATGTGTGTGCGGACTTTGTTGTGGATGAAATGTGTGTGCATTTTGGTGTTTGTATATGGACGCAGTTGTGAGGACAACAAAAGTAAAGCCAACACCAGGCTACTGGTACATAAATACTTTGCCCACACGAACAAAAGCAGCAACAGCAAAAGCAGAAATATTCCGCCCCCCCCCCCCAACTCCCAAAAATGTACCCCCCTCAGTCCCCTAGGAACGAGGGAATGCTGAAACTATTTACTATGTGCTACATATGTACATTATGTGTGTGTGTGTGTGTGTGTGTGGTGGGATGTTGCTGCTGGCAAGAACAGCACACAAATTACAGTTGCACACACATTTGCCTGTGTTAAATTGTCTCGCAACCAATACAAAGTGACCTTTTTCATTTATTTTTATGATGCCTCCCATCCTTGAAATGTCCGGTACCTCAAAGCATCCCTCCCTTCCCCGCTCGGGACGACCATACTCGAAAAATTGGCAACAAATGTGGGCGCCCAAACAGAAAATACGAAAATATAGTTCCCTGACAACATGGAAATGGCTTTGCACTCTGTGCCTTTTGTTAACCTGTCGAATTTTGTTGTTTGTGGTCTACACTCTGCACACTTCTACCAAATAAATTGAGGAAAGTTTTGGGCAACACCACTTTTTTTTTTCTTAATTCTTAAGCCTTGTTCCAAAACAACCACATTGAAAGTTTTCAAAAATGTACAAAACTGGATTAGCTTTGTTGTCTAGTTTAGGCATTTTGAAAGCTTCTTGAAATCCATTCAATCTGAGTCATCTCTGCAGTAAATGTGGTTAATTTTGTGAGAGGTTAAATCTGTCGATTTTATTCAAATGTGTGATATTAGCATTGTATGCAAACTATTTCATAGGAACTGCTTGGCAGCAAAACCAAATCAAAGTCCATTTGTAAGCACCCACATACGATTCAAACTTCAACTATTTGTGGCTCCCTCTGGGCAAATTTGGAAAACTATTTCAGCTATGTAAAACTGCAAATCATTTTAGGTTTGGTTTGTTTGAAAAACTTTGTTTTACACTTATTTTTTTTGCTTTGGGCAGTGTTACACCTTCCATTTGTATAACCTGACTCAAACAATTTAATATCTGTGCCTCAACCGGGTTCATCTCTATTAAATACAGCAGCTACTCTCTATTAATTAGAACTATATACAAATATTAAATATTAATTAGGAATACCGTGTGCTGATATATACACTTTTACCTTATACCTAGATTTGTAAATAGATTTTACAGGTAAACAAAATTTTGGTTTAAACTTTTCTCATTCAGTAAACTTTTTTCTTTTTGTGAGCGTTGCTAAAAAATAATTAAATTCCAGCACACATAAAAGTGTGTGATTTAGTAAATTGAAGAGCAGGTGGATAAAAAGGTCTTAATAGAGGCTATCCAAAGTAAACAACAGTTTGGAATACACTTTTATCAACCACAAATTATATATATATATGTGTATATCCTTGGTGAGGTGTTCAGTTGATGTAGCCAAAAAAGTTTGTTTTTCTGCTTTACATATTTACACTATCAAATGGCTCAGCCTTGTTTGGCAGTAATTTAAATAGCAATTTAAAGTATTTTGTTTTTTTAAGTGTTAAAATAAACAGAAATTATTTTTCATTTATATTTTAACAATTACAATTCGATTATATTAAATATTCATTTATGTTTGTTTGATTGTCATGTTTTACCTTTGCTTTGTTTTGTGTAGAGTATATAGAGAATTGAATTAAATCAATTATTTTATTCTATTTATTTCTTACTCTCTGTGGTAAAAACTTCAATGTTCGTTTAATTCAATTTTACATAGTTCAACAGGCATGTTTGAAACATAATGGTTATTTTAAATGGATTTCCATTGCTTTCGCCTCACTCCCTCTCTGCTCCCATCCATCGGCTTGTATGTGGATTACAACAACTTAGAAAAGCTTTTCTCTTTCTTGTCTCTCACTTAAGTTTTGTCTCTGTAGCCAAATGAGTTTTGCATGAACAAACACTAACAACTACTTTTTTTCTCTTGCAACTGGTGCTAAAACCGTGCCACAAACAGCATTCAAAGTAGGTAACAAAATGCTGACCAACTGCATCAACTAGATAGCAGTACACTGCTCTGGCAATTCTAACTTTTTGCTTATACCTAACACTTATTTGAACGCCAACTTTAAAAATTGCTTGAATTTAATGTGGGGAATATCATGAAATTCTCCGGATTATTTTGAAATGTTTTTCGCATTTTGATGCACATGGGAAATGTTGAAAGTGTACATCTCCTTGTATGCCACTGGCCCTAACTGCACTGCATTTCCATTAATGACTTAACCAAGTCTCTTAGTTTCGGGTCTTTGTTTTGTTTGGTCTATTGTTGTTGGCTACAAGCAAAGATGAGCAATGAAAATTTAAAACAATAACAGCTGTTAGGGAAACAGCAGCCGCAGAAACAGCAACATTCTATAGTAATTTTCACAGTACTCTGCGTTTTCCCCGTTCCCAGAGATAACGAATACAACTGCACCGTCCAAAGCTCGTTTTCATTTTGCCCAGAACTTAGTTTATTTCACATTTGTATTCATTTGTTTTCAGTTTTATTTACCCAACGAACAGCATACATATTCTTGATGGTTTACGTTCCCTTAATATTGCAGAAACCAGAAAGGAGAAAGTTCTGGTAACCAAATAGCGCACCACCACCTATATTTTAAACTAGTATCCCAAAAAGCTATTTCTTTACTGAAAAATTCACCGACTCCTCTACCCAAAAGCAATTAAAATCATTGCCAATATACGCTCTCAATGAAATTGCATAAATCAAAACCGCAGCTTCCGATGATTTCTAAAGAGTTTTCTCCAATTATTACAAGTCGTTTGGTTTCACTTTGTATTTATAATATGTTCTTGCATTTTATTATTCCGTAAATAAGAACGCTTAAAGAGCGGCTGTATTCTGTGTTGAGTTAACAAGCTGAAAAAGCCACTCACTTCTCGACCACATGCAAACTGACAAGTTGGATAAGTACAAATGTAACGTGGCCAAGGTGGTTGCAACTTCAGCTTGTTGTATTTACAAAAAAAAAAATTAAAGTACGATGTACGCATGGCCATTGGAGTGGGAGTAAGCCGCTAGAGTGGACAAATTGGTTTGAGTTGTGAATTTTTGTGATGCCACAGTTGGAGCTGGCGCTGGGACAACAATATCCGACAGCTTCTGGCGTCGTGTCCACTGCGTAAAACAGACGACAAGATACCGAAACGCAGCAAAAAATTCGCTTTGAGTAGCAGCTCTGCCGTTTTTTTTTTTTGTCGTTGTCACAATTCTGCACTCGTGCAACTTTTTGTGGCTTTTGCGGCAAACGCGCAAAGGACGGGAGTTGCACTGAGGGATGGACCAGTCTGCCTGCCTTTAAGTTTGCGTGCGCGTTAATTCTGTTTGCGCTTGGAAAAGTGTGAAAATTTAATGCTCTCGCGCCTTCTCAAATCAGCAGTAGTACCAAGAATCCGGCAAATGCCGACGGCTGTTGCCTGTTAGCAGCGTGGAGGAGGAGCATCTGGCTAAGCGATGTGCGTGCATGCCAGTCAAATGCGAGAGTGCAAAAACGGCAATATGAAATGAGGAGCAAAGTTTTATACAAAACGCCGAAAAGTATGCAAATTATTAGCGAAGTTTTGAAACATTTTTCACTAGGTACCCACATTTTACATTTTGACAATTTTCGTTTTTACTCTCAATAAATTTTGGTCTCTAACCATTTTCATCCCGTCTGCTGCTTGGAGCATAACAAATGGCGCTTTGAGGCCATTGAAATGGGCCCAAAGTATAAGGCAGGACGGAGGACGGAGGCAACTATGCACACTCATTTATGTTGAGAGATTTTAAAGTGAATTTCAAGGCAGGGACCGAAAGGTCAGCCTCTTGCTGGTGGAGGCCAGGGCACAGCATCCCTTTTACCTCACACATTGCGACAATTTAACGCTCTGCACTTGACATTTGGTATTTGCTCAGATGTCGGTCCTTTCTCGGGGCCAGCCTGCAAGATTTCTATATGTGTGGCCAAATCAAGAGTGTTCCGCTCATGCGTGCGTGTGTGTGCGTGTGTGTGTTTGTGCATTTGCAGTGTGTTTCCATTGTTTTGTACAATTTGTCGGGTTGGTCCTCGTCTTTGCCCTTAACGGACTCTCTGGCTCCTCTATTCCGGTCCTATTCCGGCATTTCGCTTGTCCCTTGCGGAAATTATTATTTTGTTTAATGATTTGTGCTCAGTCTCGTAATTGAGGCCGGGCAAGGCGGGAAGGGTGTTGTCCTTCGTTCTTGACACATAATGGAAATATGGAAAACTATCAAAACTAAAAGTAACTGGTGCTTTTCCTTTTTTTCCAAAGTCTATTCAGTGAAGGGTAAACAGCAGAAGAAGCGTTGGCAAGCAACAAAAATTGAAAAGATGAAAATTCCTTTTTACACATTGATTTCAAATGTCAGTCGAGTAGAAAGTTCATTGTCAATTGATTTTGATGGTTATCTGGATCGAAAAGATAAAGAAAATTACATTTTTAATAGTAAAATTGAAAAAATTTTGCTGAGAATCTCAGAAAATTAAACAAAATAATATTTTGTAGAGGCCTGTATTTTGTAAAAGTAATAGAATAATTTAAGAAATCAATTTATTTTGTATAAAAATATTGGAATAATACTGGCAGAATACTGCTGGTTATTTTTTATTGTCGTGAAATTAGATTATAATTATATTCACATGTCAATATAATTGTCTGTCTAAAATTCAGTTATATCATTGATTTCATTACAGAAACTTTTAAATTTTCACCAGTTATGGGTATTGATTGAGTCCATTCAAATCTATAATTTATTGGTGTGTGCATTTTGCTGTTTACTGTTTTTCAGGCTGCGAAGTGGCACAGTTTTTATTATGCATATGTAATGTTTGTATGTATGCAATCACGGAACACCCTGTATATCATGGAATTTAATTAAAGTTTAATGCATCCTTAAACAGCCGATATGGGCGTCAAATTGATTCACTGGCGTGCAATCGACTATTTTAGCACTTGAATGATTCAAAGGGACAAAAACATTGAATTTAATTTTAATTCAGCTTTCGGATAATTACTTGATACCTTTTCAGAAACACATTTATAAGCGCATTAATAAATGCGAAAATTAAATGCGACAGCCAATTAAAAATATAAATACATGAGAAAATAACCACTCTACAAAATTGATTGATTTTGGTCAGTTAAGCATTATAATTTAAGTTCATATACATTTGTGGGTATTCAGTAACTTAAAAGTACATTTTGAACTATTTTAATTTTATAATCTATTCATTATGCGTATATTAAAATGTGATAATTGCTTTTTCACTTATTTTTTTTTATAGAAGTAGATTAGGATGAGCCTTTAAATTCATTCAGTTAAATTCATCAGTACAAATAAATAGCTTAATTTGGAGTATTTAAATTATATCAGTTATATTCAAAACTGTTCTCAAAGTTTTGCACTTTAAGCTCGAAATTTATTATACTTAGTATGCAGAACACACATGCGGAATTCAATTTGATCTCGTGTTCGCTGTTGATCTTTGCATTTCAGCTTATTCCATGGGGTGTGTTAAATTAATTCAATTTACGTTGAGGCTCAGAATCAACGTATTGGTTGGGGCAGTGGCTTCAAGGAGTCATGCTCAAATGGCTTGCAATGGCCACCATCAGTATAAGTGCAATTCCTCGAGGATGGGGCCGTTGGTTATCCGCTTAGGTAAATACAAACAAGTCCTGCACTGCCGACTGTCTAGGAGGGAAAATCAAATGAAGCAGTACAAATTGAAAATCAATGAAAACTCCACGCAAACAAGTGAATCATGGGTGGAGGGGGGGGGAGGTGTGTCCGTTTAACCCATTCAAATCGAAGTGCCATAAATCGAGAGCCTCAGTGCTTCATTGGCCGTTGGGTCGGCATCGGCGTAAATTCAATTGGGCGGCAATTTCGACCATTTGCGGAAACTATTCAAGGCATGACAACAGGCTGATTGTGTTCAAATAGATACTGGTAGACAAGGAAGGCAAGCTAATCAAATTAAAATGGGAGATTTCTCTGATGCCATTTGTGGTTCATTTATCTACTACATAAAACCATCTAAAAAAACATACTTGGCTTATCTACTCGTAAATTTCGCTTAAATATACAAATGTATTTAAGAACAAGAAACAACAGTCATCTTAGGCAAGCCGAAGAATACAAAATCTTGTTCAACAGAGTGTCACCCATTTATTTTTCTCATTTTTATAGTTATATTGTATCGTAAAGAGTGGCAATTATTTGCATGCCTATCTTGAAGCTACTATTGCTCTGCCAATTGATTGATTAATTTATTTAAAAACAGAAAACTCATTTAAAAAGTAATGAGGGATGAACTTGGCTATATCGATTCTGCTGAGGAGACATCTCTTTCATTGCACATTATGGTACCCTTAGCCAAGTTAAGCACAATTTCACAGTTTCGTCATGACAACAAGTTAATCATACTGTAATGTTAATCGATTGATGAGCTCGAAACTCTCCGTATTTTCTCCGAGACCACAAATGCAATTCTGACCGTGTGCAGCCGAGAACAGTTAATCAAGCAGCAAAATAATTGCATGCTGGCTTAATTTGAGATATTACATAAGAGCTCTCGAGCATGTGTTGTTGTGCAGTCAGTCCGAACGACTGACACCTGAATTTGGTCAGGTGCGTATACGTAATATTCGGAATATATCTAGCAGTTGTGCGCTTAAGATCCCTTAAGTCGCACACCACAAACCGCATCAGTATCTGAACCGTGAATATTATACGCATTCAACTGCACCACTCCAAGCCGATTGACACTCGCCCCCAGGTGGGCCACGCAAGGTCTTATTCAGATTTCACTATAATGGTATTATCGCAAGCTCATACGAATACTTTTATGTACTAGTGTTTGTGTTTTTGTGTATTTAATTCTACTTTCAGCTTTCGCTCAGGTAAGTCTTGCATAAATTCGCAAGCATTTGCATGTTAGCGAGAGTTCCCCAGAAGAAGAAGTTGCAACAAGCTCAGAGTACTGGCAACCGTAGCCAAAGTTTTTCATAACAGCATCATTATTTCAGTCTCACATAGTGCAGAGTTCATGCAACGTTATCATCAGCAGCAGAGGGTGCAGCTGCAACATTGAAAATGTCGCAGCTGCATAAAAATTCCAGACTTCATTAGAATTGATTTCTCAAACTGTTTAAGTATTGTTACCTTTCGACCACTTGACATAGTTGCCGTGACTTTCCATTTTTTATATGCAACAACAGAAACAGAGAAATAAATTTAGAAAGAACGACAGTTTCTCATTTATGCCACGCTCACCTTGAAGTTAACTCAGCCATTTAAATCTAAACCATTTAATGAAAAATTGCATTTTATTAAATTTAATATATACTTATACAATACAACAAAATAATTGCTCTTAATTGCACACAAAATACGCAAAAAGCTGTCAGCTTGCAATCTTGCAAAAGATAATTTTCCTCATATTTCGATTTATATTTTCAGTATTTCATATTTAAGTTAATCATGGACAACAAAGCAAATCACCCGATATGTGATTAGAATCTGATTTGAAATTCATTTCGCATTTTATGACCATTGCCAAAGGTTTGAGCAGCTTGTGGTATACATTGATTTAATGAATTTCATAAATTCAAATATAGATAATATATGTAAATTAAACTATTTTCTGACAATGGGGAATTAATTAGTATTAGAATTGTTTGTGAATTTGGTCGAGTCCAAATATAAATTTGAAATCTAATTTATTGCTTGCATGACAAGCTGATTGTTAGTAATTTTAGCGTAGCAAATGCTATAAGAATGTCCTTCAACTAAATATATCTGCAATGTTTGTACATTCTCAGACATAAGCATAATTCACTACTTAAGTATTCCAATTAAGCAGCAAACAAAATAAATGACAAACTGAGCGAATTGATGTGAAAACGCAAGTGATTTGATATTCATGCCCGAACTAGCAGCTAACAGCTCCTCTAAACGCTGGCAGAGGGACTACCTCCAAAGCTGGGACGAGATGGATGTGTTCTTTGTCGTAGACGTTGAAGTGTTGAATTATTGATTTGTTTGATTAAACGATTGAGTGAGCAACAGAAACAACATTTCCAGCTTAGTCATGTATTCATTGCTGTTTTTCACTGCGCTTTCTATTGTTTTTTTTTATTAACACTTACCCAAATTAAACTTTAATAAAGTTTGTTTGCCAACATCTTGACCATTAATTGCACAATCTTTTGTTAAATGCTGTTTTATATTGGAGAATTAAAAGTGCATGTGTCCAGTGGCAGTTGCAGCAATCCGAGAATCGCCTTTTGACGCCACGCTTCCATTCAAAACTCGACTTCTTTCCCATGAATCGAAATAAGAATAAACGCCAATTGAGACTCACGACAACAAAAATGAAAAATTGCAAAAAGTGCGATGAGGTATAAAAACAGAAGGAAACAAATCAACGGAGGCAGCCATTTCCTACCAAGACAAAATAGCAAATTTGGCAACAATAGCCATGTTCTGTTCACAAAAAATAACCTTTTTTTGGGACCACAGGAAAATCGGATCCACACATTGAATAAAACCAACCCAAACCAAGGACTTTGGGTAACTTGTACCAAATACATGAATATAAGAAAAATGTAACCGTCAGTGTTTTTCTACAATATGTGGCGATAAGATATTTGACAACATCTGTATGATGTTGGTGGTAAAAAGGGATGAGAGTTGAGGATAGATAAGATGATGTATTTTAGTTAAGTTTAACCCACAAATATTTATATATATGTTGTATAGCTTTATCAACCCAAATATGCTACTCTTTGGTATAACTCAGCTCAATTATGTTGAATAAAATTTCATTTTACTAAACACTCGCACTTTATATGTACTTATTTTATTATTCTAATTTTATTATTAATCGTGGGCGATTCGGAATATTTTCATCATGAATGCCAGTTTTTATAGCAGGCTGCTAAATCGAATAATTAGCTTGTTAAGCGGATTCAAATAAAAACCAATCAAGCAGTACAAATTAATAATAAATAAACCAATAATGTGAGTTGTGGCAAATTGATGTATGACTATGAGAGAAAAAAAAAGAAGAAAAATGTTACGAAAAATTACACACAACACATTAAATGCTAATAAACGTTAGTTGAGGGGTGTGTTTATGCTGATGGACAGCAACATTTACCTAATGTGCAGAACATTAATCAATTTTATAAATGGGCTCCAACCTCCCAAAATTCTTTCATTCTTCTCAGTGCTGAGCGGAAGTCAAAGGCATTTAATGGAAGCATCGTTAACGGAAGTGAACCAAGATGTAAAAATCAGAGTAAATGTTCAATTTTTATTGCCCAAAAATCGAATTGAATCGATTTCTTTAATGTACTCTTGAGCAGGAGTCACGACCTCGACACGGTTTGCTTGTTAGCACAACAGACACAATGACATCTAATGTGGCATTTGCCTTACTCGTCCATGGATGATTAGGCATGTCTACTAGGAGCCCGCATCTATATATAGATTTCTGATGTGCTCCATTCTTATAGTATGCAGAGGAGGCGAAAGGTGATGTGGAACGATTGTGCTGACTGACCAACTTCCGGTCAAATGATTCTGAATGGAAAACTCGCACAAGCAAAAATCTCAACTGCTGCTATGTGGGCCCAAATTGCGGGCAATGTCGGTGGTGCTACATAATACAACACGTATGCAATCTGTGGAAATTTGCAAGCATCGTTGAGTGAAGCAAATTAGCCACTGACTTTGAATTCAACGCCACAATTTATTCAAAACTGAATAAATTGATGTGAGAGGCACAGCACTTTAAATAGCTCACCTCACAATAAGACACAAATTTATGTTAAACTTTAAGCTTACAAAGGAGATCCCAGGGGAAAACAATTACATTAGAATTTGTGTCCTTTCACAACCCGCAATTATTTCTCAACTCATTATTAATCCAAGAGTCTCCGATTCGCAGACGGTTGCACGTCTCGTCATCAATCTTAGCATCTTCCCAGCTACACATGTTCACTGCATGGTGGGCCCCAAAATAAATGAACTCATTTGTTTCAATTTAATCTTATTACTCAAAGATTTATTGCCTCTGCCTTTCGCATGGGTCGAGAAGTCGCCTATAGGTAGGAGTAGAACCCTTCTAAAGTTGAACCAGCCCAAGCATTTGTGTCTGACAGCACTAAGAGCACAATTTAAAGGGATTCAAGTGAAAATGCTCAAAAGTTGATTATGATTGATTGAGTGCACTTCCAATTGTCTGTCATTGTAGGGAAATTGATTTTTACGCGTATTCAGAGTTCACTCAAACCGTCCAATGTAGTCCAATGTAATTGACAGTCAAACACGTATCTGACGGATATCGAGCATACTCGGCCCGTTAAGCAGGGCTTATTACACTGACGACATATTTACCTATTTACATATTTACAGGTCAACTACTTAATCAAGTGATTAACTTCATATGCATATAAATGAGTTGTTTAATCGCACTCAGTCACTCACTTCTGGAAGGGAATGTGAGTTTTATGGTTCCCCAGTTGCTAGTTGCATAAACTAGTGTAAACAACATATATATATAAATAAAATCTAACTAATTAGAAGTTATAAAACATTTATGTTTTTGTAACCTCGCAAGCCAGTAAAAGTAAAAGTTAAAGTGTTTGCTGTCGAGAGTGTTCGACTTTGAGTTTGCTTGTGAAATGTTTAAAAATGATTTCTTCAAAGGATTTATCTGTGCAAATTTGCATTTTTAATTTGTTTCTAACCTAACCATTTAGCAAATTACAAATAAGGTTTTGTGATCCAATCTAAAAATGCTGTGGGAACCATGTGCTCCAAATGAGTTGGCCTGAAAAAAGATGGTCACTGCCTGAAATATCTTGTGTGGCAAGCACAAATGCGTAGGTTTCCAACTCGTTAGCTGAGGGTATATTTACACTGGACAACCAGAGCAAATGCAACTGGAATTTCAAATAATTTTTGCATTGAGTGGCTGCTGCTTGACACAGCAGTTTATCTCGGAATGCAAAGAGTTGGCTTAGATGCAATTGGCATACATTCGGGTAGGTGTTGTTGCGGTGTGTTGCACGTGTGTCACAAGATTGTGGCAGCATACAAATGCGTAAATCACATCAGCTTTCTATATCCTACCCACTCTGAAACCTGTGTTTTGCTTGCCACTTGTCACTTGTCACTTGTCCAACATGAATAACGTGTCAATTGTAGCGGCAAATTTTGCTTGTCAAGTGCTCTTCAACGAGTCCTGCACAGCTCTGAATGACATTTAACATTTGAATTCATACGACAAAATAGTATTGCGATATGAATTATTTTATTTTTCACAATTTTGATGAAGTGGACCAATTACAATTGTAGTACTTTGAAACCTTATTGTTAGCAAGAGTTATTTCCATTTTTGTTTTTATTTAACACTTTTTGGCTTATATCTTTCTACCTTTCTCACATCCCTAAATAGAGTAAATAACTTTAATTGTGACTTGCCGTTGAAAGACTGCATGTCAGGGAAACATTGTTAGGGAAACATTAAAATTTATGCGCAGCAATCTAAACCGATTTGGGCCGCAAGCAGACAAATACGGTTACCGCACATGGTGACATGGCTCTGTTCCAATTTGCATTTCCACCCAAAATACCCCACTACTTCAATCATCGTTGTATTGAAGGCAAAGTTGATGCTGCTGTTGATGTTTGAGCTGGCTTCGGCTGTTTCTGATTTACGCCTCCTTTGTCGCCCTCGTCGCCATCGTCGCCATCGTCACCTTTGGCTATAGTCGTAATGAAGTTATTATGTTGACACTTGGCTTCATTACTTGGTCGCAGAGTAGCAGGCAGCGTTGATCTTTGTAGTTAGCAGTATGGCATTATGCAAAGTCCGCCTTGAAATGGCTGTAGAAGTGTGGGTTGCGCTTCGACTAGTTGCCGTAGCTTAATGTTTGGCTCTTGTGGGCTGTATGTGTTTTGTGCTTGGCGCCCCCTCCTCACCCTACACTTGCTGTTGCTCATTTATCTTGACATTTGCATCACAAGCAGCAAAACCAGCACAAACAAGCAGTAAACACCAACACATATACACACACACACGCACACACACACATCCTGCGGTTGTCATTCCTCAAGTGCTACCCACGCACGACGCACTGCCTCACTGCCTCGTCCTCTTCATCGTTGACAAGCTTTTCATTTCAGTCTTAATTCCTTTTGAATAATATCTACCACTTAAACTTACAAAACATCAAGACCACACAACACACACACACACACACACACACTTACAGATAACACACGCATTCCATAAAACAGTGTGTGTGTAGAACACTTGACGCACTCAGATAAACCATAACCAAAGTACAATTCTAATGGATGCTCATGGGTGGTTCAAGGGAAACAAATGAATTTGCTGCAGAAGAATTTTTAAAGTCTTGTCTGGAATAAAGTTTAAGTTGTAGCTATTAATAGCTGAAAAGAATTTAAAAAAAAAATACAATTATGATCAAAATGTACGTTTAATATTCAAAATATTAACTTTAAAACAAATTAAGTAATTTTCAGCAAACACATGCGATGTACGCATATGTTACTAACATATACAAAATTATTTAAATATTTAACTTGACTTCTCGTCTTACTTAAATATGCTGTCGGCTAGTAACTTGCTTTACAGATAAAACCCGTGAAAACATTTGGAACTCCCGGTGGGTGGTCTTTCAATCGCTGACGAAAGATGTGGCTGCTCCCAACAAACGGCGCACATGCTGTGATTTATTTTTATTAAAAATGAGGCGTCGAACCGGCTGCTCTTGCCCCATGTTTACCCAAGCATCCCTTTGTTGTTTCTGTCTACTCGTTGTGCTGTTTTTGTTGTCATCGCATATGCTCGGAAACTGGCTGTGGCTGTGCCGAGTCCAAGTGTAGGTAAACGCCGACTGTTACAAATTCCCCCATTGCCATGTGGCCGGAAGCATATGTGTAACATGTTTTAATTATGCTTGTCGTAACCGCAAAATCTGAAATCATCTTTGATGTGTGGAACTGAGTCTTACAAGCGATGCTTACCCAAATATATCAATTATATGGCTCATAAAGAATTGCTCAAATGAGAAGGAATTTCCATGAGTGGTTATTACCACAAATAAAATTTTTATGTAGCCTCATAAAATTCATGAATACTTTCCACATTTTAGTAACAACTATTCTAATTTGGACTAGAGCAGAACAGTTCCTTTACTCAGATCCTAAAGGGAAAAAATTACTCATACGCACTGTATGGTTAAGCAAAATTAATTATGAAATAACTAAGGTCTGAAATAAACTGTTTACTCTGTTTAAGCCATATTTTGAAAAGGTCTTTCTATTCATCACAATAATCATTTATTTTGTTGTAATTAAATTTTATGCTCGTTTGCCAAATTTCCAATGGAATAACTTAAATTCTTGGCTCCTGGTTAGAGTCGCCTAAGGAAATCAAGCCACATCTTCAAGATGGCTTAAAAGGGGAATTTGAATTTCAATTAGTTTCCACTCATTTGAATGCCATTTGAATGTCTATTGAAATGAGCCCGTTGATTTGGAATCTGGACGTGACTGCTATCATGTGGCGTTGATGTCATGGCAATTTAAGTCTATAATTAAGAGTATAACGCTCAGGAGCACCAAAACGGAGTCCATCATGGAGACAGTCAGGTTGTTTGGGGTTGGTGGGTTGGGGGTTATGCGGCAGTCCTTTGTGAGTAGCTTACCCGGCGGCAGTGGCAAAAGCGCCATCAATTGAAATGCAAAAAGGCTTTTAAGGCAAAGCGGAGGCCGCCTCACTCGAGGACAGGTCAAATGCGTTCAGGCAGCAGTTTCACTAATTAAGCGGCTGAAAGGAGCAACAAATCGCCTTACGTTGGATGATGACGCCATATTTGCTTCGACCCTGGCTTCCGGCAATGGATGGCCAGTTGCTGCGCCAGTTGCCCACGTTTGGCGATGAGGGCATTGGGGCGTGGAAAACAATGCAAAGCGGCTAAGGGATGGATTTGGCGCCCCGTAGAGTATGCTACGTTAATTTTACGAGACTTGCGGCAAGTGAATTAAATGACCAGTCTTACAAAAGCCCAACTCTAGACAATGACTCTCGGTTTTCAGTTGTCGGCTTTTGGTTTTCGGTCATCGGTCCCTCCTGGCTGTTGGCACTTCTCACTCGTGTCCACTGTCCAGTGTCCCCCAGTTGAAGCTGCAGCAGTGCTGCCATCAGAAGGTGGAGTTTTGTAATTAAAACGACGAGGATTACATTAGCATGTAGGGCAGCAACTGGTGGCTAGTGGTTAATTAAAACTAGGAGCGGGACACTTACAATCCACACACTCTCCAAATATTTGCTATGTACATGTGTAAGTGGCCACATAGCCGAAATTGCTACACCAAATACCCAAATTGATGACACAGCGTTTGTCACTGGTCACGAAAAACACATCCGACATTTGCCGCAGGCAGAGTCCAAAAAGCTGAAAGTTAAAGTTTATCAAGAAACCAATTCATTCATGTCTACAATTATAAATCAACATTGAATTTGTATTGAGGTTGGTAAACAATTCATTTTGCTTTAAAGATAAGTTGTGTATACATAATTGAACACAAATAAGATTTATGCCCCAAAGTCCTTTACGTTTATTTTCCCCATATATAATGTTATGTTTAGAACTCGAAATGTAAATTTAACAAAACAATTTTTTGTTAGACAACCGATTTCCATTCTGCGGCGATATGCAAATTATTCTGCTGCACACACAAAAGTCATGAAAACAATTGCATTAATCGGATTCTAGCCCGTGGCAAGTCTCTGCTGTGGCACACAAATTGCTTGGTAAATACTTGACACCGAAATCGACTCATAAATTGCGCATACACAGAGACAATAGATATAACTCCAGCAAAAATTTGAGAAAAGCGTTTCATAAATACTTTGCAACTGGCAAAAGTGACTTGAACTTTTAACAGTGTTTTTCAATTTGAGTTAACCGATTTGTTAGATATGAAGCGCTGAGCTCTGAAGTGTTACCAAGTTTCTGATTTATCACTGTGTAATTGGGCATGTCTACTTCAGCAGTAATTAAGTCAATAAGTGCATTACTAACTTAAAGTCAACAATTAAATTCTTATGGGAACGCGACTGGGTTTGAGAGTAATTCAAGACTTGTTCAAACCCATTAAGATTAATTGACCATAATAAATATGCTGCGTTTATTTAATAAATTTAGTGATAAAATACATTGTTTTTATCACAAAATCGACGATTAATTTAATTGAAAATTTAATTAATTAAACACAATTTATAAATGCCACCGCTTTTGAGCAAGCTTGGCTGGCCTCAATTAAGGAAAACGGATGTTAATATCGACGTTATCTGATTCGCAATTGGAAAAGCAAATGTGACATCGGAAAATTACCTACTGAGTGCATATTACCACCAGGGTAAAAGCCATCAACAAAATCAACACCACCGATTCATTTTGCAATTTCCGCAAATTGAGAGATATCATTTGCAGCAACAAAATGTCGCGAACCACATATTGTTGCAGAGAGCATCAGCAGCACAACAGTTGCATGCCACCGCTGCTGCTGTCAGCGACAACAATTCGAGTGGAATTTTGTTCTTTTTGTGAGCATGTCGACTGCAAATTGAATTAGAAACGCATTTTTGCAAACAAAGTAAAGGTGGGGATGAGACAAGGATGCTGTTGGAGAGAGAATAATTCCCAATGCTGGGAATGTGCATGTCGAAGATCAATAGATGCCGGCTGCATACAATGACAAACCGCAAAAATTCAATTTAAACTTTATATTTCATTGGTCAACAAGTTGAACAACAACCGCACCCGCATCCACAAAAAAAAAAAAAAAAAAAAGCGCCGATGGCACGCAATAACTTTGTCAGCAAGGGAGAGGGATATATATATATATATATATATATATACGTACACGTATGTATTGAGATGTATGCGTGCATATAATTGAAAAATATTGAGCGCTTGCAAGTTGGTTAAGCTTGTTTATTATGCCCCAGAGTTAAAACTGCCTCTGCCACAAAGGCGAGAATTTCTCAATTATAAACTGTGGAAAATCGACAAAATTGTATACAAAATATATTTTACCTCAGCTGTTTTGTTATTCTTAAGGCATGTTTCATGTCAAGTTTCTTTAAAAATAAACATTTTTCATATAATTCACTTATTTTATCCTTAAAATATTTGTTTATATGGATATAATGCAATAAAGCAAGTTATGAAACCCCAAGGCAATGCAATTTGAGCATATTTATTTATTTATTTATTGTACATATACACTCTTTAAAATTTTATAGGATATTTATTGCATTTGACACCATATTTAGTTTAAGCTATATTTCGCACATTTTGACATGTTTTCTTTAATATATTTTTTTTTTATTTTTTTCATGAGAAAAGCGAAAAACAAAACGGTGCCAATAAGGATTTGATTCAGACGACGTGTGGTGCGACTTTGCAGCGGGTTTTAATGTTTACTTTGGGATTTCACTGAAATCCAGCAAAAAGTACAAGATCAGAAAACCCCAAACGACACACATGCTAAAATACATTGCCTCGCATAAAAAATAAAGCAAAAAAAAAGCATAAGTCTACACACGCACACGTACACACGCACACACCCTTACACAGACCCACATGTGGGTAATATTTTAGCATTTGTCATAATTAGAAAGTGCAGACCCTTTGGAAGCGGTTGCCAAGGAATCGGAAGCCCAAAAAAGGACAAAAAAAAAACATAAAAAGAATGGTCATAAAATAAAAGAATAAAGGCGAGTTTCATCTCTTTTGGGCACTGGCGTTGTCGTTGGCGTCGCTGTCATGCAAAGCTATTCCTCCTCCTCACTCGACAATTATTAAAGTCTTACATCAGGGGAGGTGGCGCATTTATGGCTGCACTTTTCACATCCGTTTCCGCATCCGTCTGTCGACATGCATACATATCCACATATAAATATTTTTTTTATATATATATAAACATAGGGTTTTGGGTCGTAGAACCAACAGGTCGCGGGCAGCAGCAAAAGCAATTTCACTTTACATTTGTTTTACGACTTTTGCTCCACACACATGGGCGTCTTGGGAATGTGGGCGTGGCTTATATGCGACAACGTGTTTGCCGCCGCTGCTTTTTTTGTGACTCCTCCTTTTCCCAGTGATAAGTATTTATTATTATGCTTTTTAATGGTAGAACGCCTGTGTCTCTGTGCTTTTACCCAAATGAGTTTCCCTCATTAGAGGCCCACTTTGGCAACCATTTTGTAACTGCTGGTCTTATTTTAATGCATTTAAAAAAACAAAAAAAAACTCTTGGTGTACCATGGGACTCGAGACACAAAGAAGAATTCCAAGATAAAGCTGCACAAAGACGAGTGCAATGTAAAGTTGAACAATCCAATAATGACTGGAAAGTGAGATACAAATTATTTGATAAGCATTTGTTAACACCCAAAACTCTATTTCTAAAACCCATCTGTTTAATTACTTTGTTATCATCTTCTTCAAATTGATATTAATGTCGATCGTTAGATTACACATATTATTTTACAGTGTAATTGTTGCATTGCTAGTAGCCTGGTTTTTTTAATTACTACAGTTTAAAGCATGAATTTAAAAACGCTTCAGGCTTGCTTCCCATTTAAAATTAAAAATAATAACAGAAATAATAAATGCTTAACAACAACTTATAAATGCGAAAAGATATTTCTCCTTGCATATTTAAAAAAACTGTTTCTGCCGTTGTCATAAACCCGAGTTTCGGTATGAGAGCCAGTAGAAAAAGTACTTTTGCATTTCTAATTGCTCGTCAAACTGTCACGATACGGAAATAAACTGAACTTCATCATTGCCATCCAGCATTCCATTAAAACAGCTTCTCTTCACGGAAAACTGATTTGCAAAATGTCGTTGCTGTTGCCACTGCCATTTTTAAGTTTTCATTTATGGTTTATTGCCTTGCGCGGTGAATAAAATATTTCAGCTTTTTTTAACGACTTTGTGCTTCGTTTTGGGCAATTACCTGGTAAAAATGGTAGCTAAGCAACGAATGAGAGAACGAAATAAATTTAATATATTTAATAAATTTCAAATAAACATTAAGAAAACGAAACACCTTAATTGAATTAATCTATGTATGTCGAAAGCATCTTGCCGCCTGACAGCGATACTAAGAGCCTATATATATCAGCGTGGTGTGGCCAATTATGAGGAGCCTTTCCTCTGGGGCTTCGGATAATGTCGCCATGTGCCATGTGCACCTTGCTGTTCAGCGGATTATTAATTAACATTTCATCGCAATATGAGTATATATTTTTCATATAGGTGCAGTGTGCAGCGATGTGACAGCCTTGAAGCTTTCAAATTAATTAATATTGATGTAATGACACGCGGCAAGCAGATCATTGAATAATTTATAGTGCTGTCACGATTAACTTACTTAAACATTAGCAAAAAGACAACAAATTAGATTTGACACATTTAAAAAATTACTGTTCGTGTCCAATTTGAATTCATTTTCAACGCCAAAAAACTTTTTGAAATTGCGGCATAATTTATAATTTATTAATAGAAGACTACCCAACTGGCTCAAGAGAATCCTGCTATTATTTAAACTAACTTTAACAGTTTATGTCATGTGTATCTAGTGTCAACACCAACAGGCAAATAAAGTTGGCGCGAAGAGCGCCCCAAAAAGTTACATAATTAACAAGGAGCCAACACGTGGATTTGGATTTCAAGTCCAAAGATATCTGTTGCTGCTCCTCTGGCTGTATAATCAGGGGCTTTAAAATTCAGCAATTCGCATCATCCTGTCTTTTATTTTGGGAGGGTTGTCAACTTGGAATGGCACGTAAACATAATTAGACGTACATTTAAAAGGTCATTAAACGGCACTGGGAACGCGACCTGGCTTCGAGTCGTATTTTGGCCAACCAGGCACATTATGTTGCCACTCGACCCCAGAGCGTGTCCGTGTACCACACACCAACCCGTTACCCATTGGTATTTGCATCATATAAAAGTGTTTGCTGGTACCTTCTGCCCACTTTGCATGTGCATGACACTGGCAACTGGCGAAGGACGACAGCTCAACAACTACAACAACAGCAACAACAACAACAGCAACAACAACAAAAACAACAACAACATCAGAAGCAGCAACAACATGCAAATACCATTAGGCAGTCTTTGCGCTTTAGTGTTTTGGGCTGCTGGTCTTTGGTGCTGGTTTGGGCTGGTTGCTTGGCCATGGCACGGCACGCAGTCCCCACTTTAAAATGTGCTCGACAACTTGACATTGTTTTAAGAGCAAAAATATGGCTTTTTAGCATTATGTAACATAATGGCTAACTGGCAAGTAAACTACTACAAACTGACAACACGTTGCCTCAAAACCTCTTAAAAACATTAACAGTTTGTTCTAGCAACACCCTCAAAATTTAAGAGCTCAGCTTCAATGCACACTTAATGAATGTGAATATTAAATTGTATTGTTTAATTAATTCAATTGCAGATTACAATTTCTTTATTTTCTTGAGCATTGTATGTGCATCCACATTGGTCTTCAAAGCTTAAAGCAACTTGGAAAAATTTGCCACATTGTTTCCGACTGAGCGCATCGCTCAAGTCCTGCCAGAACGTGGCTCCTGCTTTAGTTGCCCAATTGTAAACTGCGTCCCGAATATATATAAAAATGCAGCGTTTATGGTTAAAGTTGGGGACGTTGTCGTGGAACGTTCGTTCGTTCGTTACTTGCACAGCGTTTACTTTATTTGCCACTCTTTACAAACTGTTACACACGCACATCTAGATGCCCTGGCCCTCCATCCCCCCTTATGCCAGTAGCATGCTTGACCGAGGCGAGTGCCCATTAACGCTTTTTTATCTGTTCATAAATTTTAATTTTGCCAAAATACTCCAAGTACGTGCCATGCCCCGACCTCCTCGTCGCCATCGTCGCCATCGTCGTCGTCGTCGTCGTCGTCGTCTTTTTCCTCTCCCTCTTGAAACAAAGCTAACATAATTTTTTCCAGTCTCGTGGCTTCTTTGACGGCATCCTCACGTTGTGTATGTTTGTTGGCGTTAAAAAAGAAATATTATGACTTGGTGGCTTTTTTAGCACTTGTGCTTCTTGCCGCTGCTTGGCAACCTTTTTCTGCAGCGTTTCATTTCTGAGATATGTCCTTAAAGCTGGTGAGTGGGGGGATCGGGGAATCGGGGAATCGGGGAATCTTCAACCTTATTTTACTGGCGGCACATTCGCATCGCTTGTGGATTTGTTTATCGCCCTTTGCATCTCATTTAGCTCGTTCCTGCTTATGAACGGCTGCTCCTTTGAGATATTTACTCGGCTTGTTGTTTTTGAGGGCACCAAGTAGACCCTCGACGCCTCTGCTGAAGCCTGAACTGACTTTCTCTTTTCCATCAAACCTGTGCACCGCTGTCCTTTTTGCTTTGCTGGCCACATTTAGCTTTTCATTGCATATTTAACCTAATTAAAATGAGTTATAAAAGCCAGGTGATGGGGGCATCTTCAATGTTCATCCCTTGGTAAGTTTTTATTTGCCCGAGCAAATTTAGTTCTAAGCATTAACATAATATTATTTTGTCAGTAGCCAGTTGTTGAATATTTTATAAACAATTTAAATTTTATATCTAAGATTGCTCTTGATTTTTTAATTTTATTACATATTTTAATAAACAAACAGTATATATATAAATTTATTTGCTATTGAATCCTATTTTAAGTATTTTTCCAATTGATCCGTGTTATATTTAAGCAACGATTAAATTGAATATTCAGTTACATTAATTGCACACCAATAAATTCACACTTTCACGACACCAACTTGACCTGAGATATCGATTCCCTTAAAGTCGATAAGGAGAAGAAAAACTGCTTATCTAACTGGCTTTTTTTATTTGTGGCATTCAGCATTCACTTCAGGTAAGACCAAGTGAAGCAAATGCTGAACACTAACCATTGCTTTTTGACTAGCAATAAACAATGCTTGTGAAAGAGCAGGAAACTAATCTAATGAATTTATGTGAGTCCTTGTGCAGAGACCAGTGTAGGGTGCAAAACGCACAGGAGTCAAATAAAAGAACTCTAACTGAAAGCACTTAAGCCCATGAAATATTCAAGCTGTGAACATGTGCAAAAAATTACAAAAGCGACCAAGCAAACAACACAAAAAGACGGAACACAAACAACAACAACAGACACACACACACACACACACAAAAAGTGAACATGGCAAAATAAAAGAATGGAATGGATGAGTGGACACAACAGACATTACGAGACGGACAAGAACACAATGCCTCAGGACCAAAGTCATCCGCGCAATTTGCCATTTCCAGCAGAACGGCAAAGAAGGTCTCGGATGTACCCGGCGAAAGGCAGCCAGCCACTGATTGAATCGAGTGTAAAGGGCAAGTAGTTGGCCGTAGCGATGACGGGTATGATGTGCTCCATAAATGTCGTACGGCAAGCGGAAACGGAAGCGAATGGCGCCGCTACTGGGACTGCGAGGGACTTCTGGGACTGCTGTCGACATTGTGCATCGGAAGTGGTAAACGCAAGGGGCTTCAAGTGTCCCCAGCCTGCCCCATTTGCATTTGCGTATGGGCACACACACACAGGCTATCGACAAGCTGGTCGTAACCGGTTTTCTTCAAAATACACACACACACAGACACATTTTTATAAGACTAAAGCCAATTTGCTATTGAATTGAATGATATATTGCAGTGATTCCTTTTAAAAATGTGTAGACATATGGCATATGCCTTTTACGAGACCTCTCCGCTCGAGAAACATCCATAAAGCGACCGAGCCATAATGTGGTAACGCCTTCTGTGCGGTCATATCGAAAGCGCGAAAGAAGAGGATATTAAACATGTCCTTAAGCATAAAATGTCAATAAACGCAACGAGCCGAGACTAAGGAGTTTAAGCTGCCTGGTTGTCGAGATGCCAGTTTTACACACACACACACACACACACATATATATATATATATAGCCAGAGTTTTTTTCTCTCCTTTTTTTTTGCATGTTGGGGTATTTTAGGTTGTACTTTTTCTTAGAGTTTTTTTGTTCTCTTTTTGTAGTACTTGAAAACGTGACTGTGTCAGTCGGTTAGTGCACGAAACTGAAGAGTAGTTGAGCCAAGGGTCTGCGCTTAAGGAGCAGATGTGAAGGAATTTAGTTGGCGATAACATGCCTCCTTGAGCACTTCGAGCAAACCCAAATATGCATATATAATGGGCTAAATAGATTCAAATATTTCGAGCAGCTAGAAAAAACAAACTCATCGTTTTCATTATGTGGAGTTCTTTTTTCCACAGCTCAACTGCTGTCTATCAATTGAGAATGAACCTTATCAGCAGGCATATACACGAGTCAATCCAACTATTTGATTAATAACATGTTTTTTACGACTCTTATCGTTAAGCAGTTTTTTTTTACGACTAATTAGTTTTTTGTTACTGTTTCGTGCTGCAAACATTCACTTCAATCGTGTTGACAGTAGTGAATGACAGAGTCACGGAAATGCCAGGTAGAATTAACTAAATGATTTTTGAGCACGTCAAGTTGAAAATGTGTCGCTTTAGTTTCCAGCTGGTTGTTCTATGCCGCCGTTTTGGCCATGCATCTGTGGCAAACTAGCGCGATTTCCATGGAGAAAATATGCAGCTACTTGCCGGGAACTGGCTATATAGGCGACTCCAGTGACTGTCAGAGCTGGGGACACTGTGCAAATAATAGGTTGGCAGCCCAAGGGCAGTGCCACAATAACTCGTTCTTTGATGTCCCATCGGGAACATGCCAGCATGCGCATCAAGTGCAATGTGCCCCTCAGGACTGGGAACTGTGCGCCAACCGGCATTCAGGAGAGTATATAGCCGATCCCTTGGACTGTGGCAAATATAAAATATGTGATGACAAGGGGCACAGAGACGATGGAGATGATGAGCTGAACTATTGCGCTGATGGTTATGTGTTTAGCAACACTCTGCAAACATGTGTCTCCAGTGTAGGAGGATGTCCCCAGAATAGCTATGACATATGTGCCTATGTTCCAAATGGCAACACTCTGGGAGATCCACTCAATTGCGGACTTTACATAGAGTGTCAGAATGGAATGAGTATTTCGCGAGCTTGCACAGCTGCTCGTTACTACAACTACAAAAACGGACGATGCCAAATAACACGCCCGAAACATTGTCCCGGAGTAGAAGAGGGTGACTACGAACCAGTCAGGAATCCACCACCTGTTACTGACCATTCTGTTTGTGCGAAATACTATGAAGATGACAAGTTGGGTGTCCAGTATATTTCAGATGCCTTAACCTGCTATGGCTACTACACGTGCAGCTTTCACAATGCGGTGGGCAGGTGGCACAGTTGTCCTTGGGGCACTCACTTCCAATGGTGGAGTCAGATGTGTGTCAGTCCCGAGTCATATAGCTGCCCCTATGATCGCTGTGGAAATCGAAATGTATCATTTGTCTCTGCAATAAACTCGGGTTGCACCGATTATATTAACTGTAGAAATCAAATATCAACGCATCTGACAAAGTGTCCGGAAGATTACCCTTACTTCGATGAAATTGTGGGCGAGTGCGTGGATTACTCTCTGAACCATACAGTATGCTTTATGAATGGTTAATTAAAAGTCAATCTTTCTGCTCATATTACAATCCACAAAATACAGCTTTAGTTAATTTTGATAATTCCTTAAGTCTTATTTATTTCATCATTAAAGCCAATACTTATCAAATCTGTGATTTATGTATCTGTCGAGTATCTGGCGACTTTCCATTCTCCATTCGCTAGTCCCACAAATAGCAAACAAACCAAAAACAGCAAAGAAATATGAGAAATGCTTTACAGATATTTATGCTTAGTCAATAATTTTAGCGAATTTTTTCAGACTCTTTTTTTTTGGGCATGGTGAACAGCGATTTTCACGCGAAATGTTGTCCAGTTTTGTGATAAAGTTTGCGGCATCGTCGGAAATGCAGAAGAACTTAAAACATAAAACGAAATTTGTTACTCTGTAATGATAATATTTGTAAAAAAAAAAAAAATACAGTTTTTTTTGCACTCGGTAACAATTTAAGTTGTTTTTTCAACTTAACTTGTTTTGAGAGCAGATTGTGAGAAATTTGAAGTAAAGATATAAGTGTAGCGGGAAATGACTTAAGCAAACCATTGTTGCCTCAACGCTGGAGCGCCAAATACGATGAGTCATTGAATTATTATGATTGACTTTTATTACATGGAATCGCAATTTATTTAACTTAACAACAAGCAGCCAAACGAAGCAACGTCTCTCAAAGAGGCGCCTCGGCAACAAGCGAAGCCCAAAAAGCATTTCACAAAAATTTGAATGAAAAGCTATAAAGAAATTACGTTATTTATCATTCGCAGTGTTGTGTGGCCCGCGGCCGAAAGGCAACGGTGAAAAGAGCGAGACAGAGACCCAAATGGCCCGCCAGCAACCCAAACCGTTTCCGTTTCCGCTCATTTATTTGCCTGACTGTCAAACCCACACACACACACGCACATACATATACACACACAAAACGTACATGTTCGGCTCTTGCTGTATGCACTGCTAAAAAGTTGTACTTCGCAGCGAGCAAAATTTAAATTTATTGTTTTGCGGTTTTATTGAACAACTATGGCATCACCTCCAAGGTGGTTCACCGCCCACAGACCCACCCGATGGTCGCTTGGATTAAAATTAGTTGCTGTTGGACAATCAATGGGCGTTTGATTTACTGCCGTTACGAGATTGAAATCCCTAATTGCTTTCGAATTGGGCGTGGCTGCTGACTGCGCCGCCAGCTGAATTAACGGTTGCCATGAGAATTGCTCCATCTTAGGGTTATTTTCTTACCTGTATAAGCAATACTTGTTCTTAAAAAAGAGCAATTAAGTATTTAACAGCTTTGCTTTTTCACTCTTTCTTTTAAGTAGCTAAAACTAGAAACGATAAATTAAGTTTTTATTCTTCGTTTTATTTTCTATGCCATTTGATTAAAGACGCATTCATTAAGTTTGAGTTTTATATTTTTAACTATACATAAAACGAAGCTGATTTAAATCCCAAGACAAGCTGCGGGAACGCTGTCAACCTGCCTCTTTAACGCAGCAACTAAATCTTTATTCATGCCATGGCAACAATCATTTAAAATGCATTGAAATTGGGATTCCACATTACCTGCCTTTGCAGCGACAGTTAGTGGCTTCCTTTTGCTTCCGCCACTTCCATGTTGGGCACTCGTTTAGTATCCTTGAATTTCTCTGGCGCAGATTGCAACCTTTTGAGCTGTCAGGGCCAATGCCAGCAGCCAGCGGGCACAGTGAGCCTAATATTCGAAAGCTTTGGCTTCCTTCTTTTGTTTATCTGTCTGTCGATGGGATTACCCGACTACCCCTGCCAGGCCCAAGAGAATCAGTTGCTGACTTTGGCTGGAGACCAGTGGGAAGTCTTGCTTTCCTTCCTTACCATATACGTATCTGGCTCAGCTGCCAATATATGGCCAACAAATTTTGCTGTGCTTTATATCGTTGTTGTTGACATCTAGATGACATCTAGATGACATATCCTAGCCATTGCCATTCCCTCATCATACATTCGCTCTGCGCTTTTCCGGCAATAGAGCATTAAATAGATCATCAGGCGTCTTTGTGTGCACATTGCCACTGGAGTTACCAGCTGCCTCATGCCTCATGCCTCATGCCTCTTGCGTAGTCCACCAACCCAGTTCATTCTCCGGCAGCGCTCGTCGTCAGTCTGGCGTTGATTGCTCGTCGTCAACGGCTGCGCTGCGCTGCACTTTATTATTATTGCAAGTTAGAAAGAAAGTCGAACTCAAACTCCATGCAACATGGTGTAAACAATTTTTGAAAGGTTGTTTCCCTTGCAACAGTCGCGATCCGCAGTTTGTTATGCTTTGCACTTCATTTGCCGTCAGCTTGGTCGTTTGCCTCGTTGCAATAAATATTGTTTACTCTTCTGGTCACGACGAACAGCATCCTTTTGGGTAGCATTTTATCATGTCCGTCCACATTCATCCAGTCGGAGCGACAGTCGAGACAAGCTTCGATAAGTTTTAAATCACACAAAAGGGACTTCAATTTGTGGCACACATTAATCGCAATATTCCCCACTTGGCTTACTGTTGCAATAAATACTGGACATATGTGAGTCTCACATAAATTGGGATTTTTTCATCAGAGAGAAGAAACGAAAAAAATAAATAAGAAAATTGTAATTCCACAGCAAAAGAGAGAACAATAAAAGTGCCTTGAATCTGGGACTTTAACAGCTAATAAAAATCAAATTATATAAAAAAAATTAATAAACTATTTAATTAAGTTTATTGCAAGCAATTAAATGCAATTGTTTCATTAATAATCTTAGCACAAGCTATCAAACTACTTGCGCCTGGCACCGGGTGGTGGTCGGAATGGTTTCCGTCTCGACTTCGAGTCCACAATGAGCACAGATTGGCGTTTGAGATAGTTGCGTGAGGGCACCTCATTGTCATCATCGGCAGTGGCCACTGCTGGTTGCAGGAGAAACACATTTAAGTTGACTGCCTCTGATTGAACTGATTCGCATATTGACTCACCCACAGCTGGTGCCTGCTCTGGCGAAGATGAGGAAGTGCCGGCCGCCCGTTGGGCGCGACCAGCGAATAAATTATAGTAGCACATTGGCATCGGCTGTGGCTTCTCGCCCTCGGGCACCGATGGGGATTTGGGTGGCTCCAACTGGTCAAATGATTCCTCGTCCTCCTCTAGATCAAGCTTGGGAATTTCAAGTGGAGGCACATCTTCTGGCCTGCTGAGTTCCTGGCAGCGTTTAATTTTTAACTTAAGTATCTGGAAATGGAGAAATTATGTTGGTTCGAACTTTAGCTGACTCCAAAGAGCACTTGCCTCAATCAAATCCTCATCCTGGGCGGTGTGTGTGAGAAAGTTGGGCAACTCTGCGACGCTGATGTGAAGATTACGCTCTCGCATATCGATGTTGCTCTCGTCCACCTCCTGCACCTTGAATATCATCTCGCAAATGCGCTCCTTCAGATATTTAAGTACACCCATCGACTTCCCAGCTGCTTCGGTATCCTTATTGCGATCTTGCTCCTTGCCAGCAATATTATTTTTGATCTGTTCGATGACCTCCTGATTACTTTGAGCAACAATGGTATTAGTAACTTTCATGTGGCTACCCATAGCTTTAGCACTTACACTTCGCTCTCTTTGACATCGGAGAACTTGGACGCCTCCAGCTCGCTGGAGAGTGCTTCGCGTTCTGCCTCCAGGTTGGCCTTCTCGGCTTCGGCCGCCTTCCGCAAGTAGGTCAGGCGAGCGGCGGACTCTTTTTGGGCGCTAAAGCGCTCGAAGACTTCGAAGGGTGAGGTAGCGCCGGATGCCTCCATTAGTTGCTTGAACAGGGATTCCATGTCGCTGGTAACGCTCTCCAACTGTGATGCCGGCTCCTCCTCCCCGTTCTCCGTCTTAGCCGTGTGCTGATCACCGGAACTGGAGCCAACGCTATCCTGATGCACCAGCGTCTTGGTCTCGGCAAACAGTTTGCGCCCAATCCGCTCCAGCTCCAGCTTACGCGCCTCCACCTGCTTGCGAAAGTCCAAAGCCTGACGCTCGCGTGTCTTCTGCGAGAGATTGGCCTGTTGCTCCTGGCGCTGCAGAATCACTTTTGCCCCATCACGCATTTCAATGGCTTCGTTGTGCACCTGCTGCAGTCGCTCAATCTCCGCCTTCTGTTCGCTGAGTGAATGCTCCAGTTCGCGCAGACTGCGCTCAAAGCGCTCCGCATCGGTCATTAGGGAGGCTTCGATGGATCGGTATTTCTTTCGTATGTGCTCCGCCTCCATCCACTGCACATTGGTGCGATGGATCTCATTTTCCAGCTGACAGACAAGCTGTGGAAATACATTGGAATACACCGAGTTCATCTGTAGTAATTGAAGAAATGGCTCACCTTTCTATTGGCATCCTCCTCGAGTGTTTCCGGTGGCTTTTCGCCCAAGTTCTGACTCTGTGCCTCCTTGTTGGCCAACAGCTCTCGGTATTTCTCCACCAGCCGGCTAAAGTGCTGCTGTCGTGTCTTGAATCGATGACGCAGCAGATCCGTCTGCTTGCGACCCTCTGTGATTTTCAGATCGGTCAGGAAAAGAGCATCCTCCGCATTCTTGGCTCCGATGGGATATGTAGCCTTGCCCACAATTATAGTGGGCGTTGCACTTGGTTTTTTGCGCGGCTCAGCGCTGGGTTCCTTAATGACCACTGGGCGCTGTAGGGGATGCCGCAGTCGACTAACCTTGACCGTCAGTTCCTTAATGTCCTTTTTCAGTGATCCAATTGTGTCACAATTAATGCGATTTTGCTTTTGCCATTCGGCGGCGTTAGCCGTTTTTTGGCCTTCTGTAAACGCACAAAGCGGATTTGCAACCGTTTTACACATTTGTATCTCAAATTTCGAAATGAAACTCACCAGCCAATAAAATGCGCTTCTTAATCTCATTGATTTGCCTATTTAATTCATTCAATTTGTCCGATTCCATTACTTGAACTGCATTCGTTGCCTTGCTTTTGAGTTAATCCGGCGTGTTTGTTTGATCAATGCATTTAACAATTTGTTATGGCAACGAATTCGAAGGCCGGATTTATTATGACAACCCCGACAACCCGGCAGACCCGGCAGACCCAGCACACCCGGCACACCCGGCTGACCCAGCAGGCAAGGGTTTTATTTTATTTCTGGCAACGAATGAAACAGCTGACTTTTTAGCCGATAATAAGCCATGTCATAAACCACTTAGCCATAAACTGACAATCGTAATACAAACTGCTAATTATGTTCATTTGATTGCATTATAATTAATTATTACAAACAAATTTTTAGCTAATATTTTCATTTACAAAAACCAGTGGACACAATTTTGACACTGGAAGACAGTTTGTTGCAACAAATAATAATAAAATTCTAATTTGAGTTAGCTAAACAAAAGTTCAAGAACTCGTTTCAGACAGCTCGTTTAAAGTAGTGGAATATTAACGCTGTTTATCTGAATATCTTTTGGACCAATCTTTAGTGTGTGTCCTACGATAAAACCCAAGTTCTTATCGGGTTTCGTTAGGAGCTCCATATTTCATTCCCCTGATTTCTGACTAGATTCTCCGTTTTTAATTAATTCGTTAACAGGCTCAATTCTCGCTTCTTGAAGCCACAATTCTGTAGATATTTATTAAGTATCAGTTCATGTCTTCGCTGGAAATAGCTATGAAAAAAGATACATTAGTACAGAAAATGTTGCCTTATCTTTTTTAACACTAAATATTACTTTTCAATTGATCCTGATTAATTATATTGATTTTCAATTGCTTTGCTTCGACAAAGGAATTCTTTACACTTTGTGGTCCAAAAGATTTGTTCGGAAGAAACCCTCTGATTAGACTAGGTGATGACAGGACTGTAATGCAATATTCTCAGAGACAGCAACTTCCATTAATTTATCCAGATCAGCAACAAACTCTAATTCACACTCACTTTGCTCATCACTTTTAGTCTTCTGTTATTCCAAAGCTAATTCTTTTGTAATCTCATTTGGATCAAACTGAAATGACAAAGATTCTGATATAATATATTTTCTTGGGAGGATGTTGAACTTGTGGATAGCCGTCGTAAAGTTGTTCAGATTAGTTATTGAAAAATCCGCATTGAATTCGTTTACAGTTGCAGCAAAGTTCACATCTAAACACTTTTCCAATTCGCTTGACAATACAAACGGTGAGGGTGCAGAGGGTACAGGTGGAATTACTATGTTTTTAGTTTTAATATCAAACAGTAGATGATTTTCATCATCCAAATATGTAGTATTGCTTTCTTCAATCATTGTGTAAAACAAATATGTTCACAACAATTTTTAAATTATAAAGAAATGCTACTTTATATATGATAGATTACTAGATTTGAATTATTTTTATCTTAATGCTTTTTTTGTCATATCAACAGAATTTTGTTTTTTTTTCTGTAGCCGTTGTACAACTACCTTGAGGCAGCTTCGACATTGTTTTCTACCGTTTGCCTTACATTTAAAATTACTTCCGATTGGCATTGCACGCCCTAAAAACCTTTACTATTTGTGCTCAACGTTGGCAGAAAGTATTCCAACGGCAATACGGCCACTGGGTCTAATTACAATACCATTGTGCAACGGAGCGTATGCGTAATCATAGGTAGCAAAGCAGAGATGCAAAAAGATGGCCTGAGACTCAAATAACATTGACAACAAGTGCGTTCTATGGCTTTACAGTGAATCCAAAACATAATAACAAACTTAGCCAGAGGGTAGAATAAAGCGAGACCAAAATACAAAAAAGCAAATCTTTATTTCTTACCAACCACTCACCAGAATATATATATATATATATACACATAAATGTAGAGATGAGCGTTTGCAGCTAAATAAATACCAGTGGTCGAGCAGAGCAAATAGCGAAACTTATATCAAAAGTATGCACAATGAGTAGAAAACGAATACAACCATTTCATGCAAGTAAACAGAAAATGAATACAAGCAAAAGAGAAACAAACTTGAGATTTTTGATGTAAAAACAATAAAAATTTACGCACCATTAAATTTGTACTGTGCCAGTACCGCAAAAATGGAGTTTCCGTTTCCGCCTTACTGTGCCAATTCAATTCAAGTGTGTGTGCGTGTGTGTTTGTGTGTGTGTCTGATTTGAGTCTATACCTTTCGGTTTGCTTTATTCGATTACCCATCTTTCTCACCCACTTCCAGCCACAAGTTAGTCCTTACACTTTTTTGTAACTGCAAAGCACTTCTGAGTTTAGCTCTTATATCTGATTTTTGCGCTTGCTAAATTTTTGTTGACACTTTGGTTTTTGTCAATGGCGAAGCCAAAACATGTCAAAGTATGATTTGAAAAAATCCAAATTGATTTATGTATTTGTTTGGGAATAAAAAAAAAAAAAAAATCTAAGCAAATTCGCTGACGACGAATGTATTTGCGATTCAGCTCAACAATTTCACAATAATTGGAACATGTGCGATAAGCATTTCCCCTTTTTTCCCACATCCCTCAACAGTGGCTTAACAGAATGAATATAAAAAAAATTTATCAGAAAGAGATATCTGAAAGCAAAATCTTTATTTTTGGCAGACATATTTTGGCATTTAAAACTAAACTGATTGAGCAAAAAAACAAAAAACATTTATTTCGCAGAAGTTCAGAATATTTATTACGAAATTAAAAATATAACAAATATTAAATAAAATGGTCGCAATGTTTTCCCATTTTCAGTATTTTTAATATTGCTAATTAAGCTTATTAATCTTTGAGGACAGCTGCAAAATAATCCTTTTGGGCCACAGCAACACAAACAGGCGCACTTTGAAACTAATTAAAATTAAGCCACATGAAACAAAACATGTGGAAACTTTTGGCTGCTGCTACCAATAACGAGGATCTAGCCACAGGAAATTAATAACGCGAAAAACCAAAGAGGCCACAACGAAATTGCAAAGTCAAACGGCGGCATATGAAAACTCTTCCGCAAATTAATTACATTTTAAAAATTAAAGATGAGCTCCGAAAGATACGTATGATGAGTATTAGTGTCATCATTGCAGCTTTGTGTGTGTATTGTGTGTGCTATTTGTTGGTGTGTGTGTGTGCGTGTGTGTGTGTGTGTGTGCTTGTTTTATGTGTGCTATGTCGCTCCTGGGGCCCTTGTTCATTATGCTGAGGCTGTGTCACTTTGTCCCCGTCGACAGAGTCAGGTTCACTGACCTTTTGCTCTGACATTTGCTCGTCATGCTCAGCAGAGCCAACCAGTTCACATATGACACACACACACACACACACACACACCGTAACGACTGTTTGTCCTGCAGGCAGCACCTGGGGCCATCTCTGACATAACCCCGACAGATGGTATTACATACATCGGATGGTACAAACTTTTTTAACGGCGACAAACGCAGTGCAGCGCGAAATTATTCTAATTAGAACCACCGCTCCTTCCCCTCACCTTTCATGCTTGAGCTGCACTCTCCAAGTATTTGGCACCTGCCCATCCCTTCATATATTGTATATATTACAGCTTTCACTTATTTAGGCTTTATTTTCAATGCGAGTCTAAGAATAAATAGTTTCATGAATGTTACTAATCGCGTTATTATCCTCACAGCGAGGTAATTTTGCTTGAACTTTCCTAACATTTATATCAGTAATATGCAAAATGATATTTAAATTGCCTACTTATATTTTTTTATTAAATATGTTGAATAAATCGATTAAGGTTCTAGCTTCAGGGAAGCTTTTTTTATAGTTTTAGACATTTAAAATTAATATAGCCATGTTAAAATATGTAAATAAAAATATATATATGTTATTTGATACATAGATTATATAAAATAAATAAATTTAAATTAAACGACAGAGTAAAGTACAGCGCAGTGCTTGAGCTTGGTCAATCAAAAGGGAAGGAATTTGAATAGCACATAAATATATACATATATATATATATATATTAATATATATATATATATTTTTTGCTTGAATTTTTCTCATTTTTCCCCCAAAGCAACTTATGCTGCACGCTCCAGCAATCAAGTCACTTTGTGCTGTTACTTTGGGGAACGCGCTTGGAGCCAAAATATACTTAATAGTTTAACGCTTCGTGTGCCAATGGTGCTGACACACTTACTTTTGCCAAAAAAAAAAAACAAAAAAAAAACATATTTGTTGTTGATACGTATATATATAAGAGTACATATATCTTTAGCATATCATTGCCAGAGCACCTGCTTTGGCTTTTGCTTAATTCACTTTGCGCCAGCACGCTTATATCGCATGATATACACATGCACACACACATACACTCATACACACCATCTACAGCTGCTGATGATGATGATGATAATGTCGAGTTGACTAGTGCCTATCTGGCTTCCGTAAGGACAAGTAGATGTCAAGCCAATGCCTGACGCTCGTATATTTTTCGTCAGTCTCTAATTTTGTCCCCCACACATGTTAAGCGATCCGGTCGGATACAGTTGCCTGGCTGTCGTCATGCAACAGCGCATCATGCGGCAGTGTTATGCTTTTACATCATCTGTAGGTACTTCCCACCTATCCTGCTCCATGCACATGCTGCATGATGTATGACATTTTTGCGCCTCATAAACAGCCTCGCTCACCTGCTGGTGGTAATCAGGTATCCTACCAAAAATCAAGCACACTCCACATGCCGCTGGCCACTTTGTTGGTGCTTTGTTTTTCAGTGCACCCGGCAGAGCATTCAAAATAACCAGCCACATTCAGTTGCAGGGCCTACGCGGATATCTTAGGGCTCAGCGTTTGGTGTGTGTATTTGGTGTGTGTATTTGGTGTGTGTGATGCTTTGTGCTTGTTTGCTTTAAATGAATTGGCATGCCTGGCATGGAGTTGCCGCCATGTTGACAATTTGTTCGTTTGCGTTTGCGTTTACAGTGCACTGAGGTATTTGCCTCAATGGTGCACTTTAAATGTGGATAAAGTTGCTTGACCCCGCCAGTTTGACTGAACTTTAATACGGAAAACATTAAACAGTCGATTTCGTTGACCTTTAGCATTAAGCTGCGAAAAGGAATTGAGAATTACTAAAGTTTCTTCAAATTGAGATGAAATTCATATTTACAACGTAATTAAAATTTGTATATACATTTTGCAGCTTTTACATATTTTAATATGAAAATAATTGCTGTAATAAATGTAAATCAAAGAAAATTATTTTCCTTTCCTTTTAATTTTAGGCTAAATAAAAACTTTAAACAACTATTTGTTTGTATTAAATGTGTCTCACTTAAGTGCACATTAATGAAAGCAAATGGAAACAGTAATCAAAAGCAATACAAAACTGCGGCATCTGAATAAATGCTTGCTCCAGAAAGTTGCACAATCAATGGATTTTCAAAGCATCTTGCCTCTCATCACACAAACTACTCTTATTTTGCTTTCTATTGAAACATCGTTAGGCTTTGTAAGCTTCAAATTCTCATTAAAAACACATCTCAATTTTATTTCCATTAATTGAAGTCGATATAAATCCTTGGCTACAAAAACAGTGGGTTGATGACGGAGACTTGTCAGTGAATATCATTCAAAATCGATTGCAATACAAATTGGTAGTGATTTTCCAAATTCATCTAATGATTCGCTTCAAGATTCAACACAAATGACTACAATGAAGAACCAAATTTTATTCGAGTAGTTTGCGTTGGCCATTTCTCCAGGGAAGGAACGAAAGCGAAGTTTATTTGGAGGACAATGGGATTATGATACTTTTGGTTTTTGCATTCATTGTACAAAATATAAAAAATTCAATTAAATTGCGCACATGAACAATATTCAAATTTGGATGCCAAAAAATATTGGGAGCGGAACGTACCAAACAATAACAAAAGCATCCAAATATAAAAGTTATATTTGCAGAGTAGCACATTTAATACTCTTATTGACAAAGTTAATGGCCCAAATATCCAATTTGGTTCAAATCCAGTTAATATCAAGCTTAATTTACTTAGCTTATAAAAACAAAAGAATCAACTTGTTTTTCTTAACAATTTGATATTGTACACAGTCATTGAATTGCACAGCAAAGTGGACAAAATTATAGACACGAAATTCATTTTTTCTCAATGTGTTACACATTCCGTGAAAAAATATAAATGTTCCTAGAGGGTATGAAACCTATGCAAAAATGCAAAGTCAGCATTGAAAAGTGCAGAAACCATGGAAATTCATTTGTTGCTTTTCCGCATTTTTTAACCAAAAGGGGATAATAAATTTATGGACTAACTTTAAAGATTATTATTTAGTATTATATTTCACAACGGGATGCTATAAATTATGCATTTGAATAGATCCCCAAAATGATTTATAGATGTTTTGGATTACCACAAATGTTTTCAACGTTATTTCAATAACTTAAACTAATATCAGCATAAACCATATATATAAGTAGATGTATATATTTATCTAAATTTATTTGTATGTACATCTGCACAGGGTATTTTTCATTCCTTTTCCGCTAGATTCTGCGCCGGTTTTGCTGCGCTTCATGAAATCTGGCGAGAGCCCAGATTGATGTACTTGTTTAGGCCCCTCGGCAGACACTGCACAGAACAATAGAACAATGAAAAAAAAAAGCAGATTACAAACTAGAAGCACTAAAACATTTTTCAAAATAGAACTTAACCTTCCAAGAGATTAATTAAATTTTGTACTTGATTTGTAAAACTTGTTTACAAAAATGTATGTTTAATTAATAGCTGGAACAAATACTCAAAGTGCTGTTATTTTCTTTTCAAGTGCTTATTTACTTTTTAATCACCATCAGCAACCAACAGTTTATTTATGTGAATTACCTAAAAACCGGTTAGACGTCCACTTACAATTGGCCATCTGCCAATTAGCAAGTATTTAATACACGCAAATAGCGTAAATAACAGAAACGAGGCGAATAAATGTATTTGTCATGATTGAAATAGAAGGTTGCTCCATCCCAGCCGGGAGAACTTGGGAAAACAAAAGCCCATCTGCGGCACCAAATGCAAATAAAAGCGGAATTTATGAAGCCTGTTTTTCAATTGGAGCGTACTGGAAAATGTTCTGGGAACGGAACTCTCAGTTTTAACGCTCGCAGGCGCTATTTTGTGTGTGTGTGTGTGGGTGGAAGGGTTTTATTGCGGATTTTCGACGAAATATAAAAATAAAATTGGATTTTAGCGTAAAATGTAGAATGCCGTAAATATTTTCAATTCAATAGCTCGACTCGTCGCTCGCACGGTCGAGCGGAGCATATGTATGAGAGATGATTTCCCCAGGGCGAAGGGCTGCGGTCGCTGGGACACTGCCAAAAGCATGGGGAATCGCGTGCAACTGATTCAACCGAAATCAACTCACTGTCATGCAAAAAAAAACACACACAGACACACATGATCTGACGCAACATGTGCCGAAAATTCTGGTGTTATTCAAATTCCCCAACGATGATGTTTAGAAAGGCAATTCTTGCGTTTTGGGGGTACCAAAGGCGTGCTTAAACCTTTAATATATCCCATTTGCAAAGCATTTTTGTCGCTCGACTAAACTTTGCTAAATCCTAGCACAAAAAAACTAATTTGCTTTTATGGCGGCAAATGGATTCCATCGATTTCCTTATTCGATTCATCGAATTTAAATGCCGTTAAACTGCCTTTATAAATAAGATTTTAATACTCTCGCAGGGGGTTTAGATTGACTAATGCACTATATTCAAAATGAATTTAAAAAATTTCATTACTTCATAGATTATTTAATCACGTGTCAGTTTTCAAGTTACAAAATGTCAATACTGTTAGTCTATATTTAAATTCAAATTTGTTCATGTTTTAAGGGGGCAGCTGCCCTGCTCGACAACCAACAATAGCTTTGATGCCATATCGTTGTTCGTGGAAGCTTGTGAAATGCACATTAAGGCACTGGAACAATGTGGCTTTCAGCAAGAGATTCCTGCTTTATACGAATCTGGGCATCTCAACTAACCTTAGCATGCTGGGTGACACATTGGAGCAGTCATTCGAACGATACAAGGGCCAAATCGATGGCTGGAATCGAACGCGCACTGTTCGAATGGGTATCTCGGGATTGACAGTGGGCTTTGTATGTCATTTCTGGTACCAGTATCTGGACTACTATTATCCCAAGCGCACGCTGAAAACGGTGGTGCGCAAAATATTACTCGATCAATTCATTTGCTCACCGTTTTACATCGCCGTTTTTTTCCTTACAATGGGCTTATTGGAGCACAACACTTGGGACGAAGTTAAGGAGGAGATCAAAAACAAAGCAATGACGCTATACCTGGCTGAGTGGACAGTGTGGCCAGCTGCACAAATGATCAACTTTTTCTTGGTTGGTCCAAAATACCGAGTGCTATACGATACTCTAGTAAGTTTGGGCTATGACGTTTATACTTCCAAAGTCAAGTACAGAAAGAATCCGGAAGAGCAAGCGAAGATTTCGTTTAGCAAAGCATCAAATATTTATAACCTGTACATGAACACAAAATAGTCCAAGGCAATTTTTAAAGAGAAAAAAGAGAGTGTTTTATTATTGCGTATTGAAAACCGTTCTTCACTTAGGATTAGCAATTCATTCAGATGTAATATAAGTGTTGAAGGATATTTGATTTTTTTAAGCTAATGAGAATACATAAAAAATTCATTATTTTGAAATTTATAGCTTAGTTCGAGGACTTAATATTAATTTCGACGGCTTGACGAATTGCATAAAAAATATAATGTGTGTAAAATAACCTCTAAAGTTTAGTGGCAAAGACCTTTCCTCTAAAGTTAATCTAACTACGTGTTGAGAGTGAATTTTAGACTGCAGCAGGGCATTCCTAGTCTAAAATATTAAAGGTATTCGACTTGGAAGAACGTTTTGTTATTTTTTCTATCAATTGATTAATGTTACTAGGCCTGGCAGCTTAAATATCAAACAACTCTTGCATACAAAAATCAAATTGTTATTCAAGATGCTTCCACTTGAAAGCGTATTTAAATTTGCCGTTGGAACCTTAAACTTGCAACGCTATTGAAAATATTTTGTGCTCGATTCACATGCGAGGGTTGCTAAAGAGCAGATGAGAGATGAGATGAATGCCATCGAACACTTGGGAGACACTCGGGCGCTCGTCAAATTGACGTCAAATTGTGTCAAGCGTACAAATCCAAAACAAAGCGAAACAAAACAAAATAAAACAACAAAATAAAAGTGAAAATTGATGTCAAGTCGGCTGAGTGTGCTCGTCCTGGTCCAGTGCAGTGTGTGGTAAAAGGGCCGACGCGAGTTCGCACCCAGGACACCGCACAACCACACACGTCGCCTAATCCAATTTAAATCTCTTAACATGATTTGCCGCTTTCTTTTCATTTTGCTGGATTTTATGCCATTATGCCTTCTTTTTTTTTTGGCAACAGAATTGCCAAGCAAAACACGAGGCGTCGCCGTCGGCAGCGGCGTCCACGCCATCACCACCATCACCACCATCATCATCGTCCAGCATTCAAGTTGACTTCCTGTTCTGCCTGCCTTTTATCTGGCTCCAGTCAGAAGGACACGCGCAAGGACACCAAACAGTTTGCCCAAAAGGGTTCATTTATTTGGTTTAGTTGTCGCCCCGCTTGCCCTACAGACTCTATCTCTATTTTGTGATTTAATTTAAGAGCTCACCGGCAATACGGCCGACTAAAGTTTTAAGGGATGCGCAGTTCTTGTTGAGCTCAGCCACGTTGGGTTAGTTCCCTATTGGGTGTCTTATTTTGTATGTTCCTCTGTGTATGTGTGTGTGTGTGTGGGAGTCTGAGTGTGCTTAATGTATCTTAAATGAGAAAACGTGTCGGCAGTGGTTGTGTTTACGCAATTATGCATTAGAATCAGTCAAAGCAATTAGGTTCAGCTGCCGTTGAGGTTTAACAGCATGCAACTAATTTAAAGCCAATTAGAATAAAATTACTTAATCAGAATGCCTTACTGAATTTAATGGCCAATCCAAATCACACAATGCTGAAAAACTAGCAATCACAATATATATTATTATTGTCGTATGTTGTCGATATAGATTGATATCAATAATGTGATCAGCTTGCAATTAAAGTAAAGAAAACAGATGTGTTTGAGAAAGATAAATAATTTAATTCTGACTGCTATAATTATCAGTAAATATTAATGATTAGCATGCCCGATTAGGGTGGCAGCAAATGATCGAGGCACTTTTGACTAATTATCATATTCAATATGTGATCGCAATGTAGTTTTAACTTTTACAATTTTTCTGCCATCCAATAAATTTGTAAGTTTAGCAACTTTGATAATCTTTTGCATGCAATTGTTATTCATCTCGCGTAGTATTACATGATTTATCTTGGGATTCAATGCACATTTGCTCAACACAAACTATCTGATTATTTGGCATTTTATTTCGGGCTCGCAGCTACGAACAACGAAATAGCTAATATTATTCTTCAGCAAATACTGTTTGATTATGCAAAGGCAAAATCAGGCAGCTGCATCAACAGAATCTGGCTACACACAAATATATCAACACACTGCAGGTGTATCTGTTTTGACAGACCCGCAGGAATAATTCCATTTGCGACAATCAAAATGTATTATGTTTGTAAGCCCCTCGAAATAGGTGACTTAATTAGCGCATTATTCATGAGCAAAGTGAACTGTGCATTATATCATTCTTTATGACATGGAATAGAAGACAATGAGGCAAAATGACAAACTTCGGCATAGCATTTAGCATATGAGCCAATGATTTATATTGTCTACCATTAAATGCAAAATTCTCTTTACAGAAATAGTCGTAAATTATTTGGAACTCAATGGTTTTTTAAGGAGTTGCTTTTTTTAACAAAGTAACTGAGACTTGTATCAGATAAAATGTATATAAAAATAATAGCTAAAACCCAATCTTTTAGTATGTGATACGACTACAAGAATATCCTGCGATGAGGTGCCGTAATTTTGACAGCTTATACTTTTCAGCTAACGGCTTTCACGTGATTCCAGTTCAGTCCGAAGCACTCAAATTATGCACGATGCCTGTCCAGCGTGGACGACCCCGTTTTCCAACAGTTTGCGTGGTTAACCAGCCGTTAAATGATGCCACATCCAAAATGTAACCAACATTTTTGCCTGCATACTTTTGGGCAACGGCATTGTGCGATGTCCGACTGTCCGACTGTCCGACCACCAAGTTAGCAACTGATGAAAAACTTTCAATTGCTTGCCATCCGGAAAATTGAATGTGCATCAATGTGCGCTTGTAGTGAAGTCAGGAATCGCGTTTAATCACCGAAAATGAGGGTTGCAATCAGAACAGCTCTTAAGTCCGATTCGCATATTTAAACAAAATACTCACCTTCAGCCCTGCATAAGCCTCCTGGCCGACAAAACAAAAAAAAACCAACAATGCCAAAAACAGCAGCACAAACATACAGTGAACCATCGAAATGAGAGCAACAAATTTTAACGAGCCCCACAAAAAACAAACACGCCGCTTTTTAAGTCTCCTTCCCAAACCCATTGCCAGACAGCGCTTTTGTAATTACAAAAAGTCGAGTTGGGCGCCATACTTGACAAATGGAGTGGGTTGCAAGGTGGCAACTGGTAGGACCAGAACGGATGGACACCCTCGCAGAGAGAGAGTGTATACGAGACGGTTAACCAAGATAATAGGATGGAACAAATGTAAATGAAGCTGGAAACTGGTACTAAGGCACAGGAGACAGCGGCTCTGTGACGATGGCTCTGCCAGCGAGTATACAAAAAAAAAAAAGAACAAAATATGAAAAAAAAAAAAAAATATTTTTTTCAAGCAAATTCTGCAGAAGACATTTCCCACTGTGCTTTCCGTCGCTTTGTCCCCCCACAAATGGAACGCAATGACGCGCCGCGGGCTTCAGTCTGCTTCTCCACTCGGGGCCCAAAAAGCGAAATTGCGTCTGTACAAAATGGACAAAGAAATATATGTTTACACATATTTGTACATCATTCACAAAACATATGTACATTAAGCGAGCACATAATTCTGCAAGTTATTCGACTGTTTACCCAGCTCAATAAGCAGATTGTTTTTCTAGCATAAATGGAAAATAAATAAAAAAAAAGCCGGTTTGTTTTTCGTATTGAGTAAAATCTGTGAGTGGCATTTAAATAATAAATAATCTCAGTCTTTGCTTGCTAAATAGCTGAAAATGGAGCAGATGCAATGTATCTATAGTTTTTGAATATTTATGAGTTGCTGGAAAAATAATTAACTTTTATTAATGGAAGTTGCTGAAAATAAAATATAACATTTTATGGTCTTCTATAGTCTGGCAGAAATACACAGCTAAATCAAGAAAGTCGTTTGTCCAGAATTGAAAATTGTTTTAGGTAGTTTTACATTAAATTTTAAATACTTTTACCGGTATTTATACTTTTTAATGTGTACATCAGGGTATACAAAATGTTGAAATCTCATTTACAGCCAAAAGCATCTATTCAAAATATTGCTGAATTTACATATACAATTAAAAATTCTAAACAATGCTTGCGGACTGAATGTGTCACAATTAAGGCCCATTCAGCTGACCATGCAGCGCCTGACCCCAGCGTCGGGCCAACAGTTGGTTGCACAGCTGGGCCGCAATCTTTGGCCACTTCTACAGATTCTCAACTGATGCTAGTATCGCGGTGCGGCAATTAAAATCTAGCACTGAAGTCTGCCCGCTACAACTGCAAAGTATTTTAATTTCCCACGATACGGCAGAGAACAAAATGAAACAATTTACAGCGCCCCATGGCTGAGTAGGATTGGGCTACCAACAACGCTCCCCGTCTCGGCCACAAGCCAGAATCAAAACAAAGCGCCAAGTCGCCACTTGGCGACGTCGACTTCAAAGACTTTCCTCTGTTTTGGTGGGACGCATGCGCGATCGCTGCACAAAAATGGCAGCGGCGAATTGAGAGTTTTGTGAGAATCATCAGGCAGCTTCCAATTTAGTTGCTGCAGGACTGTCGCGAGACAAAGTTGGCCACGGCGCACAGCACAGACCAGGTGCGTCATGTGAGAAACGGGTAACAAGGAACGCGCGCGAAATCTGTTTTAAATCCGAACCCCCGCCGCCTGTGCAGAGATATTCCTGACCGACTCAGTGTGTACACACACACATGCGTGTTTGTGTGTGTGTGCGTGCGTGTGCGTTGTCTGTGTGTCTGCGTTTGCAAGTGTGTGTTTTTTGCCTATGCGTAAAGGTGTAGTGAATTGAAGTTAAGTGGAGTAGTCTATAATTGCCACACCCACTCGTCGGGCAACATGGAGCACCTGCGACCGCTCAGCTATGAGGAGATGTGCCAAATGGAGCTGCTGCAGCAGTGCGGCCAAAACGCCCCACCGGCATCGGCAGCACCAACAGCGATGCTGCCAATTATGGTCATACCAACAACAATGCTGGCACCCGGAGCAGCAGCCGGCGCAGCACAGCCGCAGGGCGGCGTCGAGCATTATTATCAGCTGCAGCCGACTCATATTTTAACAGCGGGCAACGAGGGGCAACCAGCAGCTGTAGCGGTGGCAGGGGGCAGCGCCGGAGTTAACGGCGAATTGGCGCTTCTGCAAGGAGCTATTGAACAGTTTCCACATGGCATCCAACTGCAACAGCATCCACTCACCCATCCACACCAACAGCCTGTAAATATTTTATGTACGGGCACACTGAACCGTGCTCCGTCAGCGTCTGCTGCGGCGGCGGCGTCAGCGATGACAGCGACTGCGGCTGCGACGCTGCCACGCAGCTTTCAACCAGCCGCCTTTGTGACGGATGTGGAGAGTGACTTTGAGGGGAGCGAGTGTGGTGCTGGGGGCGCAACCACAACCTGTATGCCACACTTTCGTTTTGGCGGCTGCGGTCTGCAAGCGGCGGCCCAACATCAGCAGCACCACCACCAGCATCAGGATGCCGTCGTCGGCTGTGGCTCGTTGTCTTACATGATGGGAACTCTGGCAGCTGGTGGTGCAATGCATGCTGGCCGCTTTGCGGGCACACTGGGGCGCAATCGACGACCCGATGGGCACACCAAACGCGTCTCCTTCAAGGGTGACAATCTGCCCCCCTCGCCACCACCGGCGCCCGTCCTCGAGCTGGACGAGAATGGTCTGCCCCTACCCATGCCTATGCCAGGTGCCGGTGCCGGTGGTTGTTCCTACATGCATTTCGACAACTACATGGATTACCAGGTGCGTGCTAGCTGTGGGTCCACATCTTTTTTCGATTTTCTCTCTGTGCCGGCATAGCTCTAATTGACATTCATGTCCTGTTCCGCCATTTACGATTATTGACGCGCATTTGATTCGTGACGCCATTTCAACAATGGGGGGCAGGAGATTGTAGGCTGTTTAACAGACAAACAAATGAGATAAACTCATAATAAAAAAAATACATCAAATATTGGTTTCAGAGGCAAGTCAAATGAATCTTGAAAATCTTTCGTCAGCAGGATGACAAAAATAAGTTAAGACTTAAGTAAAGCAGAAAATCCTTTTCACAACTCCCATGTTTAATAACTATTACTTTACTTTATTGTTCTGCCTACAAATTACGTATTTATCCAATCATTAAAGTTTTTATTACATCTATTTATAATTTTATAACTGTCATTTATTAGTAAGGACTTTTTAGTTGCATTTTTAGTGTTAAACTTTTTTATGCCATGGATTAATTTGCATTCATAAATCTATTATAATTGGTGGTTAATGTTTATAATTGCCGTAAAGTTTTTAACTTATTCGAAGAGAATTCTCAGACTTCATAAAACAAATATATTCTTATATATTTATATATATATATATATATATATATATATATATTCTTGATAAGACTCACTAGCCGTGTCTAACAAGCGGGCGAAACATTTTTTCTCGTATGATAAAATATTTTTTATCAAGATATATCCAAATATGTTTCTCACATTTGGCAAGAAACAAATTCGACTTTATAGTTTTACCCAGAGTTAAACCAAAATATATATTAATTTAAATACAAAATCAAGCAATCTGTGCGCAACACAATGAACCAAAATTGTTATAATCTGTGTGTAGAATGTAAATGGATTGGCCATTAATAAAATGCAACTAAATAGCTGCTGGAATTGTGTGCAGTTAGCCAGGTCCTAAGAAATGCATTACCATGGCTAATGGGCACCAATCAATGCATATTTATTTGAACACATTATTCGGGCATCGGATAAACGATTATCGCAATTTGCTTGGAATATGCATATCAAAATCGCAAATGCAGGGCATGTGTGTGTTATCTCATAAAATCCACTTTAGTTGAGTTGCAAAGTGGAGCAAAGGACAGTAAACTCAATAAAAAAGGCAAAGTTAAAAAGTATACAAATGAATCGTTGCACAGCCAAGGATATTTGTCCTTAGATGCCATTACTCACAAGGCACAAGGCGACATTCGTTGTTATCTATGGCCACAGCGACCATTTGTTCACATTTGCATAATAAATTAAATGTTGCAAGTGTCGTCGAGTTTCAGCTTTTTCTTTCATGCAACTAGACAATATATATATTCTGTTTCTTAAGGATATAGCATTTGTTTGGCGGTCAAGTCGGGTGTCTGCGTTTTATGCGTTTCGCTGAACGCATAAATATAGTCATTATTGCGATGTTTTACCAGCTCCTTTCGCCATTCGGTGAATCGTTGTCGTTTCGCGGTCTACTGCCTCTTCTCAGTCCAAAGATTCTGTCCGTTCCACCATTCAAGTTGCTTAGCCTTGCGTTGCTCAGTTGACGCTTCAATGCTTTCCATCAAAACCATTTCACACAGTCGCCTCTTAAATAGGACTGCTTTAGATTTTTGTGTATTAAGTTTTCTATTTGTATATAAATATTATATTTTTTATAGTAACTTAATGTAAATAAATGTAGATCAGTTTGAATAAGTAACAGAAAGTACTTAAGCATTTAACTTGCCTTGGCATTTATATTAAAACGGAGCCTACATTTATTTATATATTTTCCACTGCACACTGGCCAATTCCATTAATTTTCCCAGACTTATATTTAGGACAGTTGCGGGTTAAGTGCTCTATTTAAATGTTTTCCCACCAAGACTGTACACACAAAACCTTTATCCCTTGGCGACCCGTTTTAATGTGCTGCTTAAGATTCTATTCAATTTGTGGGTTCATCGGATGCATTGCTCGGTAAATGAAATTGTTGTCGAACAGCTCCTTGATTGATGGCTGCGTGTGTGCGGGAACAGAGCAAAGCTGTCGAGTTTGTCTAGCATATTTTTGGGTTCTGTTGCTGTCATTGTTCATGTCAGCTCACGTTTCGCTTTATGTTGTCTGGGTGTGTGTGTGAGTGTGTGTGTGTGTGCTGAAAGTTGTTGCCATCTGTCCGGGTCTATCACGATGATGAAATACTCTGCTATCATGAATTATTATCAGCAGAAACATGACTGAGCCAACATTTCCTTTGATGATGAGTGTGGAATTTGGGAACGCAATCGATAAACTTGTCGACTTGTGTGAAACCACACAAATTGCATAACATCCACCCTTTTCGAGCACGCGATATTAAATATGAACGTGTGTTAAAAGTTAATGCTGAAAAGTAGACTAACAATCAGGCAACAAAATAATCAAGTCTTTGCTTATGCGATTCTATTATTTGAAGATCAATTTACTAACATTGTGTTTAACTAGGCCAAAATCCCAATATTGTGTAATGGCCAATAGCGGTAAATACATAAACATTGCAGCCAAACTTTGACACTTAATGAAAGCTCGAGATGTGTCTGTGTGTTTGCGCATTGAAGTCGTTTGGGGCCAGCAGAGAGAAATGCGATTAAAAACTTTCAATTGTTTAATGAACACTTAAAGAGCTTCAGTTCCTGAACTAACACCAAATACAAATGGCACAATACAAACGCAGACAACGAGACAGCGAGAGAGATGAGGGTCTAGACTCCAGACAGTCGCCGGTCATCGCCCACATAGCTCCAAGACGAACAGACAAACACCAACCAACAGACATTGCCACTAACACAATAGTTCCAAAGCAAAAAAGTAGTGGAACAAAAATAAAAAATTTCAAGTCCCAACACAGTCATCGCCAACAGCAGAAGCTGAAAGCTGTGGATAGGATAAAAAAAAAAATAAAATAAGGCATCAACATTGTGGTTAGTATGGAGGAAGGGATGGAGAGGGGGGGGGGGTGGGTGGGGAGTCTTAACGAGAAATAGGAAAAGCAAATTGTTGCGACGTGGGTGTGGCTGAGAGAAATGCTGTCGTTATTGCTGCTGATGTCCATCACTGTGAAATGCCCCAGTGACATTTGAAAAACTAAAAACTTGCCGACGTTGACATGAAAACACAGCAACCGACAAAGCATCTGTTTGTTACTCCAAGTCCGGAGCAGTTGCAACGTAGCACAGTGGATAATGCTCATAGTCCGTGGATTGTGGATTGTCCAACAATGGGGCGAAATCACCAAAGTTTACAACAAATCAGCTTTTGAAAATATTTATTAATGCATCCATCGGAATGATACTTCAAATTGCGCTTTTCAGTAGTGCTATAAAACTTTTTCCATTTTTCAACCCCGTTTGATGCGCTTAAGAAAAAAAATCCAATCATCATTGCATGAATCTAAGAAGTTGCTTGAAAGTTTAAGCGAACAATTTTCTCAGTTTTCAGCATTAAACTTGCTAGCTGGTATAATTTGTTCAAGAAATTTCAAACAATTAATATTTCTTTCTCTTTTCTATATCAAACTTTTCTTTATAGTTAGGAAAAATATTTCACTTTTATGAAGATACGACTTTAAATCTGAAGGAGAGATATGTATACAAGGTATACAAGACGATAAGAACATATAGCTTTAAAGTGTTCATTTTTAGTTGGCTTACATCATATGTAAAATCTGGTCATATGCCACAATATTTTTTCACACATTTTCCACTCCGTTTCTAAAACTATTGTGTGAGCAGGGTAAAATAAAATACAAAAAAAATATATTTGTTTTCTAAAAACCAAACACCGAAAAGAAGGAAACTCAATATGAAAAAAAAAAAACAATAGCAAACATAAAGCATTTTTCTATGGTTTCTTTTTTATTTTTACCGTTGCCATTTTCATTGTTACAGCAGCCATTTGTTTTTGTTGTACGTGTTTTTGTTGTACGTGTTTTTGTTGTACGTTTTTTTGTTGGAACTGTTGTTTGTTTGCTGCACTTGTTCGCTGTTCCTGTTGCTAGCTCCCATTTGTGTCATGTGTGTGTGGCGTCTGTCGCTCTGCCCTGATGATTTGTTGAATTGTTTCAGGAATTGCGTGTTTTAATCATGCTCGTTGCAAGCTGTTGTCGTCTTTGCCGTTGTTGCTTCATCGCTATCATCAGTTTTACTTACAACTCGATTGTGTAAATGCGCACCTGAAGATGTGAGCGAAATAAGAATTAAATTTCGATATTTTTAACATAAGAAAATATCAATGCCAATATACAATAAAATTACATATGCAATTATTGAACAAAAAATACAAAAGTTGAAAATTTGGATTTTTATAAATTGTAAAAATGGTATTTTATGTAACTGCCTCAAGGCTGCGTTAAAATTATATTTTGTTTTTGTATATCTACCTTTTCTGCACTCGACGAATAATAAGTTAAGTATTTATTATTCTGAATTGTCCTCCGAATCTTCGTCGCGGTCGGCCCCGTCATCTGGGTTCTCAATTCGGGCTAAGTTATTTTGGAGTGGTCCAAAATTTACGCGCATTCTTAACAAGTACAAAAGGAATTGCATTATTTGATTGTTGGGATTGTCAGAGCCCAGCTTCTCCTGATCTGATGTGTTAAATCGCATATTTATCGGTATGTCGCAGCAATCTTCAATTCCTTCGTGGTCTATTAAGCCAGCTATAATATCCTGCTCCGACAGCATGTTTACTTCTTTTTTATTTATTTTGTTACGAATATAATTCATACAAATGAAATTTGTATCATACACAAAAATTATACCTACTCAGTTTTAAAATCAGAATCCGTATAATTAATAAGGGAGATACATAAAATTTAACGCACAACATTTACAGACCAGAGTTGGCAAAAAAAATAAAAACATATATACTTCCGACAAGAATTGGACTAATTATAAACTCGGTGCTGCAGCCACAGTAAAGTGCAACCAAAATGTTAAACATGCCCCAAATGTTACCATCGGCCATAAGGGCAACGCCCGCCGCCACCCATAAATTTTGCAGCAGCAGCGACGCCTTCGCTACACAAGGGTATTCAGCGCGAAATGTGGCCAAAACTGCTTTCCGGCAGTCACCTCTTACCACATCCCAACATCCCCTGAAAGCCCCAGATGATAATTTGATGGTCGCGCCGCGAACTGTAAACTTTTGCTTGGGCACCCACCATGCAAACGGAACGACTAACTAAAATGTTGCGTCTTTAAGCGTGGCACACAAAAAATGTTTGCGAATTTTATTTTAAATGCATATTTAAAATGCTTATACAGATACTCTTTGCCATCTCTGATGAATATGTATAAATAAAAATTAGAATTTTCAATAATATTCTCGTCTGGTTTTCAATACAAACATTTTAGATAAAGCATGTCTCTTATAACATCTGAATAAATGCAGGGTATGCAAAGCATCGTTGCACTCTTTAGTATAAACAATATTTGCATTTTTATTAAAAATTACATAAATTGAAGTCCATTTTTTTTTTTTTGGCAAAACTTCCGCCATCCTCATTATTTGCATACCCTATTCTCTATTTAGAATAATAATCTTTGACGCTTGTGCAAAAGCTAGTTTTTGCTACTCTTGTGAAAATTAATATAAATTTCAGTCTACTATGCTAGAAGTTATTTAACGTATTATTATTATTTTTATTTTTGTTTCTTTTTTTTTAGTGAGAGCAGAGTGTTTCATAGTCCGAAGTCCGAAGTTTTTGAGTGTCTACTTTGCCACTTTTTATTGCTTGCAATGCGATGTCGAAAGTTTCGCCAGTATTAATAAAAGTTAATTTCGCTGCCTGATGCAGACTGAATTCATAATTAAAAATAGTTTCAATTAAAAGAGCAGTCCAATATTGTTGTACCTCTGTCGTGGTCGACATCTTTACATTATTTAAATTTTTTCTCTTTTGTTTTATCATTGGTTGTATTTTATTTAATTAATTTTCAGCTGGCATTAAAAAATATTTTAAATATTATATTATATATCGATTGATGTGATACCCTGCATACATTACAAATTTGCAAAACTTATATGTTACTATATAAGTATTAGTCTCAGAACTTATACGACCGAGACGATTTCAAAATTTTAATCAACACCTTAAAAAATAAAAATATTTCTGTTTTTTTTTAAATGTGTTTTGTCCTGGACAAAGGGTATATACTAATTAGTCGCCTCAAGCACTTTTTTACTGTCTACCAACGCATTACTCACATGCTCTGTGGATCTACTAATTAGCTGCAAATACCATCAGAATAGGCTTGGAACCAAAAAATTGTGGCACAGTGAAATTGCCTTGCCATAAAAATAATGGCAAATAATTATTTTGGTTATGCCTCTGTGATATATCATGATAATTTAAATAACCATTGAATGTATTTGGGGCACTTTAAAAATATCTTTAATTCCACAAGAAGCCAAAAACAGCACAAAATTTAAATAAATATTTAATTAATTCATACGAATCACGTCGATAAAACAAATTGATGAAATTTCATCAGTGTTATTGCCTGATAAACATTAGCCAAAAAGTTGTAATGCTTGTTAGGAAATCGTCGAATCGAGCCTCGCATAAATTCGACATAAAATCAGTAACAAAATCATTGACAGCCTTTGGCCAAGTTGATGACAAACTTTTCTCAAACAAACTTTCTTGCATTTTGGGACGTATTTTGGGCCAATATCTGGCGCAGCCTGAATGAGCGCACATATGTGAATTATTATTAATTATGTTCCAGAAGATGTTTCAAGATTAACAGAAATGCTGGCAACCGTCCAGCATAGTTAATGGTTTTAATGCATTGATTGTGATTTGCTTATTGATTCATCAAAAAGTTTCTGATTGTGTTTTTTTGATGTTTAATACGAGCTATGAATATTGCAAACAACTTTAAAGTTAGCAGCAGTTTTAATTAGAGCGCAAAATCAACGTAGAAACTTTGAAGCACTTTTAATGAAGCAACTTTCGAACTGCCGATTGGGCTTAGGTGCTTGGGTGAGGGCAGCTGGGTAGCAGAGTCTTATGCTGTCAGGTAATAAGTTCAACAGAGTGAGCAGCCAAGTAACACGCCAACTTTTGCATTTTTTTTGCTCACATTGCAGACAACCGGGTTTGGCGGGCTGCCAGACGTAACGGAGCACTCGAACATACGCCGCACTCTCTCCCGCCAGAACTCCATCTCCAATAGCGACTCCGGCGGCGAAATTGCCAGCATACAGAAGAGCAAAGTCTTTGGCAGCGCGATGACGGGAGGCGTTGTTGTTGGCAACGATATCGCTGGCATCGCTCTCGACACCAAGTCGCCCACCTCTTTGGCAACGGCTGCAGCGGCAGCCGCAGCAGCAGCCGGTGCCGCCAGCAAGGCGAAGGGCAAAAGCGGACGCAAGGCAAGGAATAGCACGGGGGCTGCCCACAAGACGCGACGCGGTTCCTGGATGGTTGCCCTCACACTAGTAAGCGCCATTTGTCTACTGGCCATAGCGGCTACCTTGGCCTATCAGCACTTCCTCATGTCGCCCAGTCGCAACTCGCACGCCCAAAGACTGAGAATCGTTAGGCGCATCCTGCGTGAAGTGCCACTCGTCGATGGACACAACAACTTTGCCTGGAATGTACGCAAATATGCGCATAGCAGCCTGGAGCTGGTTCATCTCAGTCACGACCTCGATCATAAGACGATGTGGGCGCGTCCAACATGGGCGCAAACAGACATGGAACGACTTAAGCAGGGATTAGTTGGCGTCCAAGTTTGGTAAGTGATTCTCTGGCTTGAGAAAGATTTGTAAAACACGGCATGCTTGTTGTCTGATATTTTTCTCTGTTCAACATTATTGACAAGTAAATATTTACTTTCGTACACAATTTTGAAACCCTTTTCAAAGTGTGATCAATCATCTGAACCATTAAACATTTTTTTTTCATGCCTAATGACCCTTTTTGTAATAAAAATCAATTTCGCTTAACAATTGCGCGAAAGGCAGTCAATAACATAAACTCAACCGAGTTGCTTAAAAGGCACAAAACAACAACTCTGAACAGAATGCACCAGCCATCCTCACTTTCCTGATGCACCCATGAAGTGATGCCAGCAATTTGACTGCAAAATTCAATTTTGGGCAACAGCCAGTTCACTGGCTTCTGGGCAGATGTGCAACCTGGCAATAGCAACAACAACAACAAGTTGGCGCAGTTGGGAAAGGGGCGGCGATAACTCTTGACATACGCCAGACAGTTGCAGTTTGGGAAAAATGTTGATAGGCAATCGACTCGATTTTTCCACCAAAAAAAAAAAACTGAAGCTGCATCATCGCAAGCGTAACAAAAGCGAAACTCTGCACAAGTTTGAAATAAAATTTTAGTGGTCATCATTGTTCAATTTCCGTCCGAAATGCTTTCGGCATTTTTGCCGGTGCTTGCAACGGAAGCGTCATTTCGACCAGCCGTTGTTGTTATGGGACATCATTGCATTAAAAATTCAAATGTGCTTTTAGTTAACCACGCTTATGGGAATCATGTGAACGGCATCCTAATGGGATTTGCAAGGATTTCAGTCAAGTATTGAATGGAAAATAATGTGAATTCTACTAAGCATAAGCGACTATAAAAGTTTCAAAAGTGCATTAGAGCAATTTCATATATTTATATTTGATTACTTAAATGTGCCTCAGATGGCTACATACATGGTTTGTTCGCCCTCTACTCTGTAATATGCATGTATGTGTTTTTAATAGTAACAAATTTCAATACCAAGGGATTAATATGGATTTAGGTAAAGCATTTAATTGCTTCTTAGTCTGTGCGCCACCGGAACAGCGTCTCTGTTTGCACTCCGTGCACTTGCACTTCTTGGCCAACTCGATGTTAGTCTTTGCCACTGAATCTGCAACTGAACCAGGAGGGGCAGAGTCGGTTTGGTTCAGAGTATCATTATTGGCATGACGCGGCTGGCGACGAGATTTTACCGTAGCAAATGCGGTTAAGTTACAATTCTTGACATGTGGATTTTGCTTTTTCACCATGAAGATCTGTCGCCGGTCAAGAACAGCGGCTCGCTTATTCACCCACCAGTTAAAGTCGGCTTGAATGAAAAGTGGCTTCGCATCATTTCGCTGCTTAGCCATCATATGCTTATGCTCCTTTAACCATAGGCGACCATATTCCCAGCCCAATAATAGGCCCATTGCTGGGTCTTCCTTTTCATACGTGGGAACAAACGAGAAGCGACGAGGTGGAGGCATATCTTGTGGAAAGATTTCATGGCTTTCCTTACAGGAGCTGGTTTGCTCGGCACGGGCCCACGTGCGATTCATATTTATAATATTTCTTTAGTTTTTTTATTTTGTATTTTTGTGTATGTTTTACTATTGAACAAATATGGGAAACTTAATACAACCTATAAATGTGCACAGCATGCTTTAAATCTTTTTTTTATATATATATATTTATAAATAATATATAGGCAAATGTAGATAAAAGGCAGAAGAATTTCACACAAATATTTATTCCATCTAGATTTTATTATTAACTAGGCAATATTTTAAATCAAAATAGGTTTACAAAATTTCTTCATTATTATTATGTATATTTAATTAATTCGTAGAAAATGATTACCATTTCTTTTAATCAGTTATAATAACTACTTCTCACTCGCTTTCTCTTCTTGAATCAGATCATTCAGATAATATTTAATTAAGATCCTGGTCGTCCATTATAAACATGATAAAGTTATGCTCGACATATTATTGGTTTATTTAGTGTAATATTTTACGATTTTTATGAAACAATTTCAAAATATTTAACAGTGTATTTCGGCCGGTTTGTTTATTGCCAGACACATCGTCCTTCGACCAATAAGACCAAACAAACTTTACACTAAATACAAACAATTTTGGTTTGGTTCCATTTCGTGCAGGTCAGCGTACGTGCCATGTGAGGCGCAGGGCTTGGATGCAGTCCAGCTGGCACTGGAGCAAATTGACATTGTGCGGCGGCTGTCGGACATGTACGCAAGGGACACGGAGCTGGCGACATCCTCGCAGGACATTGTGGCCACGCATAGACGTGGCCTTCTCGCCTCGCTGATCGGCATCGAGGGTGGCCACACAATCGGCTCATCACTGGGTGTACTACGCTCCTTTTACTCGCTGGGCGCCAGATACCTCAGCCTGACGCATCGTTGCGATGTGTCCTGGGCCGGGTCGAGTGCCTCCCCAATTGAACAGGGGCTGACGCCTTTCGGCAAGGCCATTGTACGTGAAATGAATCGCCTGGGGATGATGATCGATCTGTCGCACAGCTCGGATGCAACGGCTCGCGATGTACTGCAGGTAACCCGGGCACCGGTCATCTTCTCACACTCGGCAGCACGCCAGCTGTGCAACTCGACGAGGAACGTGCCCGACGATATATTGCGTTTGGTGGCCGAAAATGGTGGTCTCATTATGTTAAGCTTTGACCCAGAGGACGTGGCCTGTGGACGACAGGCACGGCTGCAGGATGTCATAGAGCACATTAAGTATGTGAGAGCAATTGCGGGCATTCAACACATTGGACTGGGTGCTGGCTACGATGGCATTGAGATGCCTCCGATGGGCTTGGAGGACGTGTCCAAGTATCCGGAATTGCTTGCCGCTCTGTTAGAGGATCACAACTGGAGTGAAGAGGATGTGGCCATGCTGGCGGGACGCAATTTCCTGCGCATCATGGAAACGGTCGAAACTGTGCGTGACTATTGGAAACGAGCTGCCATTCAGCCCATCGAACTGACGGAGCCACAACCGAAGACGCAGTGCACCTATATGTCGTCGTGACCACTGCCGCAAGCGGTGAGAACGCGCCGTGATGAGCCCGTGACACAGTCGCACCTCGAACGGGTCAACCCCAATCACACCGAGGCTGCCGAGGTGACGGGCAATGCGCAACTCTGGCGTCAGCTGGAACCAATCGCAAACCAATCGGAAGCGGGACACATGGCAACAATGGCAACCACTTTTGCAGTCAGTGGACTCCTGCTGTAGATGGTTCTTCAAAAAGTGGATTAATTTAAAGACGATTTAAATTATTTCCACTATTAGAAATTTATTTATTTGATAATATTTGATAAGTCGAATTCTCTGACTAGGCAATGGGAAGATGGAAAAACTGCGCTATCACAGCAATATATATATATATATATATATATATATATTTATATATATATATATCACAAGGCATAATATAAGAATGTATGTATTATAAAATTAATTAGTACGTTCATACGTAGTATACGTCTATATATATTCAAAAAAATAAAACAAATTATAGGCATATACATTACTTATATGTGTGGGTTTCACAATGTATTTAATGTTGAATTTTCTAAAATTGTCTTATCTACATTTTGCCACCGTGCAAGGCATTTTTTAATTTATTTACTTGCTTTGAATTGAATATATATTATATTATATATATTAATTAATCTGAATTAAGTATAGAGGCATATGTATAAAGTGCTTTGAACATACATTCAATATATGTATGTTGATATGCATCTCCAAATAATTTAATTTCAGCAGCACAATTACTATAAATTGAATTTTAAATTAATATTTTTGTTGCCCTTTTTACCGTTTGTTTATAGGTTAAATTGCTAAAGCGCATCCAAAACATTAAATCGATAACCAATATTTGTATTTGGGAATTGCCAAGTGAGTTTATCGCCAACGAAACACTTTGCAACTGTATTATACTTAGTATGATTGTAGTTGTCATAATTAATAATACAATATACAATAATAATAAAATACAATTATTCATAATTTATATCAATGCTAAAATGAACACATGTGTGAGAAGGCAACTAACTCTCTCCACAACAAAAATTCAAAAACCAAATACCAAACGTAGAGAAAAAATGAATGCAAACAAAAAAAAAAATACTCATTGTTGCACAGTGTGAAATGTGCATTTAAATTCATTTATAAGATAAAACAGAACATATAATACTAAAAATAAAAAAAGAAGAAGAAATAGTTAAATGTGTTTGGTAAATGCACACAATTAATATATACAGAATATAAAGCATAATCGTACTTATTAATATTTAGGAAAGCAAGGCAAATATCGTAAAAACAAAGACATTTACATAAAATAAATCGAAATAAAAATCAATTCAAGTGTTTAATTTTATTTATTACTGGTCGTAATCAGTTCTACAATATGTATTTGTTAGGATTATGTTAAGTTTTTCATTCTTCATCAGAACCAAAACGAATGCAGTTCGTCCTTAGTAGGCCAAAAGTGTTCTTCTGTAGGGGTCAATGTACTACTTTGTCTGAATCCAACTTAACTTAAAAATAGCTTTGTAAAAAATAAGCTATTTGTAATGCACACACACACGCACACACTAAGCTCCAACTGTATTCTACGGTAATGGAATACTGAGCCAAACAGTGTCCCCGGGATCGGTTTTATGTAACTGTAAGTATAAATGCTGAGGCAAACACAATCGCAGTTGGCTGTCTGGGGCCATAAAAAACGTTAAGTGGTCATAAATCAAAATTCAGCAAGCATGAGAAAGTTCACCAAGTTGTGCTCCTGCTTTTATTTTCCACTACTTTTAGCACTTTCTAAGAAGGAAAATGCAGCTGGTTTTCCTGCACACTTTGAGCACAAATAGAAACAGATATTTTGGGATGCTGGCGCCCAAAGCTCTTAACCTAAGCCATAGGCCAAGTAAATTTCATTCATTTACAGTCCATTGAAACTTGCTTAAATTTTAACGAGACTTGGCACTCGACTCCGCCCACCATCTCAGAAGCACAGCTAAGCCCAATCTTCGCTAATGCTTCTTGGTCTGTCTCCGGCTGATGGGCCTTGACGGCGCCAAAACCATCAATGTCTGATAACAGCATTTATGTTGTTTACACGAAAGTTAAGGTTTTTGTTTTGAGAGCATTCACTTGGCTCTGGGATTCTCTGACCTATCCGCTGCTCATTTCTGTCCATTGTTTATTATTATTGTTGCAGCTTTCAGCTGTAGCATAATGGAGACACTAATTGTCGTCCCTTAAGCTGTCTACAAGTAAGTATTTGGCTTTGTTGCGCACATCATTTGGGTCTTCTTGTAAATTCGAAACAATTAAAAAAAATATAATTCTTAAGTGTCTTAGCAATGTTGTAAATAAATTAATTGGTGCTTTTCGGGATATTCCAATTGAAAGAGTAAAATAACAATTAACTTATCAGCATCAGGCTTTAAGACAAAAGTACTAATCCAGTTAGTTATAATAAAAATATTTTATTATTTTTCATACTGTAGACTGCATAGATAGCTCCTATAGTATAGGGCATAGGAGAGTCATATTGGTGCAATTTGAGCATATAATGATGTCATTGTTTATGGTTATATTTGTCATAAAGTCAAACAAGTTGTTATTAAGGACATTTTAACGACAAGTCGGCAATCATCTGATACTGAAGTTGCTGAAGTTGCTCGTTAACAACAAGACCAAGTCATATCATAGCTTTCTCATTAACAGACCGTCTAGTTTCAATTTCCCTATTAATTTCGTTTCATTAAAAATGCCTTTTCGTTTCTTCAATGGTAGATTGTGTTCAAGTTTCAACATTAATGGCAACTGTCATGCAGTTAAAACACCCCAAATATTCCTCCCGCAAAAGCCAAAAAAAAAAAAGCCATAAAAATTTTCAGCCAGCAACTGAAGAGAGTTGATAAAAAAAATAATGCTTGATGACATTTATAATAAGTAAAATGTTGTACAAATTTCTCTCTCTCCGTTCACAAGTTCAAATGTCTCCCTAACCACCCCCCTTTGATTCATGTAGCAGAATTTAAACTTTGGCATCATAAATCTGTGTAATACATTCGAAAAAAATGCTATTTAATCTGTCGAGTTCATTCATGTCTGTTGATTCTGTTATCGTGTCGACCAGTTCAACAATTCAGCACCATCAACCAGGACTAATTATAACTATAATTTAATTAAGTAACAATAAGTAAAAATTGTTTCAAATTTTTTTATTTGCCAATCGATCGATGAAATTTATGTTCTTTGTTCAAAGTTTTAGTTCAAAGGAATAAAATTGGGACAGGCAAAGCCGCTGGATACCCGATTCTATATGTATTTTTAATTAAGGCGAAATACAAAACAGAAACCTGCTGTTCGAGAGCTTATTGATGGGAAAATAAAAATTAGAAACATGGGTTTCGCATCGAAAATATGCCCAAATAAAGGGTCTGTGGCTGGCATCGAATGGGCCAGTTATCATCAATCACATTTAGTTTCAGGCTTTGGAATTGCAATTGTTACTGAATAGGAAGGTTTTCACATGCATTTACTGCTGTCGCCTTTAGACGAATAATACACACAAACACACACACACACTTGCTGTTGCACAACATTTACATGCATACGTCGACATTTGCCTGAGCTCACCGTAAGAGATTGGGCTAGTAATTTTCTCTGGCCCCCAGCCAGGCTGACTCTCGGCACGGTCCGAGTCACACCTTAGTCCGGCCCGGCGATAGATGTGGGGGTAGGGAAGGGGTAGGTAGACTCTTGCAAGTTGGGGGTTGTGTGAGGCTATGCTTTTGAAGAGGCGGCGACACAAACTCCTCGTCAGTACGATTGACATTATCGTACCCGCTGTTTGTCCGGTACAGATGAATCTTCTCCAACCCCATGAAGAAGTTGTTATTAAATGTACCAAATCCTTGACGGTATGTGTCCCAATCCCTGTTAAAGTCATCTAATGTAGGGGTTCGCTGCATGATAACTGTCCATCCAGGACCAGCTGTCTCCGAGTCACATAAAGCATCAAAGGAATGTTTATAGACACGGATGTTACGAACCATCATTAAAATTAGAGCAAGTTAATTTTAAAATTCTTTTTTAAATTTGATAATTCTTTGTGCATTTGTTCAATGATTTTTTTAAGTTCGTTCAACTGTATATTAAACTCCATCAATATGATTTCATCTCTTTTAATTTGATCTTGTAGAGTGCCATTTAAATTGGATAATTCTTCATTCTTTTGTTCAATTGTTTTTTTATGTTCGTCCAACTGTGTTTTAAACTCCATCGATTTGATATTATCTCTATTAATTTGATCTTGTAGAGTTTTATTTAAATTGAATAGTTCTTCGGTCTTTTGTTCAATGGTATTATTACATTCGATCCACACATTATTAAGCAGTTTTACTTTGGTTTCAATGGAATCGATTTGAAATTGTTGTTTGGCGATTAAAGCATTTTCCCATATTCTCAAATTCTGTAAATATTAATTATTTAATTAATTCTTGATTGATTGCGAAGTGTCATTGTTGTTTCTATATAAGTCTATCTGATTTTTCTTAATGATGGCGTCATATTCGTTTTGATCTGCTAATTTCTTCTGCAGCTCCTTAATTTCAGTGTCCTCACTTGCTATTTTATTATTATCTAGCTACCTCATTATTTGATCTATCAGATCCTGAATGATGATTTCATACACATGTTTCTGAACTATCTTTTCCTGCCGCTTAATTCACTGTCCTTACTGCTGATTAGTTCTCTCAATCTCTTTATTCCCTATTGGATATTGTTGGACTATCCAATATTTAAGTTCTTTTATTTCACAATTCTTAATGGATCTTTCCTTGCTTTCTAATTGTACTTTTAGCAGTCTCGATGCCGGCGAAGTTTGATGAATATTATAATTAGAACATGTCACTTTTCAAATATATTTAAGACTTATTTGCTCACAAGTTTTTCGGTAGCTGAAGTTTCGTTGGAGGATTCTCCTTTGATTAGCATCAGACTTATGTAGAAAGTAAAGAAAACACAATTTAATTTCATCTTTTTCTGCTATGGCCTGGACTTAATAGAATCAGATGTAGACTGAATGTTCAGAGACAGAATTCCCGCATTTTATAAGATTGAGAAGCGACACAGGCCAAGTATTTCTGATTATAGGTCGATAATGGCAGTCCATTATCAGCAAACTCAAGACGAATCCAAAAATAAATTTTGACACAAATACTGTAGGAGAACATTGATAATTTAGCAATTGAGCTACTTTTAATTTTCATTTATAATGTAAATTCTAATAACAACAAAAGCAAGAAGTTGGAAGCAGAATTTGACTCAAAAAAGTTTATATATATTCTTAATCAAGAACAAAAGCCAATTCGAGTTCTGCAATGTGTATTATTTAATTTATAAGACAATAAAACATACATTACATTTTATTGAGCGTCGACTTTAAAATAGCTTCAAAACCTTAAGCTCCCACAAGAACAGCCATTAGACGTGCAAACAAATCCAACATCATATTGGCCCTCAAAGTGATGCGGGATGTGCTGATCCGCCCCGGGCACGCCCTGGTGCGCCCTGGTTCGCCCTAGTCCGACGACATCAATTGACGTTCACCCCAATATTGTTGGCTGTGTGGTAAACCGAGCGACATCATTTCCAAGCCAAACCAAGTGCAATTAGGAAATTTGCAAAATTGTCTATTGCCCAGCCACAGGACATTGCAAATCACTGTTGGTGCCGAGAATTGTTGTCTTTGCTTCCTCTCTCTCTGACACACACACACCCACACACACACACACACACACACACAGTCAGACAGACACACCCACAGCACTACACACATGATTACTAAACACTGTAATTGAGAATTTCTCCTATTTACATTGCAAATAACAGTACAATTTTGGAATTATTTCAAATAATTATTCGTTGTAGTCAAATATGGCAAACAAATAAATATCAAAACAAGCTACGTTTATATGAATGCAATACTAATAGTATTTCAAATATATATAATTAATTCTTAAGCTATACTTAATGCCATATTCTGTCAATAAAGAGCTACTGCTGATTTAGTCATGCGCGCATTCCATGTCCTTTCTGAGGAGTCCTGTCGTAAGCAAGTTGCCTTCTGTTGCAGCTATGCAAACAGAGTTCCATGTTTTTGTTCTACACATTTACATTTACGTGTACCACTTGAGCTGGTGCTTATGGTTGTGTCCATTTGCTCATATGCAAGCTGCTTGCACTAAATGGAACACCATCGAGGCAGAAGTAAGAGTCCTTGGTCCTGCTGTAAGCTGTTTACGAGCATCCTGCGTAACGCAACGCAACAAGAAATGAGCAACCAGAGGCATTCAACCATAATTCAAGGCGTTTCTGCATCTGCTTTTGATCTGTGCCGTGTGTGCTTAGAACATGAAATTGATTTACTATTGCTGCTGGCCAATTTGGCACGCACATTCGACCATGAAATGGCCCCAACTATTTTGGCAAACACATTTGCAATTAAGAGCCAGTGCGCACCAGAGGCGTAGTTAATGCGTAACACCAAAGTCAAATATTCGCACAATGTGCTTACTTGGCATTTAAGAAGTTGTTAAGAAGTCGCATAACAAAAAAGAAAAGTATTTTCCACAATCTTTCCCCTAAACATAAGGATTAGTTTAACTATAAAAGTATTATGTGCATGGCAAGCAATTGGTCGAAAAGTCAAAGGACTATAAAACTAGTTATTTATTATAACCACATCGCATTAATTGCATAAATCGAGCGATTTACTCTGTGTCTCTCTCTCTTCCTCTAGAGATAATACTTGTATGTAAATAGCTAGTGGAAGAACTAAGTTTGCATATGCAAATTTTCATATATATATATATATATATGTATATATGAATGTGTACGTGACAGTCACGTATTTGTTTTATCCCATGGTTACGGGGACATAATCACAATACAAAGACAAAAACGTGCCTGATTTCCATGTTGGATATGTATTAGGTGTGTCAGGTACAAAATGGATATTCGTGTTTAAATTGTACAAATACGGGCAGTATTTAAATGTAAATTTAGTTTGTAGTTTCGGTGCATCAGATGCAGTAAGGTAGACTAGCATAATGCTGGAAATTATGATCCTTTGCACTTCCTCAACTGACGGCAAAGCACTTATCACCAATACCACTCGACATTTTGTTGACACTACATTCAGAATTAGTCTGCCATTGGCAGTAATCAGTAGGCCACTTGTTCACCTCACTTGCAGACCACATAACCAGTATAGATCCAATTTCCATGTTGTGAGGCTTGAAATTGGTCTCATTAGGATATTTGTGAGGTAACTCTGCATTTAATGTGTCATCGTGTTTGTGTTAATTGCCTGGGAACTAGGGTTTAAAGTCGCAGTAAATTCAACTGAAATGCATTTACCACTTAACACACTTTTGCAGCGTTTTGCTGGTTTGAGTTGTTGCCGTTGCACCTGAGCAACAATCAACAAGTTTTAGTTGTTACTGCCAGTCGCACTTGCGAAATGCATTTGCTGTCGAGTACACATCGGTTGGAAGCCCTACAGAACGGAAGATGTAAAAGCAACATCAGCAGAAGCGACAACAACTCGCACGCTTTTCCTGCGTCATAAAAGCCAGCAGCCTCCAATGGAAACACTTGGGTTACCAGGTACGCACCATCGACAGTGCTGCGCATCGACATGTAAGGAAGAGGATATGCATGTAGCTGTCTATTGTCCATCTGCCAGTTCGTTATCTCTTGCAATATGACAATCTATTCGATGGCGCTTGGAGAAGGTGTGTGGCACGAGAAATGCGGCATCAGCAGCAATCATAAAAGCTACAAACATATGTAACTGTGCACAACTGTGTGTGTATTTGTGTGTATGTGTATTACAATGGCAGATTCACGTTAAGCGAAATAAAATTTGCACTATTGGGAACTGAAGGCCCCAGTTCAAATATCCACATCCACGCACTGAACAGTAAATTTACTGACTGACAGCTCCTTTGCAAATATACAAAAAGAAGATATTTGAATTACAAACGTTTATTTTCAGAAAACGCGTTCAACAAAAGACGCAAGTGGCAAAATGAATTTTCCGTGTCTGCAAATATACATAAAAAACCACCATGCGAAAGTATTTTTTTTTTTTAAATTAATTCATTTGTATGTCAAGCATGATTTTACATTCATCATAAAACAGATAAATTGATAGAACATTCAAACGTGTATATAAGTGTATATCTTTGGATTGTCAAAAGAACAGTGAAATAAATTTACTTAATTATTCACGTAGAGGTTTTAAATTCAAATTTACTGCTGCCACACAACACAAAGGAAAAGTGAGTCAATTTTAAACTGAAGCTATTTGAATATGCAAGCATTTGGAAACATAAATATTGACAACATGTCGTATGTGCAATTTGCATATAAGTATCTCAATCTATGCTGTGCTTAGACAAACAGTTTATATGTTTATGCCATGGCGTAAATATACATACATTTTATTGCACAATCAAGTTGATACCAATTATGTAACCATTTTTAGCAACATCTAATATAACATCTTTGTGATTTTTTGGAAGTGTCTAATTTTTAAGATGGCGTTGCCGCACTCGCGACACATCCGGCGGAAACTACAACAAACAAACACAAGCACACACACCGACACAAACACAGCGACACACACAACGATGCACACACCGATGCACACACCGACACACACATTGGCAGACCGTCATTCGGTGTTCATGCCTGACCACTTCAACATTTTTGGTCTTCATACGCTTTTTGGTTGCCAGTGCTTACACTTCCGGTTTGCTTTATTCTTAGTTGAGGCAGTTACTTGCACTCAAGGCAAGTACAAAAAAAAAAAAAGAAAATTCATTTCGATTTTCTTTTTTCCAATTTCAGAGCACTTTTCTTTTGCCTTTCATATGACGGATATGCGTACGTGCTGACATCGTTTTTCACACGCTTCAACGTACATAATATTCTGCTCTGGCTTTTGCCTAAAGTAAAATGAATATTTGGCAGACTCCAACTGCTTCCTCGATGAAATTTATTTTCCGTTTTTGCATATTTTGTGGATAATTTGGAAAAGAGCCGTTGTCACTCTCTAAAAATGTTCACCCGCCTGATATACCCTGTACAAAAAAACACTGCCATTTCTCATTATGCAAATGATTGTCAATTTTTACTGATTTATTGTAAACTCACAAAAGAAAATAAACTTTTTATAAACATTATTTTCTTGTTATTCGATAGCTTGGTATCTACAAAATCGATATCCAGGATATATAGGGCTATAAACAAGCAGTGACAGCAACAATATTTTTGCAAGTGTATTTTGTGCTCGAAAAAAACAACATTTCGAACAGAATTCCAGTTTGTACATTGTGCTCGATGCCAAAACGTTCACGTAAAATATTCATGCGTTTTCTAGGCGGTTTTTGACTCTCAAGTGTTTGCAATTCAATTACAGTTCAAATGATTTTCGTCTGGGGGGCAAAATCTGGCTTGGTCTTGGTCTGTTCCATTTTGGCCGGTTTCCTACACACAAATTTATGTGCACAGAATGACACGTGACTCAATCGACACACCCAGAAGAAACATGGGACTGCACACAATCGAATGATAGAAATTTCTCCGCAGTTTGTAAACCTTAGTGCGAATACTAATTTAAACAGTGGCTCTCTATTGTACGCATTTCTTTCACAACATTTTACCATTTTGTTTTTTCTACAAATCGGTTTACTCAAGACTCTGAGTCTGTGTCTTTCCAGCAGTGCCCACTCAGCTCAATAAGCACTTTTCATGAAAAGGATTTGTCAAGAATTCGCAACAATGTCAAGAGAGATAAACGAGTATCTTTAAGATTCACCCGCACACACACATTACGCGTTATGTGTGTATATATGTGTGTATGTTTGTAGGTAAACACATGACTTCAGTGGTGGGTCACATGTACTTACGCGTATGTCAATTCCCTTCAGTAAATAATTGGCTTGCTAGGAAAATAATTAATATTAAAGTGAAATCCATGTTCTTTCACTATGCTCAGTGTGTTGAAAATCGTAGTTGGGAGGATATAATAAAAGAGTCCATCAACTTAGTTTAATTTAAGGAATTATGAAAACAAAATAGCAGTACATAAAATAAGAAACCAGCTTGAGCAGATTAAGTCCCATCAATGTCCGTTTCGTATACATAATAGCTAAAAGAATAAATTACCATCCTCTTTGGAAGCCTGATATAAAATATTAGCAACTCTCAACTAGCTCATAAAGAACTTTGTGAGCACAGTTGCAGCCACTCCTATCGATTTTCATACTTAATTATCATTTTTGGTAGTACCCATAAACATAATTAACGACTTCAGCAGCACAGCTGGGAATTAAATGATAAAGCTGAAGACAGTGTTACAGTATTTCATTTTACTTGAAATAAATGACCAATTGAGCAAAGTTGATAGACAGAAATAAATGGGAATTCAGTGTCGCATTTAATTTAATACTTTAATTAAAACATTGTTGCTTACCTTTTTGTATATAGTTTCACTATAGTATTACAAATACAATTAGTCCAATAGTATACATTAAACATTGAATGAGGATTAGCATTTAGTCAACCTCGAATAATTGCGAATAAGTTTGTCTAATTAAGAAACGACTTGGGCTCAATGTAATTAATATCAGCAACGCCAGCAACAAACAAATAAACAACAAAACACTAGGGACCTGCTCCAGTTTCTCTTGCCCATTTGTGTTCCTTCTAATTATATGAGGAGCACCGGGTAAGTCATGGAAACACAAAAGCAGTCGAGCAGAAATCAATTAAATTTTGGCAAATGACAGTACAATAGGCCAGCGTCTCAGGTACAATAGCCAAAAAGAACAGGCAACAAAAAATGTGTAACGGTAACATAGCACTTTGTTTAAGGTTATGGGAGCACCTCAAATACGCCCATGGGACTCATTTAGCCATGAAGTGGTCCAATATCAAACCTATATGTACATTAGCCTGTGGGTTGTTTGTAAGGAGCAGCACAGAAATTGCACAGCTTGGCAATTCACTACTGGCCACAGCTCCAAACTTCGCTTATTTATTGTTGCCAATGCTGGTTTGAATGCTTTTTTTCTGTACACAACATTTAACGGCGTTTTCATTTTCTATTTCAGGTATCAGTGTCGCTAATTTGTGTTATTTTTCTTATGGATATAGAGTTTCTGTATATTAAAGCAGAGCATGACAAATTAATATCTGCAACAGTCTAGCCATATCTGAGAATAATAATCAAAAAAATTGTTATACCCAATTAGGATTAATGCTTGTACTCCTGGTTGTTTTTGGCAAAATGCCAATAATGCAAAGTATGATGCACGAACACAATGGAAACAAGCACTTTCAGTTTATAGAGGTGCCTCGAACAATAGCTAAAAACAGTGATATGTTAGTGTCAGAGGTCCAAAGAGACACACGCCTTCGTTAGATGGTGTCCTGCCTATCGACTTATATTTACTGTTGCCAGTTTTCATTGTGTTGCCAGTGTTGCAGCCAACTTGCTTTGTTGTCAGCTCATCCGTGCCATTACATCGAACTGTGAACTTGGTCCACCAAGCAACCACACACACACACACACACACACACACTAGCCAGATGAGTTTCTCTTTTCAGCAGAAGTTGATTCAGTGATAGCCAACCTTTGTGTTCACTTCGTTATTAGTTTCGTTAATGTTACAGAAGATAACAAACACAGATATGCGTAAACATTTTACGTTTATCCTTATCGCCTCTAAGCTCCTCTTTCGTTGCACACCCAAAAATAATGGCTTACTAACACTATCATCTTAAACTCCTTCTAAAGAGCTAACAGCCATAAAATATCAACACGCTTTAAATTTAAGGTGCCAATAAAATAAGACGAACTTTCGACATGGTCAGTTTTTTATTGCAACACTGCACACCCATTATTTTTTTATGTAATGTGCAGCAAAATAGGGTTAAAGAGTTGTTTAAGTATCTTTATCCATTGTATAAGTAGCTGAAATAAACAAAAGTCAACTTAATTTACAGCCATTAACCTTTCAACAATTCATAAATAATACAAATTAAAATAGTAACATTTTATTATATTTTATCATAATTGAAAATAAGAAATTAAACTAATTGACACAAGCATTTTACGTCTAAATATATTAAAAAAGTAATGGCAACTAAATGCCGCAAATACATTATATATCCATAAGTATACGTATGTACATACTCTGACGTCATAAAACCACTATTTTATGAAGTCTTTGTATGTGCATTGATGATGCTTTTGTTATCGTAGAATTATTCATTTTAATAAATGTGTGTAGGTGTGCATTTTTGATGTCTGCTATATTATAATATATATGTGTGTATGATGGGCATATTATTACTAAGTAACCACTAAATTTTAAGAATAATTTTAAATTAAATTAATCAATTAGTTCTAGTAAACTACTGACGAACAATCGTGCACAGGTATACAAAAGGTACATAACATCTATTATAATACGAGTATGATTGCATGTAAGTATAGGTAAATGTTAAGCGATAAGAAAACAGAATAGGAATCGGAATATTACTCAACATTAACACTTAATATTTGATAAAAACTTATGCATACAAATCATTAGTCATATGTCACTTACTTATAACAAATTAGTAATTTTGATTAATTGTGTTGTATTCGTCTTTAAGCTGATGGTTTTTAAATAATTTGCTTCAAAACAATATATTCTACAATAGTTTACACACTGAATACTAACCTATACTAATTAAAAATATTTCAACATCATGATAAAAGAAACGCAGGCTTACAAACATGAATGGATTTTGATCGATTTAAATTTACTACTGTTGATTATCAAAGCAAAAACAAAATATATTACTTACAAAACAACTGTACTACGACAACTGTATCAAAATATATAAAAATTGTGAAATTTGCGTTGATGTTGTCAAATTGGCGAGTACTTTAGACATTTTTTGATTAATCCTATTATGAATTAAACTCAACTTCCTTTGCATAGGCCTCCTGTTGCATTTTTTCACGTAACCGCGGAATGTCCTCATCAATTCGAACAATCGCACGTATTTTCTGAAAAGCGAATTTAATGAGAGGATTATTAATAAAGTACTGATTTGGTAATTGATTGCTGTTCATTTCTCTTAAGTTTATTAAAAAATAATTATATTTTAACGAGCACGGAAGCGAGAACGACACTTTAATTATAATTCCGTTCGAGAAATTTTCGTTTTAAAAAAAGCGCATTATACATTTAACGACCATTGGCAAAAATTAATTAAACGATATCAATTTTAAATATTATTTAATATAAATGATAAGCTTACTTCGCATAAGTCTCCGGGCGTTCGTTTCCACAACCAGAACATATAAGCTGGAATATAAAGCATCGAGGACAATGCCGTGAACCAACCAAACGCATGTGCCCACCACGGATAACTGTAGTCCAGATACTTAATTGGTGTCCATTGCACAATATTAAAGAAGAACACTCCCTACGAGCAAGATAAACAAAAACATACAAATAAATTGAAATTGAGTAGCACTTTAAATGTAGACTTACCAAACATATTGCAGGTGTTGTGACACACCAGCAAAACTTCCACCACACTGTCGGATAGTATCCAATCATGTCTTTGATGCCATCATAAAATCGATCAACTCCATAGCACCAGGATATTGAAACACACTCAAAGAATATCAGCCAGAGTAAACAGAAGCCACTCACCGCATACGAGTCAAGTATTTGGAAAATATACATGCCACCCTGAAAATATGGAATTTATGCAGCAAGAATTTTATGTTTTTATTATGTTTATAAATATATATGAAATGTATATAAGAACATATTACTTACTTGCGTTATACAGGTTAATCCAACTAAATAGCTCAACATGCAAACAATTGCTATAAAAATCTCCTTGCGTTTACGCAGCAATTGTGGCCACTCATCTATGACAGCCGTAATAAAGCCCTCCATGGTGCAGAACTGTGAATCCAGACCTATTAGAAGCAGCATAAAGAAGAACAGACATGACCATATTTGAGATCCTGGCAGCTGCAACACTGCCGATGGATACACTAAGAACGCCAATCCAGGACCTGTAGAAAATCAGAGTCTTCAATTAATACGTGGCCAAAAATATATTTGAAATCATGCTCAATCAATATACATAATTAATGACATTAACGAACCTGATGCCGCCACTTCGGCTACTGGCCTTTGTTGCTCATGAGCCATAAATCCAATAACCGAAAATATCACAAATCCAGCAAACATACTTGTACTTGAGTTGACTGTACACACAATTAGTGCATCTCTGAATGATTAATAATAATAATTAGAGAATTAATTCAATTTCGTGATATGCCAGTTTAACTTACTTGTATACATTATTGGTGAACTTATTGTAACTTCCGAGGGCAACCAATGTACCGAGACCCAAGCCATACGAAAAGAAAATTTGAGTCACCGCATCAATCCAAACCTATCAAAATAATTTTCTTGTACATTATTGATTTACAAATATCTATATGATATATTTACCTCCGAATTAGTAAGTTTTGAAAAGTTGGGGATTATATAATACTTGATACCATCCAGAGCGCCAGGTAGAGTAATGCCACGAATTAATAAAACTGTCAGTAGAACATACGGAAAGAGAGCTGTAAAATAAACGACTTTTCCCGTCCATTTGACTCCCTTCCAAATGCAGAAATAGCAGAGTATCCAAACAAGTAATAAAGTTCCAGCCAGTTCCCAACGAATGTTGCCCACTTCATCAATTCCAGAGGATATTTGGAGTGCTCGTCGCCTGTTCAAATAGCAAGTTAATATTCTTTTCCGACTAGTGCTATTTCTACAAATATTTTACATACTCCCAAAATTCTTTAACTGGGTCTGTCAGCTGTGTTGAGGAAATATTCGCAGCTGCCACGGAACAAATCTTGTTTGAAGTTCCGTTAATCATTTTATCCCAGCAAACCAGATTTTTCCTCTCATACTGATTAACACAATTGACGGTGTTCCACCAATTGCTGCACGTTCGCCAAGGAACATCTGTAATATGGATTGGTCTAAATACTTGATTCTCGATAATGGTTTTCAATAGACTTACTAGATCGCATTGACATGAAAAAGTAGAACACTGCCCAAGCCAGAATAACAATATAATAAACGTTCATCCAACAGGACATAACAGCAGCAGCATATCCAATTCCTTAAGACAATAGAATGGACTAATTTGAAATATGATCTTAGTCAAATTTTCCCAAGAACTTGCTCACCTTTAAAGATTGGAGCAATTTTAAACACTCCCAGACCGCCGATGGTTAACATTTGGCCTAGCGCCAGTTCCATAAAAAACATAGGAATACCAGCTAAAAACAATGTTATAATATATGGCAGGATAAACGCGCCACCTCCATTTTTGTAGCACAAGTAGGGAAATCTCCAAACATTTCCTAAACCAATTGCAAGACCGACTACAGACAATATGAAATCTAGTTTTGAGCTCCAACTACCACGCTCAGGAATCTGGATTTTTGTTAACTAAAAATAGGTAATAATTATGTTATCAAGCGATATGAAATGGTGCACCTATTCTTCAATTTAATTTATTTATAAATATGTATTTGAAATTACCTGATGACTGGTTGATGTGACTGAAGTGTCCTCTGCTGATTGTCCTGTGGCGGTTAAGTCTTTTGGGCACAATAGTTTACCCATCTCAATGGGATCATGCTTTTGTCGATCTCCTCCCCCGTCGCCATCGTTCCCACAATTACTGGACATTATGTTAACTCAATTCGATTCGTTTCTGATGGTTAATCGTTGTTTACTAATACAGATCTGTAAGCACACAACAGGAATACATTTAAAATTCACATATATTCCTTTAGTTGGTAAACATTCGCTTCACTAGTATGTTTATTATTATTTTTTAAATACGATATAAAGGATACTGTTCAATTTGAGGTATGCTTATAGCAATATTTGTTTTATGTTATTTATAACTTGTGCATAGAGTATGCACATATTTATTTACAACACAATGTATGACAGTTGAAAGAAAGGAATTTTCACGCACCCACGACACCCAAACGGGCCACTTGCTAACATCCAACTGAATCTCTCTCTGGCTGTGGAGCGTATGCCACTATTCAGATATTCATGAACAAAACGCCAGTTGATGCCCATTAAAGCAGATATGCGAGTAATTTAAACTAAGCATCGGCAAAGGAAGCCCGTCTATCATTTTTACATACAATTTAATTTAATAATGATTTACTGAGAGGGTTCTGACCGCGAGCGAGTAAGTACCTAGAAAGCTGGCTGCTGCCACATACACATACCCATACACATACAAATCACATACATTGACATTATTAGTACCATCCCCCATTGCATTCACCCTACCCGACCTGCATGTTGATCACTTGTTTGCACTCCACACGGAATTTACATATATATATATATATATATATGTATATACTATGTAGGTATATTTTTATAAAGTAGGCCTGAGAGGGTTGCTGACAGAATTTTTATTTAGAATTTTTTAAGTGATTATATAATATATATTTAACACCAAAAATATAAAAATTTAAACGTTATTTTCTTCGTTTAAATGAAATTTTAGATTCAACTTATTACGAATAATTTTAATATATTTAAAACGCAATATTTGATTTCCTAAACATTTCTAACATTACAATTGTCTTCTTAACACATTATTTTGGGTAAACACTATGCAGATTTTATAAGTCAGTCAATTTTTAAATTGCCAACATAAAAACATATAAATTAAGTACAAAAATTTTGTAAAACTACAAAAGATGGCAATCTACATTTAAACTAAATAATAAATAATTATGTCAAGTACTAAAAAAAAAAAAGATATGCTGAGAGTGGAGCAAAATATTCTCTCTGGGTTGCTCTCAATTTAAAAATCTCTACGTTGTTCGGCTGTGGAACAAGGGGCACGATTGTTCTATAAACCTACGGCTCTGGTTTGTGACAATTTACCCAATTCAGTTTGTGCGCATATCTGAGTAACGATGTTATTGAAGTGATGCTTCCATAAAGGTTAGTGGGTATTGCAAAGTGTATTGTTAAAAAGTAAACAATATAAGATAAAGTACCTATTTTTGCTTTTTATACCTAATGCAAATAGAAAGGGTACATGCCAAGTTTTATCCAGATTGCTTCAAAACTAAATCTTATTTGCATATTAATCCGGCTAGTGATGCTGATCAAGAATCTATTTACTCCTTTTAATATATAAGCTAACTAATAGATAAAAAAAAAACAAATCAAATTAACAGAGTTAATCGAGTTTTCTATTAGCTTATTCATATAGAGCGTAAGGCCACATTTGTAATTCTTAAGTTTAATCTTAATTCCATACAACATACTTTACAAATAACGGCTATGAAATTCAAATGAAAAATGTAGGAAATTTTTATGCTTTTAAAATTGACTAGTAAACACAGAGCATATGTTATATGTTATATATATATATATATATATATATATATATATCGTGCGCTTAGTCGCATTTCAGTATGAACACCCCACCTAATTTGGATTTATGTATGTTCGCCATATCAAATACAGACGAGTGTTATTTAAAATTCAGGCTGCCCCCTACAGCCGCATTTGAGACACCCCTTGATTTAACAACAATCATGTCTGCAATTGGTCATACAATTTATTTCTGTGAATCCCCTACGTGTCTCTATATAAACTATTGAAGCAGTCTTGATTAAACAGATCGGATCCGATCATATATGTATAACCGTTACATGTCCCAAACCTAACTACAAATATACGCAAAATTATTAAAACAACGGATTCCATAAGATGACTACTTAAAATATTTCTTGATCTTTCTAAATATCTCTCTTTATTTCTCTGCTTCTCTCTCTCTCTCTATCTCTTTAGGTATATCCCTCTATCTTTCTCAGGTCACCAAGTTATCGTTCTATAGTGAATGCCTTAATTATATTGAATAGGGGCACCACGCATATATACAGTTATACACATAGTACTTTCACAGTAAATAAATTACTTAATCGGTCGTTGTATTCTGACACACATACAAACTCAATTACTAAATGGCAACACAGTCAAATGTGAGCTCGGAAATGCATAATCTGGTTACTAAAAGGCTCACTTCCGAATTCGATTATTTTCTCTAAAATTACATATTAAATAAGAACTATAAAACCGAAATTATATTATCGCTGAAAACTGAAAGTCTTTACTTATTTCAAATAAAATTGTATACCAACAATTTTGTTATTTCTTCTACACGATTATTAATACACTTTTAATACTGTGTGTTAACAAAAAGTTTAGATTAAATAAACTTGATGATTTAGAGAAACCCTTAACTTGAGAATATATCGGGAATCGGGAAATGTTCAGTTAACATTTCTTTTAATTTTTTCATTCCACTCGGCGAATCAGCAGAATTTAAAAGTCGATCATTACAAGTGTGATGTGAGCCAAATTTTTTATTTTCATCGCGAAATATATATTTATTTTTTAAGCAGACAAACACATACATTTCTGTAATTTTGAAACACAACATAAGTACTACATGTAAATATTTACTTAGTCAGTTCTTGGGTTCACAGGGTAGTTAAATAAGTACCACAAGTTTTGACGTAAATAATTCAGGCGAAACATTTAGTGAGATCTGAGCCGACGTCCAGCATACGAATGCGACTGGAAAAACACAAAGCTTGGACTTTGCCAAAAAGATGCTTTTTGACATTGGTTCCCAAGAGGCGTCACATCAAACGGCTTGCCACCGATGTGGAAATAAATTCTGTTTATTCTTTAAGAGTCCGATGAATCTTAATACGCATCTGCGCGACCAAACTTACCAAATCCTCAAGCAGGCCGGGCTACTGGCCGCCGGCAAACTATGCTTTATGCTGACAGCCATAAAAATAATCCACGAGACAAAAATATGTTGACACCTTTAGCGCGTGCTGTGTTTTTGCCTCAGAACATGCTTAAAATTTCATCGGCTTTGACATCACGAATTGTCCACGTGTGGTGGACAGGAGTGAGGTGATCAAGTTGGTCATCAGTAGCTGCCAAAAGATTCCATTGCATGCCACACCATGCCATAACATGCTGCTACTTTCAGCAACAATGGATTCAAGTTTACCCACGACCTTAGGCCAACATCAAATCAACTAGAATAACTCTTAAGAACCTTGAAGCTGTTATCAAAAATATATTGGGTTGAATTTATTACTCAAAGTGTTAATTTTTTATTATTTTGGGAACTATGAAATTTGCATATTTATATTTAGGGTCTCAACATGCTTATTTCTTCTTTCTCTGCACAGGCTTGATCTGGGCACAACTGTCATTCGAGGTGCACTCCAAACTTGTAGAAGCTGTAGAGATTGTTTTCTCCTGCTGCGAGCTGAGCACCGAAATAACGCCATTTGAAATCTCTTTCAAGCTTAAAGGACGCTTATCTGCGAGCATAACGGCAAATATAATAGGCAGACATATTTTATCGTAATCCTGTTCCATTGGGAGTCTGTGTGTGAAACGATATCTTTCAACTATTTTAAAAACACAAATCGATGTTGATTTTGTAGTAATTTTATTTAATACTGAACATATTTTAATATACGAAATTCATGTGTGTACGTTGACGACTAAAGCCCAGCCACATTTAATACATATGTGTGAGTGATGTGTGTGTGTACGAATAAATGACAATCATAGCCCCATCGTCAGTACTTGACTGGTGACTGGTTGTTGAATTTCCGTTTCGCTTTGGGGCCCAATGAAAAATTCAATTTGAAAAAGTGTCACTTGTCAGTTGGCGCAACACCCTTTGCACGCTTTTCCCATTGTGATATGCCTTTTGTTGTCGTTGCTATTTTGCTTTTCTATTCTGTTGTTCATTTTTTTTTTGGCATTGCGATATATCAATACCACTATTTCGAATATAAATTGATCACAACCCAAAGACCAGTGAGTCAATAACAAAAAGCAATCCACTTGTATGCAAATGAGTAGTGTGTAGGAGCCACTTTGTGTTCTGCTGCCAGTTGGACCAATACAAGTAAAGCTTTTAAATATGATTATTTTTTTGCTTTTCATCAGCTGATTGCATATAAAATAAAATTGTATGGTACGGTCCATTTAAGTTGCATGCTCTCTCAAGTCTCACTCCCAACTCTCATTCTTATCTCTAAGCAGTAATCTCTCTCTTAGCTCTCAATCGCATGTTAAGCTGAAAATCAGGATGTAAGCAAGTATTTAAATGTCTGTCTAAAGAGCACTAAACGCCACCTGGCGGTCAGGATTTATTAGTTAAGGAATCGCGGCAGAAGTTGGGCCAATCAGCTTCAAATAACTCAAATGGAATTGTTTTTTATGTTTTAAGTAGGAAAAGATAAAACAGGGTCAAAGAATAGAAGCGAAAGAAAGTATAAAAAGGAACTGTTTAAACTACATTCGAATTGGCCTCGACAACTATAAAAAAAAAATGTGCGACACTAATAAATACAATAACAAAAAGCAATAAATAAACAAACTTTAAAACATTAACAAATTAAAAGCCATTAGAATGTAAACAAACTCTAACTTGCACCTGAGCCGTCACAACAGCTGATCGCCCTTTAAGATGTGAATAGGTGAATTGAATATTGCCGACTAACTATAACATTACAAACAAAATATACATCTGATATTTACATAAGTTTTCATTGCTATACACATAAAATATATTTGTAATACATTTTTGAATTGGGCGCGTATTTGACTTGTTCAGGTCACAGAGTTGCCAGACTACCGTAAAGGAAGTGCTAGTAAATGATCTTATGGAGAATAAAAATTATTGTTGTTAAATAACAAAATAAGTCTATAATTAGGTAAATCAAAAAAATTATATAATAAATAATTAAAGCAAATACAAAATTTCAAATGAAGGCTGTAAAATATCCATACAGCTAACACAGTAACTCTATCGAGACAGTTTTTTTTGTTTAAGAAAGGAATTCAAATATTATTCACTTGCCGCCTAATATATCGCAGTCGATTCGCACCTGAGCCGAGATATAGGTGGCATAGCGATATATTGAAACATCCGATAGCATGTTATACAAAAGACGCACAACATATCGCGGCTGATGATCGCCTGAGCCGAAAGCTAAACTGCTTACAAATCGAGAACACCCACAGAGGTTTGCTTGTGGCGAGCGCAGAATCTTCAGTTTGTAAGTAATAACTGGTAAGAAAACGTCGCAATATCTGTCAGTACAATACGCAAAGTGTAAGTGCTAAGAAAATTCAGAATTACATATATATACAAAAATATATACAAATTGATAAACAAACTTAAATACCTACTTGTGCAAAAAAATTTTACAAATATTTGTAATTATTCTGTCCGCAGAACTTATACATGTTTGTTTACTGTTCAGATTTGATTGTGAGTACAAAGTGCAAATATCAGCAGATTCAATCTCATTGGGTGGCATAAACGACAGACAAAGAATAAACATTTAGAATACATTTACAAATGTGTATTTATCTGTGGTTGTAACATCCCCAGGGAGCTATGTATAAGAAATGTATAAGTTTAAAAATGTATTTATAGTTAAATTGAAATTATATATATATAAAGTTATGTTGCGTTGAATTATGTATTCATTTTTCAGAACTCTCAAAATGTGTAGTGGTAAGATCATCTTCGATTTTCAAAAGCTAGTGGAAACCTTTACAGAGATCTGTCCGGACTACACCGATGAACCAAGCTATGCAAACGCAACGATGAGTCGCCGTTTTGCAGAGCAAATGATTTTCGACTGCAGCAAGGAATTTAAAGCGGCCAAGGCGCAGAAGAAGAAACGAACTTGGAAATTTTTGCTGTCTGAAAGCCAGTCTGTAAAGCACTTGTTGATCGTATTTATGTATGCCAATAATTCAAAGCGGCTTCATCAGCCTGTCTTGGTAGATGGTAAATTGGAGCTATCCTTTAAGGAGGCCAGTCTATTGGCGGTGGCAAAGTATTGCCAAATAGTGCCACATCTGGTGCAGCGAGAGAAGATAGTGCTCACTCCGTTAGCCGGTGCCGCTTTCGCCAAGGATGACATGCCCAACTTGGCCACGGCCTTAGAGGAGCCGCTGTCCCATCTGCTGATGGCCGTCATAAGTAGTTGTCAAACTGATGGTTACCATCTGGAGCACAGTCGTTGTTACATTGCAGTCGCTGCGCTTACCAGGACAGTCGCGGATCTGCAGCTACGTGCCACTTTGGTTAAGGATTGCATTAAAATGTACCAGCTACACGACAAAGACTTCGACATTGCCAAATTTAAGATTTGTATCAAGTTTCTAAAACCCAATGCTCGCACTGTAAATAATGTTGAGATAGACAAGTTAGTATCGGAGATAATGGCATTTAACATGACTCACGTCTGAAGCGCGGCTTGTAATAAGGGCCAAATAAGTAAACAATGAGATGTGCTGCAAATTTTACCGTTCCGATTAAGAACAATGTTCACAACTATGGCGATTTACTTGAACAAAGGAAACCAACTTCAATGACGTTGAGTATTTAAACAAGGTAAATTTTTTAATAAGAATTTTATTTCTTTTTCATTGTTTCATTATTGTTAAACCACTTATCAAACGAAAGCAGGCACAAATGTATAAGCTATACAAAATAAAATGTGTTTTTATAAAAAACACATAATACATACATACATTGTAAACGTATAAAAAAAAACAAGAAATATGTAAAAATAACCTATTTTTATTAAACGCATCTCAAAATCTAAATAATTTGTAAATGCAATTTCTATTTATGATTAACATGCACACAAAATGTATCTGGAATTGTCGATAGAGAGTTTATACCGCAAATCTCTTTATTTATTTAAAAGCTGCTAAACCATGTATGTGTTTTCTGCTTTAACTGCTACACTTGCATTCATGTACATCGTTAATCCGCACTTAAAAGACTTGATCTGGCAGTCCAAACTTGAATTTTGCCTAATTGTTCGCCATTTTGACTAGGTAGAGTAGAGCTTAAGTTTTAGCTTGCATTTGTTTTGCTGTGTTGTTTCCTAAATGCCTGAAGCTTTCCAGTGAGTTTGTTGTTTTGTCGCTGTGGCGACGCCAAAGCTGCTCAGAGATTAGGCAGCGTCTAGTCAAAAAGAAGTGGAAATGGGAAATTGGTGCGACCCTTTTGCGGTCTCTGCTTTGGTAAAGTTTTGTACTCAAAAGCCTTTAAGTTGCGAAGGATATCGCAAAGCAGGCATTGGTAATATCTGCAAAAGCGAGGCATAGTTGATAAGCGTAAGAGGGCCAAGCGAATTATCTAACAAAAAAAAAGTATAACAGCCAACAAAAAATTAACATGAATATTATAAGAAATTGTATCAGCCATCCTTACATTATTGTTGAGCTCACCCTTACTTTTGGTTTAATTAATTTTAATGTTGGTAAAAGTTTTGGGGATTCTGAAAATGTGATAATGAATAATAAAAATAAAGCTGCTGGATATATACCTTTTATAATTAATACGAAAATGCCAGGGAAAACCTTGTAAATAATTTAAAATCTCTAAAAAGTTGACAACGTATCAAAAGTTGTTGATATGAATATAATGGTAGTGGACCTTGTGCAAAATATCCAATGTGGTTACCTATCCAATTAATCGCAGTAAATTTAAAAAGTGCGGTCATGATCGGTTATCTATCGGAATTGATTAAGAATTAGTGTGCTGGATTTTAGTGTTGAACAACATCGTATCATATTCAGTATCGCTGAAGAATCGAAATCACAAACATCGAGCAGTCGATATATCGATATGAGGACAATAAAAATTAGCGGCAAATAGGCATCACAACAATCAAAACATACTGCGATCTCGTTTGTGTAAAATGGAATCTATAAATTTTAATGATTTCTCCGAAAAAGAACGCTATGAAATTATCACTGCGTTTCTCAAGAAGATGAGAGAGGCAAAAGCCATGGCCAGTGCGCACAACTTCTTTCAGTACTATATCAGAAAATACTACCAGATACAACAGAAGCTGCGTGAAGACATTATCTATTCTCAGTCCGCTTTAAAGAATTATCTTACGGTACATGTGGTAATTATTAAACATATATTTCTTCTGTACATTTTTAATTCTTTTGCCCATTCTTGCAGACAATCACTGATGTAATTTCCATAAACAACGCCGTAAGTTGTCCACTTACCGTAACTGAAATAGTTATAATATGGTTTATATTTTTGCATACTTAGGATGCTGCCACAAAGACTAAATATCTACGCGAAATCGAAGAAACCCTGTACGAGATCAATGCGGAATGTCAGTACTTGATTATGAAGGTAAAAGAGGATATTGATCGCTTCTGCTTGCCCTTTACGGAGCAGGAGCTGCATCCCGATAAAAAACTGATCAGTGAAGTGGTTAGCAAAGCACTTGTTCCTTCTATTTGTAATAGTGCTAACTCTGTGCCAGTAAAGCCTCATGTCGTGATGGAGCGTCTCACAGTTAGTCAATTACTGTGCAAGTACTTTGTTGTTGACACACAGGCCGTAGGTAAACCCGTAAAATCGACTGCGTCAGTTTCCAAGAAAGAGCTTTCGGATGCTGCTTCCATCAAGTTACCAACAGCAACAAAAACAAGAGTTGCAGCACCAAAACCGGCGGCTGTTGATACAAAAAACGATATACTTAATGCCAGTCGTCTGCACTTGAAAGCGGCGCTGGAGGAAGCTCATCTCCAAAAAACTAGTGCAAATATAGATGGTAAAACGGAAACTTCTAAAGAGAAGTTTTTAAACAAATTAGGCCTCTGCACAACGTTGGAGAGTGAACGCATTATTTTGAATCAAGCGCTCAGTCAAAAGCGAGAGAAAAAGCTGGCTCAATAGTAATATACATATTCAAAAACACTTTAGTTTGATATTACTTAAATACGCAAATCTGCAGATTTAGCTGTATTATCAACTTATATGAAAGAAAGTGAAACTACTTGACTCAATCTACAAAGTTGCTTTAAATAAAATAAATAAGCTAAGAGAAGTGCCAACAGCAGAAGCAGCATATATGATAAAGAAGGAGAAAGAAGTAAAGAATCGCCCTATTTTGAGTTATTATCAATTGAGTTAAAAAAATGTATAATAATATATTAAATATATATATATATAAATCTGCAGATTTAGCTGTATTGTCAACTTATATGAAAGAAAGTGAATCTACCTGACTCAAGCCACAAATTTGCTTTAAATAATATAATTAAGCTAAGAAAAGTGCCAACAGCAGAAGCAGCATATATGATAAAGGAGGAGAAAGAAGTAAAGAATCGCCCTATTTTGAGTTATTATCAATTGAGTTTAAAAAATTTATAATAATATATAAAATATATATATATATATATATATATAACTGCAGATTTAGCTGTATTGTCAACTTATATGAAAGAAAGTGAAACTACCTGACTCAATCCACAAATTTGCTTTAAATAAAATAATTAAGCTAAGAAAAGTGCCAACAGCAGCAGCAGCATATTTGATAAAGAAGCAGAAAAAAGTAAAGAATCGCCCTATTTTGAGTTATTATCAATTGAGTTTAAAAAATTTATAATAATATATAAAATATATATATATATATAAATCTGCAGATTTAGCTGTATTGTCAACTTATATGAAAGAAAGTGAAACTACCTGACTCAAGCCACAAATTTGCTTTAAATAAAATAATTAAGCTAAGAAAAGTGCCAACAGAAGCAGCAGCATATATGATAAAGAAGGAGAAAGAAGTAAAGAATCTCCCTATTTTAAGTTATTATCAATTGAGTTTAAAAAATGTATAATAATATATCAAATATATATTTATATATATATGTTAATAGAATGGGAATGTGTTTCCAATGCGTCTGCAAAACTTAATTCATTCACATATTATTATATATTATTACATACCAAAAAATGTTTATAATTTGCATTATCAATAAAATCTCACATATGAGTTAAAAAAAATTTCAAAACATTAGACAGTTTGCCATTAACAATAAAGGCAATTCATTGCACCTTCTAGCTATTTGGCAGAGTTGAATGAGCGTGGAAACAAAACAGCGTAAAAGGACAAAAGTACTAATAGCCTAGTGGATGGAGTTGCTTTTAGGTGCAGGAACAGTTGAACGTAAGGGGAGTCGACGGTGTTGCTCATTTATCATTTACACGCCAACGCACGTTAACACAGAGATGAACAATGCTAGAAGACATAGCCGAAAGCTTTAGGATTTCTTTTGTGAACCGAAAGAAAAAGGCCTGGACGGCGAAACATAACACGCTTCTACCGTTGCCCATTACATTTGCATTTGATGTAATCAGCTTGCGGCCGGGTCGCCAAATTGCTCGAAAAAAATACCAAAGAACATTCCACCGAATTGCTGTGCCCAACCCTACTCCATCATCCCTTTTTTTTATACTGTTACAAATTGTTTGTTTTCCTGCTCAACCCTTTTAATGTTTGTGGCAGGTAAAATTGCAATCCATAAAATGTAATCCGATAAAATAACTTAATCTTTTGTTTGTGAAATTAGTCAAAGGAAAATTTATTTGTACCAAAAATCACAGATTGTTCACCATTATACAGTTACAAAATTTCTTTATAAATGAAAATATAGGCAAATTTTCAATACGCTTTGCCTCCTTGCCCGATAGCAGACTCTTCAAAAGCCGATACCGATAGGTCGATTATAAATGTTTCGCGCGCATTGCGCAAGGGCTGCATAAATGTCGAGTTGTATCACCCATCAAGAAGCAGAAACAGCTGCCGGCAACATATCTGTGTGAAACAATTTGACGAAAACAATGGTTATCTTACGTAGAAGCGCGTTAATTGGACAAATTCTGCGACGCTGTCATCGCGCAGGTATTTAATATTGTGCAGGTATTTGTGGTTTATGTTAATGTCCTTGTACATGTGCAAATCTAAAGTTGGAGGCGCTGTGGCATCATTATGACATTCAAGTGCGTTTTTCGTTAATACAGTTGCAGCAAGTACGAAAAATAAAAGCATCTTGACATGTTTTCATGGCAATTGGCCGCCATCGGAGCAGAGAGACTTTGTGCAGCACATGCGCATTATTCCGGAGTTCCTCAGCGAGGCAGAGGAGAAACAGTTGCATGAGGAAATTGAACCCTATATGAGCCGGCTGCGCTATGAGTTTGACCACTGGGACGATGTGAGTAAAAGTAACGCTATTTAAAATCCCAACTGAATTCCCCGTTGCCAGGCAATACATGGCTTTAGGGAGACGGAACGCAAAAAGTGGTATCCACAAAATCGTGAGCTTTTGGAGCGTGTGCGTTTGCTGGCTTTCAATGGCGATATTATGTCGTACGTGCACGTTCTGGACTTAGCCGCTGACGGTGTCATTAAGCCGCACGTAGACAGCATTCGCGTAAGTCTATCCAGCCCAAAATTTGAGTATCTTTGATTAATCTCGTATTTCGTACACAGTACTGTGGAAACACCATTTCGGGCATAAGTTTGCTCAGCGACAGCGTCATGCGGCTGGTGCGCACAGATGAAAAAAAGCATCAGCAAAACGGAACAAGTGCCACGAGCAACGAAGAGGACACCGCTTACCGCCAGCAGCCGGTTACTTCGCCGGAGAACAATTTCTATGCTGATCTGCTCTTGCCTCGTCGCTCACTTTACATCATGAGCCACACGGCTCGATACAATTTCACACATGAAATTCTAGCCAAGGAGCATTCGAAGTTTCTAGGCAAGCCAGTGACGAAGGAGCGTCGTATATCCATCATTTGCCGCAACGAGCCGTAGAAACGGCTACTGATTTTTTTTATTTGTATTTGGTTGACTTTGTTATTTTATTGTTAAGAATGTATGTCCGTTTTAGTGATATTTTTATTTAGTTGTTCAAAAATGTTCTTCTCGTATTAAAATGTGAAACAGATGGAACTGGCTTAAATTCCCAGAAAATGCTTAGAGCTCACTAAAGAAAAGAAAAGGAAAAACAAACGAAAACGAGAATTGAATAGCATTTATTTGCACAACACTTGACACCCTTTTGCCCAAAGCGTTGCTTGTTATTTTACGGCTTTTTCTCCACTACCAGGTTTCAAGTGTCCACATTTTAGAGAGCCGCACTCTCTGCACCTTGACGTTGCCGATAACAAAACGCGACGATTTGCAAATGATGTCATTAATTTTAGGGGCAACTCTATGCCATAAGTAAACGAGCCTCTTGTCAACGGACCCCTATTGGGGTTACTTCTATTGTTTATGATATGCGATGGCAGATGAAGAAGGAGCAAGAATTATTATTTCACATATTTTATCATGACGAGGTGTTCTCTCTTTTCGGACGCCCAGTGGGTGGTTGTGGGTGTTGAAAGCTCGCTCTTATTTTCTCTTACGCTGTTACTTCTCGAACGCCATCCACATTGCTGTTAATCAAACTGACCGCTCAACGAGTACCGGTTTATAGCTATGTAAGAATCGAAATATATTCCAAGAAAATCCATTTAAGTTGTATGCTATAAAATACGCGCATACATTTCGTAGTTTAAAATAAATGAATAAATATGAAATTATTATTTGAACAGCATGTCTTTATAATTGCATACAGTATCTACAAAAATTTATTATTATTTTTGCTTATAAAAATTCAGTTAACAAGAAGATGGTTCTTTAATTGGATTAGGAGCCGCCATTAGATTCCTCAGAACTTACGGAAATACACCTGAGCTTCGCTGCCAACTGCAGAAATGTTAATAAAAAGAAAGCCATTAGCATTTAGTGCCACTCAAATATCTGCTCAGCAATAGAGAAAAAAATAAATAAAAACAAGAAAACTCGTTCAATCCCCAGCGATTTTCGTAAAAAAGCTAACAAATCCGAGTGGCAGCTGAAAACTTTTGCACAAATTATCAACAGTTAAACAGTTTGCAACTGGGGCGACATTTTCAAGTGGCAACCAAAAAAAAGCAACAAATAATAAAAGGACAACGTATTATTTAACTTTTATTCTGGAGCTGCTTTATTTTGGCAATTCAACGGTTATTATTATTTGCATGGCGAACCGCAGACCTATCCAATGAATCCCCTTATAACAATTTCACTCATTGTGAAGTTGGAAAGTTGCACATTTAAATTTTTTACTTTTTCCAATACCCACTTTTAGGCAATTGACCATTTTTTTTTGGCAGATACGCCTCACATAAATATATAAATAAATATATATTTATAGGTAGGTTTGAAGACCAAAACAAACAATGGCAGCTGGAGGTTGTTTGATTAATTCAAAACTACGATAAGGAATACGTTTTTTATGTTAGATGTTTATCAAATGATTTACAGTTGGAATACAAGGTAGTAAAAGGTAAAGCTAAAGGTAAATAGTACAATTTTGCTTAATTTATAACTCTACTAAATATATTTTTGCATATTAAGACCAGCAGTTGACACTGCACCAATTATCCACCTACTTCCTATCATTTACTCAACTAACACATGTGTCAAGTTTACAGACTTATGCGCAACTTGCCACGACATTGTTGGCTATAAAAAAATGCTAAAAAGAAAGAACAGTCAAAAGCAGACATTCTTTTCGTGTTTTAACTGAGTTGGGCGCAGGCTGTCGTGAGACACAAAATGCTTCCTTTGCATGGCACGAATAGTGCTGCGGGCCTTTAACTTGATCTCCATGCTCCTCTTACTTAAAAGAAATTAAATTAAATTCCGTTTTTCTCGCCGTTTTTGCTTATTTTCAGTTTTAACACCCTGGAGTCAAACTTTGAATATGGTTTTTTAATTTAATATAAATCAGATAAAGCGCTCAGGAATAAGCTTAAAAGTTTTAAGGAATTCTATGCGAACAAATTGTATTCAACCTAGAAATTTTAATTTTGGTTCTTTACTTATTTAAACCATGCAGCCAAATACAGGGCAGCTCACAGTCGAGCATCATGATTCTTTTGAATTTACTGCCTTTTTTGCCAGAGCGAGGACAGCGAAAATAAAATGCATAGCTTGCAATAAGTGCGGATTCTATCAAAACCCCCTCTTCAAGTGCCAAGTGAAGCACAGTGGGCTGAATTAAATACAGTCTAAATCATCGTCTTAGTGTAAAAGAAAAATCTTTTTATTGTCTTTGGTTGCTGATTAAACAAAATACAATTATAAATAATGCAAAAATTGTTGTTTACTGAACATTGATTGCAAATAGTATTGTTTTGGTTCCATTGTCAGTCGCAGCATCTTTAAATCTGTGTTGCAAGACAAGTTTGTCAATTTACTCACTCAAATTAATTGAGAATATATATTTTGAAGTGCTTCGCTTGAAGTGGCTTTCGTTGAAGGGAATAAATTGGAATTGATTTTGAAGCCATTACTTATCAGAAGTTCTTGAATAGTATGCATATTTAATATCAAATTTAAATTTTGAATTTAATGAATTGCTTATTCTACTTTGCCATTTGATGCCAAAAAAAATCACATAATTAATTAAATCATTTTTCTAAAATCGCTAATTATAAAGTAAGGATTATGTTCTTTATGAAAAATTTCAAAAGTCTCATTTATTATCTGGCCCAACTATTCCAAACAAATTGGTAACATGCACACTTTGTTACCAGGCTAAATTCCAGCACACAGAGCGTTAATCCTTCAAAAATTAATGCAAAATTTTGTTTACCTGCTTTAATCCGCATATATTACTCAAACTTAGTTCGAATTCATAAAAATATTCATGCAATTTAGTAAACACAATCATCGTAAATTCCGGCACAATTAAAAATCGATTTAAGTAGGTCCACAACACTCAAGATTAAAAATATTGCTTTTTTGAATTCAGTAGTAACATTGCCCCTTAAGATAATGTATTATAATGATTATAATAGCGTATATATAGATTACATAGCTTAATTAAGAAATATTATCAAATGATAATTTAAACCTTGGCCTTAGCTGTTTTTAGCATTAACATTAACTATAAAACTTAAATGATTAATTTAATACATTTTGCTGTGTCAACATAAAACAGCATTAACTAAACCAAAAAAATTATAACTAAAAATTATTACATTCTGTAATCGAACTATTTATTATTGAGCAATCTTCAATTTTTAATGCTTATCCATATTATCAAAATGTATTATTATTTCCTGTATCATGTATCATTTCCAATTAATCTCAACAAACAAATCTTAATCGGATCCTGCTATTGAAAGCTAATCATCCAATTGGAAATCGCGCAAATGCATATATATACACACATACACACACACAAGTATATAAGCGTAATCGCTTTGGCGTTATCTCTGTTTCTTACACTTTAATGTCGTTTTGTGTATTTCGATCGCTTGGCTGAGCACATATAAAAAGCTAATCCGTTTTCATTCGTCTTCAGTTCTCAATTGGAGTCGCTGGCGGAATAATGCAGCTCATCAGCGGTATAGTTCTCTTGGGGGCTTTGCTATTTATTAGCACAGGCCAATCAGACGCAGTATGTGGCTATGAGGTATGTGAGATGCATATATGTATATATATATAATTACCACGATTATATATAATTAACTTTAATCTGGCATTCCAGTCGTGTCCTGCCACAAAGCCAAACATGATTAATGTTCATTTAGTGCCACACTCGCATGACGATGTTGGTTGGCTAAAGACGGTCGATCAGTATTATTATGGAAATAAGAATAATATTCAGCACGCTGGTGTGCAATATATTTTGGATTCGGTGGTTGCCGAACTATTGAAGGATTCGTCACGTCGCTTCATACAAGTGGAGACGGCATTTTTCTTCAAGTGGTACCAGGAACAAACGGATCAAGTCCAAGGACTTGTAAAGAAATTGGTTAGCGAAGGTCGCTTGGAGTTTACAGGTGGTGCTTGGAGTATGAACGATGAGGCTGCCGTTCACTATCAAAGCGTCATTGATCAGTTCTCACTGGGCTTGAAGTGGGTAACAGTTGACTTGGTTTTTTTGCACAATTTGATGATGGCAATTTTCACATAGAATTCTAAATGACACCTTTGGCGCTTGTGGACGTCCACGCATTGGCTGGCAGATTGATCCCTTTGGGCATTCCCGTGAGATGGCCTCGATCTTTGCGCAGATGGGCTATAATGGTGAGTTTTTTGCCCGCATGGATCACAATGAGAAGAATAAACGTGTGAAGGACATGGCATTGGAAATGATTTGGCAATCGAGTGAATCATTGGGTGACTCTGATATATTTACGGGCCTGCTCTATCATCACTACTCGGCTCCGCCCGGTTTCTGCTTTGACATTCTCTGCAGCGATGAGCCAATTATCGACGGCAGGAGCTACGATAATAATGTTAAAAACCGAGTCGATACCTTCATTAACTATGTGAAGACAATGTCGAACTCATTCCGAGCTACACATATCATGGTGCCCATGGGCGATGACTTTCAATACGAAGATGCAGAAATCAATTTCAAGAACATGGACAAACTTATCAAGTAAAACATGTTATATTTAAATAGATCTTATCTTATCGTAGCTTAAATTATAATTAATAGGTATGTTAATCAGCGACAAGTTGAAGGATCGAAGGTGAATGTGTTTTACTCAACACCCTCATGCTACCTCAAAGAAGTGCACCAAATGCAACTAACTTGGCCAAAGAAGACACTGGACTTCTTCCCGTACTCCAGTGACACACATTCCTATTGGACCGGCTACTTTACATCGCGCCCAACTCAAAAGCGCTTTGAGCGCGATGGCAATCATTTGCTTCAGACCGTCAAACAGTTGAGTACATTTGCTAAATTGACGAGCGCACAGCAAACGGAAAATCTGGACTCACTGCGTCAAGTGATGGGCGTAATGCAGCATCATGATGCCATCACGGGCACTGAGAAGCAGGCAGTTGCCCGCGACTACGATCGCCTGCTCACCGATGCAATTGTCGATGCCCAGCAGAATGCACGGGATGCGCTCCGAGTGCTCACCAATCTGAGCACAGGAGAATTTGAAAGCTGCCTGGGACTGAATATCAGTGTCTGTGCATTTACTGAGGATAGTGCCAACAATGTGGTTGTGACTCTCTTCAACCCACTCGCCCATCCCACTTCTCAATATGTTCGTGTGCCTGTTAAGAACGAGAAATACTTGGTAACAGATGAAAAGGGTATGTTTAAATGATTTGGCGTATTGATTTACTCATCAATCTCTTCATTCAGGGCAACAAGTTCCTTCGGAGGTTGTGCCGGTGGCTTGGCAAGTCCTGGCTATTCAATACCGCTCGAATGCCACACAGCATGAGTTGGTCTTCAAAGCAACTGTGGACAAGATCGCCAACTTTTACATCCGTGTCCTGCCTAAGTCGAGAAACTCACAGAAGCCAGTTTTTAAACGTTTTGAAGACGTGCATTCGATGAAGCAGGTCATTACAAGTGAGGAGGAATCGGAGGTATCAGATGAATCGGAGGAATTTATTATTCAGAATTCGGTAAGAGAACATTTTCAAATTGATGATAAGGGCACAGCCTGAAACGATATAGATAGATAAGCTGGCATTATTATTTTGGTTTATAAACTGATAGATGACTTTAGTAGATACAGTCAAACCAGGGCAATGCTGGGTAACACACACTATAAATAATTCATAATAATTCATTGACATGCAATTTCCTTTGCAGTTAATCAAACTTACGTTCGCCAAGAAAACCGGACACTTAAAAACCGTGCAAATGAACGGAGTAACGGAGAACATTGAGCAAAACTTTGGCATTTACACGGGTGCCCAGGGTAACAACCAAGGATCTGAGCATCGTTCCTCGGGAGCATACATATTCCGGCCTAATGCTGCTATTAGTCTTCTGACCGGTAACGTCGACTACACTATATACGATGGTGTTCAAGTTAAGGAAGTCCATCAGCATGTAAATGAGTGGATTTCTCAAGTAATTCGCATCTATGAAGGCGTCAATCGGGTAGAATTCGAGTGGTTGGTTGGACCCATTCCAATTGGAGATGGCCAGGGTAGGGAGATTGTGACACGCTTCAAGAGTACAGTCGCCTCCAAGGGTGTCTTTTACACCGATTCAAATGGACGCGAGATGATCAAGCGTGAAGTAAACCAACGCGAATACTTCACTCCCGATATGACAGAGTCCGTTAGCGGCAATTATTATCCCGTTACTGCTCGTATTTCCATTGAGGATCAGAACAAGCGAATCGCTCTACTCAACGATCGCGCTCAGGGCGGATCTAGTCTTCAAGATGGCCAGCTGGAGCTCATGCTTCATCGTCGCCTTCTTAGGGACGATGCATTTGGGGTGGGCGAGGCCCTAAATGAGATTCAATACGGTGTGGGCTTAATTGCACGCGGTAAAGTGTATCTCATCCTAAACTCAGCTGCGGAGAAGGCCACCGTTGGAGAGCGCTTGGCACAGCAAGAAATTCATCTGCCCTTCTGGAAATTCTTTAGTCGTTCTAATGCTGCCAGTGCTGTGGCTAAGCCATTGGTACCGGATTTCAGCAACTTCCCGCAATCGGTTAATCTACTAACACTAGAGCCGTATTCCAGCAATGAAATCCTTATGCGCATTGAGAACTTTATGGATCACAATGAGGGTCTCACAGTCAGTTTCAATATTCGCCAAATCTTCGACTCGTTGGGTGGTAAGGAGATCAGAGAAACTACCTTGGATGGTAACATGCCTCTGAGTGACATGAAGAGATTCAAGTTTAATCACGATGGATCAATGCCAACGGCTGTGGAATACTTTACAGCTCCATACGATCCGCTGTCTGCTAATGTTGCAAGTGACTCCTCTAAGTTCAGTGTCACTTTGAATCCCTTGCAAATTCGCACATTTATTATTAAATGGTCATATGGAGTCTAAGAAAAACGAAATAAATAAAAATATGTATGAGAATGGATTACTTTAATTGCCTGTTGTATATTTTTAGAGATCATATTTGTTTAATAATAGTTATCGCATGCAATATATAAGTTAAAACTCTAATACAAGCTTTAAAATAATTACTTATGCAAAAAAAATTATTATTCTTTGGCTTTTCATCAGCAGGAAAATTTACCAAGCTCAAAGTCTTTACTCTTAACACCTTTCTCCAGGCCGGACGATTTTAACCCTCAACGAACGAAATGTCAGTAAATATTGGCCATAAATTGTCCTGGCCAACAGCTGCGTGCTCAGTTTAAGGTCAAAAAACTGTGTGTTTCTTTTGGCTTCTGGCTACAATGGCTCCTGAAAATCAGCAGCAGATGTTTATTAAGTCACAACACAAGGAGCCGCTGGGCCTTGTCTGTTCTACCTGAGTATCTTATTTATTTTTGTGATGCGATTCGCAACACAAAATAACGCAACGCAAAAATCATGGAAGAAAACGGTGAATTCTTTCATTGTTAACAGATTACGGTGGTCCTGTGGCGCATTCTGTCCTTTATTTGCAATTCGTATCGGACTGAATAAAATAAACTTCTTGCAACACCTTCGAGTTCAACTTTTGGAACTCAACATTTATAAAAACAGCATACTAAGGCAAATATGTATTAATCTATGGCAATATGAAATTAAGTCAGTAAACTGATTGTTTCTATGGGAGCCATCACATATAGTAATATAATGTCACTCATTTTTTTTGTCCAAGTGTTATCCACTGAATGTTCCCAAATTAGCTATATATATATAAACTTATCCGTTTCTACCGGCTCCGGCCCAACTACTGGCTGCAGCAAAAGATGAATGTGTGAAATATTGCATTAAGATTGCTTTCTTTAAATACAGATTAACAGATATTTGCTTAAGCATCTTTTGCATTGGCAAAAAATTATTTACTCATCTGTCAAGTAAAAGACTTAGTTGTCAAATTGTCAATTATGTATGAAGAATATAATTCGCGCTAGAAAGATCACATTATGGGGTGATCTGGCAGCACTATCCAACAGCGTTGCCACTTATTTTAAATCATACCAGCGCATTAGCAGAATCATATTTAAAAGCTACTCCAAATATTAAATACTGCACATCGATATATCAACATTTTAATTTGTAATGTAATTAATTGAAACACAAATATAATTTATTATAAGTTTTATTACTTTGCAAGAAAAAAAACAAATAGATGGTAATACTAATATTGGGTTAATTGGGGTATTACCATTTATTATATATCGAAATAGAAAAATATCGTTAAAGTTCATATATCGATGTGCCGTATATCGAGAAAAGAAGGAAGAAACGAGTTCGCTTATAATTGACCGGGAAAAAATCAAACATCTATTGGTCTTTGGCCGTGCGACAAGCATAAGTACGGGTCTCGCAAAACGACGGCGGGATTAATGATCGGTGCAACAGAAGTGATTCGGGACTGACGTAAACTTGCGTATAATTTTAAATGTAAATCAAATTCAAGTGCTGCGCAGAAGTAAAGTAAAATTGTAAAAATTAAAAGTCAACTTATCATAATCGTATGCGTCGTGAATGTTAAATGTAAATTGGGCTTCAAATTTGTATCATCAATTTGCCTGTGCGTAAATGTGTTCGGCTTTGAGTATTTGTACTAACGCATACAAAAGCGTTTATGCTAGTGTGAGTGAAAATCGAAACGCGAGCGACTCAAGAAACGACGAAGACGACGACTCGACGCCACCGACGCAGCAGCTGAGTTAAAGAAACGAAAGTACATACACGCCACACTTACTTGCGCACATCAAGTAAAGAGAAGCGCAGATAAAGCCACCATTTTACCAGCAGTGAAAAAATAAAGAGCGCAAGGCAAAACAGCACACGCAAAGCATTCGAGATCGCCTTTGGATACAAAATAAAAAGCGTTTTGCATTAAAATTTTGATCGTAAAGCAGAAGATACGATAAAAGATGGCTAGTTTTCAAATACACAGTGACAACGAAAAGGAGAATCCAAAACCCATGAATTTCAAGGAAAAGGGCATAAAGCAGCAGCCTCTCGCCGTTATAAAGGAAAAGGCTCTTGCAACGCGCACCAATTTGATGGTACTCAGCACCAAAAATAACCAAGGCAATGTGCCGCGCAACAATTCCGCGGCACCCGGCAATATGGTAAGGTTCCAGCACATTGCCATCCTTATTTCGTCGTTGTGTGTAATTGTCATTCTAATGCAGCTGTCGCCTTAACATTTTGGTGGTGGTGAGATCACTGACTAGACACCAATGGTGGTGGGTTTTTTTTTATAGCCTCTCTGTCTGTCTGTCTATGCTTTCCCGATTGCACCTCAAAAAAATATAGTTTTATATATAATAAGTATTTGCAATTATTTTTACTCTTTATATGCATGTATGTGTGTTCCATTTTTTGCCGCCTAATCAAGAAAAGCTAACCTAGAAATGCACTGCGCAAAAGTGGATCTTGCGCGCGTTTTTTGTAGTTTACAAAAGTATAGGAACCGGCAGAGAAAAAAAAGGAAGCATCATATTAAAGCAAACAAGTAAATGTGACGTGCATTGCAATGCAATTACAGCACACACTCATGCACAAAGCAGGACAGAGAGTGAGAGAGAGAAAAATAGAGAGTGAAATGTGTTTAGGGAAGCCAGCAAAAGGCGCGCACAGTAAAACATCAACAACAACAAATGCCGTCGACGACTGCGCAGCCATACGTAACAGGATTTTTCAAAGAGGGGAGAATATTTAAGAAAGCGAGACAGCAACTGATCGCTCTCCTGCTGTTATAGTTGTTGTTTTCGTTGTAATGCTTCCCCTTCTAACACGCACACGTACACACAGGGCTGTAATTGCGTTACTTTTGTTACTTATTTGTTTTTTTTTTTTGTATTCTCGTTTTTTCTTTCTCGCAGACCTTTGGCGGCGCTAAGAAATTGAATGTGGTGGTGCCAGTGGTGGAGCAGTTCAAAAGCTTCTCCGTTTATGAGGACAATATCGATACACAGGTTCAAATAAACGCTGACAATCCGATAAGCAGCAATGTTGTCGATAAGGAGAATATACAACAACAAAAACCCTGTGGCAACCACACACTGTAAGTGCCTCTGACAGAGTCGTCTGAATGTTGATATTGCACTTATTTCACTTATGACTCCTCCACTTTGTACATTCTCTCCTTCAGTGCGTTCACCAGCCAAAATGTCTATGATTTGGTTGCCACGCCCATGTCCGTCACCGATGTGCTATCACCGATGTCTGTGGACCGTTCTATGGCCGATGCCAGCAGTATCAGCAGCTATCAGCTAACTGACGACAGCCTCTCCGAGGACAAGGATGCTGCTGCTCTTGCTGCTGTTGCAGCCATGCCTCGCAACGATCGTCAGCGCTTCTTCGAGGTGGTTGAGTATCAGTTGGATATTCTAGACAATTTCCGCCAGAGCGAGGTAAGTGGTTCCATATACTCGATATATATATATATATTTATTTTCAAGTACTTATTTTGAAAAGATTTGATAAGCGCACATTTCTTCTCTCTGTTGCAAATCTTTTGCTTAATGCTCACTCTGTGTGGTGTGTTCCTTGTCACGTATTCAAGCAAAGTTACATATGTATACCATACAGTTGTAAGTGTTGTATACATATAGACTACTACTACAACTACACACACACACATACACACTGTAAATAGCTGAGCCCAAACAGAGCTGAACCCTGCTGGGCACCCTCAGACTGCTGACGATTTCTTCGCGCGTCGTTGCCTTTTCTTTTTTTTTCCTGCCTGCATTGCTGGTTTTTTGGTGTTGCTTTTTTATCAGTTAAGGAAGAACACGCCCTTGTTAAGAACTCTGCGACTTTAGTGTTCTTCTATGTTGCCCTGTTTCTCGACTTTTGTTGCAACTCGTTTTTACGAAATGCCCGTTTCTTGACACGCTTTTTTTTATTAACTGCGCATTTAAAAAAAAAAATTGAATACGATTCTTAAAGTAATTTATGGAAAAATAACTTAGTAAATAGTAAGTGTTTTTAAGTTTCTCTGTTTTAAATGAAAATTTGTTTCTAGTTTTTTTAAAAACAGCAAACTTGAATAGACGTACTGCTATCCTTTCCAGCAATAATAGTAATTTTATAAAAAATTTTAAATGCATTTAATTTTTAAATTAATATTTATAATATATGGCTCCTCTTTGAAATTCTTGGAAAGTTTAAAGCATTCTTAGTTAGTTTTCCTTTCAAGCTAATCAGCCCAATCAATAATAGATAAAATGCAGTGTTTAATTTGTAATTTAAGCATTAATTATACATTTGAATTTGACTCGAATTTAATTTATTTTATTTAAATGCATTTGATCGTGTGTGGAATTGAGAAGCCAACACATTTCGAAAGGCTGGCGAAGAAATTCCACACACGGATCAGAGATTAACTAACGTGAGGTTTTGTTGAACTGATCGTAGAAATCGTCACTGACTGCATTGCTAAGCTGGACGAGGGCATCCTTGCGCTGTTGATCCTGTTCCATGGCGAGCTTGGCATTGGCATGCACCAGATCATCCAATTGCTGCTTGTGCTTGCGATCCATGTCGATCTTCTTGAGCATTAGGGTGCGATCCATATTCATGGCGTACTGTTCCCACTGTTTGTCCATCAGCTGTTTCTCCGTTTTGCGCTGCAACGTGTCCGCCAGCTGCTGTTCCTGGCCTTTGCGGAAGTCAAGCAGCTCCTCGGGTGTCATGCCCCGGTACATAAAGGCGATCTTTCGATTCGGATTGGAGCGTGACTGGGCAACGTCCGGATTCTCTGTCAGCATATCGCTGGATAGCATATTATAAATTTCGGCCATGTCATCCTCATATGCCTCCACTTTTTCGCGAGCACGATTTGCTTGCTTCTGCTTGGCCAGGTTGACGTTAAACTGGCGGATCTTGTTTATGATTTGATGACGCGTGTGATGATCCGATTTGGCCATCTCCTCAAGATGCTTGTCGCGACACTGGACACTCTCCATGTAAACAATGTCCGCTTGGCGACGTGCCTCCTCCGCCTGTTTGCGCTCCAGCACCTGCTGATCGAGCCAGGCGCGCTGCTGTTCCCGCTGCCTTATCATGCGATCGTTCTTGCGCAGATCTTCGCCATAAAAGATCTGTGCACTTGATATGCCCAGCGAATGGTCGGCGTCGGCAATGCGTGCCGGTTTTGATTTCTTGAGAAAATTGGGATCGTTGAGATCGAATTCACGTCGCTGATCCAAGCGCTGATAGCGACAACGATAATAGTTAAGATCCGAGTCGATAATGCGTTTCTCCTTCTCCTGTTCCTTAGCCTTGGCGGTAATCAGGCGCTTCTGCAGCTGCTCCTGCTCCTCGTAACGTTTATCACATTCCAGTTGCACACTTTGCTGCTTCTTCTTCTCCAATATCTGACGCTCCAAGGTGTCCAGATCAAGCTGCCATCGAGAGAGAAAATTTGCATATGAATCCAATGCGAGCTGAGATTCGTTGCTGCTCCTGTTGTACTCACCCCAAAGAGTCGCTGCCTAGCATTGAAGATGCGCTTCTTACGCTCCTCTTCGTACTGTTCGCGCTTCTGCAGTTTGACCGCCTCGCTTAGGTCATCCTTTGTGCACAAGGACATCTGCAGTGTCATCTTGTCCTTTAGAAACTCCGAATCTACACTTTCTACTAAATATATATACACAATTGGAAACTTGTAGTTGAGTTTGATTCAGTGTGAGAGTATTTTGCATTCTGATTTCCAAACCGGATTTGTGCCTTGAGTTTGTTTGCTCGGTTGCTTGGTCGGGTCGTTTTTGTTGATTGTTAATTGTTGATTTTTGGCTCGTAGCTTAGTTTCTCGTTTGTAGCATAACAACAAAAAGCACAACCCTCTTTAAAAACATAAAAAAAAAACCCTGAGCTGTCAGCGATATATAGCGAACCTTTTATTTTAACGGTAGAAATAATAAACATATTTTATGACCAAAATTACAACAGACATGTAGATTTTTATTAGATTGTTGGCTGTTGTTTTCTTGTAGTAGTTTCTATAAACTTTATAACCTATTTGACTAAATGACCTTTTTAACGAGGAACCGAAGTAAGATAAATATCATTTGATGACATAAATACAAATTTATTTTAATTAGATATATCTATAATCGTCGATAGCAATTTTTAAAGAAACTCTCAAACTTTAATCCTTAGCCTAGTTTTTAAATTAGAGGAACATAGCAAATATATCATGGCTTATCGGAAAACTTGGTTTATTTCCCTGTATACTTTACTTTACCCATGAGCTATGGCGTTTGGCGTGTCCAATAATCGTTAAATTGCCCATTAAATAAACACCTAATGTACAGCGTGTTTTGGCCACAAAAAAAAAAAGATTTGTGCGCCGGGCGTGGCGCAGCTCTTGGATTTTAATGCGGCGCACGTACAGCGAAATAACCAATAAACAAATAAAAATTGGTAAATTCGATTGGGGAAAACACTGACGGCGCAGGGGAATTAAAGAAGAGTTCGGTAAGCGTGCAACTTTGGTTCCCAAGAGTAGCCAAAGTTATTTGAAGTATTGCCTGCCAAATTCAAAGAAAGCAAATACAACCTATTTGCGGAAGGTGCAGAAAATTGCCAGCGTAGCAAAAGGTGTTAAGTTAAATATGTGTGTAATTGAATGAGTAAATTGGTAAACGTATTTTGTGTGCGATTCGTCTTAAAAATAAATTAAAGCCTACTTCATATGAGATTGAATATTTGATGTTGTGGATAAGAGCAACCCACCATTCGTTGAATTGTATTGCAACATTTTTATTTATATATTTTCCGTTTTCGTCCTTTGCAGAAGAAGCATCGCCCAAAACCGCAGTACATGCGTCGCCAGACTGACATCAATCATTCGATGCGCACCATTCTGGTTGATTGGCTGGTTGAGGTTGCCGAGGAATATAAACTGGATACCGAGACTCTGTACTTGTCTGTCTCATACTTGGATCGTTTCCTCAGCCAGATGTCCGTGAAGCGCTCCAAGCTGCAACTCGTTGGCACCGCTGCCATGTACATCGCCTCGTAAGTAACCAAATTGCAGCCATCCACTCTAACTCTGGCAAACTTGTAACCATTTCTCACGAATAGACAGGCGAGGATATATTAAGTGTGATTGATAGTTTGTTGGCGCTCACTCTAACTAATGAAATTATTGCACAAAATAGACCCATCACACAATAAGTAGCTTTTGACATGATTTATCATAAGCTGTAGAAATCATAATTTTCTGCACCATTTACCCTGTTTCTGTTTGGTTGTTAAAGTTTGCCACATCTATTTTACTACTTTCCATACAGGAAATATGAGGAGATTTACCCACCAGATGTTGGAGAGTTTGTCTTTCTCACCGACGACAGCTATACAAAGGCCCAGGTGCTGCGCATGGAGAATGTTTTCCTTAAAATTCTCTCCTTCAACTTGTGTGCGCCGACGCCCTATGTGTTGATCAACACCTATGCGGTGATGTGCGAGATGCCCGAGAAGCTAAAGTGCATGACTTTGGTAAGTTGGCCCCGTGTCAGCTTTTGACATCAATTGTGAAATTGTTACTTTTCGATTTGCAGTATATATGCGAGTTGTCACTGCTGGAGGGAGAAACTTATATGCAATATTTGCCATCATTGATTTCGGCTGCTTCACTGGCATATGCGCGACACTTTTTAGGCATGCCGATGTGGACGTCTCAGTTGGAGGAGATAACTAAATACTCATTGGACCAATTGAAGAATATCGTGTTCATGCTGTGCAAGACGCATAAGGCAGCCAAAGATCTGAGTACGCAGGCCATACAGGAAAAGTACAATAGGGACAAGTAAGTTGTGCAATTCATTTCATTCATTCATTAGTTGGTGGCTAACAAACGGTTTTTTAACTCCTTTGCAGATACAAGAAGGTGGCTTCAATCGCGTCCATTGAAATAAGCGAATCCGAAATCAATGATATTGTCAAGGATCATAATGCGACCAGTCAAATTAAGCCGGAAGCCAATTTGTTTTATAAGTTTTAAGTGTTTTTTACTTCATCATCAGCCATGATCAAATTGTATTTTAGGCTAGCGTTTTTAATGTACAACCATTCTATTAGATATATTCGTCGTAGTTACAAGTAAGATCAGTTACGATATTACTGCCAGCTGTCATGCGCACGCGCCTTTTTGCAACAACCACTGTCACCACCAAATCAATCTACCTGGACACATTGTATTTGCTGACTGGCCATATACAAGATGAGCTACCACAAAGAACTCTCAAACACCACAAAAAACCACAAATGCGATGAAGTTCAGGACGAGAGTTGGCAACGCAAAGCGTGCGCAGCAGCGAATGATTTTGGAGAGCAGCACAAACAAAAGGAATTAACACATAACTATAATCAGAAAATAATCGGAATCATTTGAGTTAATTTCTTGTTTGCTTTCATTATGTATTGTATATCTAACGTATTTATATATATATATATACCAAGATATGTATGTTAACAATAAGTCACATCATTTCACAACTAACACTCAGTCCAAATTAAATTATGCTATACATACATATTTAAATATATATTGCAAACTAAATAGGCTATAAATGTTCTGTGAACCCCTCGAAACAAATATATCAGTTTTACTTCAAAAACAAATAATATTTTACTTCCCCAACTAACTGAAACTGAACCGGTTTTTAGATTGTGTTTTTACCTACACAAATTTACATTTATTAATGACGCTTACTACAAGTTTAGTTCAACTTTTTTTTCTTATATTTAATAAGACAATATTTACCAATTTCCAAATAAGTTGCCCAGCATAGATGAATATATGTGTAACTCTCATTAACTAAAATCTGTCTTACATTTAATCACACTTGTAATTTGAATTTCGTTCGACATAAATAATAAAATTCAGTGGCTAAAGTCCATAAAAGAGGCAAATCTGAGTTTAAATATTTGTTGTTATTATTGCAAGTGATAGCATGATTGTTCATATACACCTGAAGTTAAACAAGAAGCAGCATTTTAAACATGTAGAATTTATTTTTACCGAATAAACATACAGCATTGATTGGTTTTAAGTAGTACACAGCATTTTATGTGTGAATGTTTAACAAGTTAGTTGATATTTTGATTCAATCAATGAAATTAACATACTCGTGCTTAAGGGAAAGTGACGTGATTTGCAAGTGAATTGAACGAATTTTGTGAATGAATTGAATAATTATTGCACTCGTGGTTTGTGTTTACCAAATCAGAGTTCAACGACAATTGCTGGCTTATGTAAAACCCATTAAAATGAAAATTTGTAGCTCTTCATGCATAACAGTAACAATTGTTTATTTCAAAATTAAAAACAAAGCAAAATGCGGCATTTGTTCAATTCACATAGAAATAACTGCGGCGAGGACTATTTATGGTTAACTTGTCTCGATTCAAATGCAAATGTAAAACTCCTGAGCATAGAGAGAGAGATTGACAGCACAGAAATGCAAGTTATGTCGCCTCCAAATGAATGTGTGTGTTTTCCCTCCCATGTGTGCTGATGGTGTGGAGCCTTCTTAATACGCAAAACGTGTGTCCGGATGATAGCCGAGCTTGTCTAGCGCTGGATTGCAGGCAAAGTTGATCATGGGCGGCGGTCCACAGAGTAGCACAATTGTATCATCGCTGGCCGGCAGCAGATGAGCAGCAATCATTTCATCATTGATGAATCCAACGCTGTATGTCCAACCTAATTGGGATTACAAGAAATAAAGTACAAATGGATTAGATGCTCAACTCAATTTGATTGTTCTTGGTTTTGTCAAGACCTACACTTAACCGTTCGCCTTGCATTGTGATATGAAATCATTAAAATTGAAATCAACATTAATTATTTTTTGTGCGGCTGACGCATAAATAAAATATATATGTACAGATGATAGCTGTTAGTTGGACTTAATAGCTAAAACGTAGCTCGGATCGATGGCCGATCCGTTCGAGGCCAGGTATACACGCATAGTTGACCATTGGCGGCGGTCCGCACAGCAGACACAGCGTATCTGGATGCGGCGGATAAAGTTGCTCGACCATCATCTCATCGTTGATATGGCCTGTATTGTAGGACCAGGCTATGAAACGTTCGTGCGCCGTGCGGGGCATCCGTTGGAGAGCAGCATGTGGCATGAGGAGCAAACACAAGATACTTAACATAATAGATGGCTTTTTTTTTTTTGTATTATCATTACGATCGCTACACGTGAGTAAGATGAAAATGCGACCTTATTGTGATTACATACATACATGAATACATTCTTAATCTCAACAAGAATCTTAAGTTGCCTAGTAACAATAAGCTTGTAATATTATTCACATTCTAAAAACAAAGACTAACTTTGACTAACAGACTTTTAACAAATGAAATACAATAATAATTAAAGTTAAAATCACTTCACTTAGACTTCTAAACAAAAAAGGTTTGCATATAATGAACATGACATTGACTGGATGACTGATTTATGTCCAATATGTGTTCGGAGGGCAGACGCTGCTCACCTTCGGCTGCTTTGTCCACAGTGTACCAGACATTAAACTGGTCGGGATATTTCCTGGACAGCTCATCCAGTTCGGCGCGCAGCAAAATATCCTCTTCACTCTACAAAACGCAAGGCATAATAATATTAAATTGAATTAAGATCATATTCATTTCTGCACTTACCTGATTCGCAAAGATCAGTGCCAGTTGCGTGGTGTCCTTGTCGCTGTGCTTGAGCACTTCGCGCACCAGTTGCAACATGGGTGTAATTCCGGTGCCACCGGCAATCATGTTGACACGCCTGGCGGTCACCAGTTTGGGCGGATCCTTGCGCAACTTCTTAATGGAGAAGGTGCCATTGCCCAAATACTGCAATCTACCCGACGGTCCACGGAACGAAATCTTATCGCCCAGCTCCATTTGCTCCAAATGCTGTGTCATCTTACCACCAGCCGGAAATCTGGGATTGGTGTCCTTAAAGTATACCTTGACCACCAAGTCCACATAGCCAACATCATCATCCGATGAAATGGGCGTATACGGTCGTATCACAAGCTCATTATCGATGGTCGCTATCAGATGAATGTGTTGGCCAACTGGCAAGCCCAGTATATGCTGCTTGGATGGTAATCCAAAGCGGAAACGTCTCGTATCATGGCTGAGCACCTCCTTCTCAATCAGCGGCAGCTGATACTTGTCATTCGCATCAACGAGCGTCCTCAAACGTGCCGTTCGATTTGGTTCCCGGCGCGGTTTCGTCGACTTCTTGTTAATCAAATAGTGGACTATCAAAGCGCCGGCAATCACAGCCACAACACCCACCGCAATGGGTACAAACTGGAAAAACAATAAACAGAAACTTTAGTATACAAGTTAAAACTCTAATTTATGTAAATGTTAGTAGTGCATAAGTTTCTATTATGCAAGTGAAATAACTGTTTAAATATTATTTGTCATCATGTCATCATGTCATGTGCATTTCGAATATGTGGACTTATATTAATATTTTATGTAAGTACTCGTTTAGAAATAAACTGCTGTTGCTGATTAAAGTTCAAACTGTGCTGTTTGCGTAGAACCTGATCTGATCTAATGGATTACAATTTTTCACAACAATAGCAAAACTCAAAGAAAATTCAGTTTGTGGATTTGTCTTGGCGTTTGCGGTTTATGTGAAGCCAAACATAATTGAGGTTATCTCAGCTGGCAAAGACACTAAATGACACTATAACTGTCTCGGCCGTGACCTTGAAACTGTAATCCACTTTAATATTTCGATAGCGCGCATATTTCACAATGCACTTGACACCCAAAGCGCTGCGACATATATTAATTAACTATGACGTCACAGATAAACAGAGAGAAAGTTAAGAGAGACAAAAAATAAAAGATCGGCTTTGGTCTCTTTAAGCGAGCGTGGCACCTGCCCGTTATGGCTCTCAATTGAAATTTGCTTTGAACTTACATCGAAATCCGTCATTTTTCACACAATCACTTGCAATTGAAATTATTCAAGTATTTTTAATTTGACCGACTACCAATAGAAATATCAAACGTTTGATCAACCGCCTGCCGCTGTGCGCAATTTCCAATTAAAATGAAGTCGAAGCGGAGGAGTCAACACGCCGGGCGCTGAGCATTCAAGATTGCGTAGCAAACAGTGCTGGCAAAAAGTTAACTGACAAACGTAAAGTAACCTAGTCCGACTATTGTTCCAGTTCCCTGGAAAAATCCATTTCAGTTGTAATAAAATTTAACTTGCATTCTATTGCAAAGGATATCAATCTGAAAAGTAATTTGATTTTTATAATATTGTAATTTATTGGCAAATACATACGTCCTACACTGTGAAACGTACACTTTTTTGTAACGATGATAAACAAAAACGTAGTAGTGCCTGAGCGTAACAGAGAGAGAGATATAGACAAAAAATAGGCAGTAAATTGAACAGAGTAAAATGAATGTAGTCGCCGTCGACTAGCAGAGTTTTAAGAGAGCCCTTAACTTTTGCATCAGAGAGCGGATCAGATGCGTGATCAGCTGAGTTGTAAGTTTGAATATCAAACCGTGACGTCGACGTGACGTACCACACGCAAACATTTACATTAATTTTTAAAGCTATGTTTATGTGTAATCATAAAAATGTGTGTTGAATACTGGTTATTAACAGAAATCTGTTAATAATCGTAAGCTGCCGATTGAGTTCCTTTTAGGTAATGTCATTTTACTGATTAAAGAAAAATATATAATACACCTTACTAATCATGATGGGCATGACGTAATTTGACAATGTGGTCTCAAACGCAAATATTTTACATTTCGTGTTTTATTTGTGTATATTTCTGGTCTATCCGCATTTTCTTTGCTTTCTTTTGTGGGACATACCAAATATATAAATATAAACAAAGTTATTTTTAAGAATTATGAAATAGCTACTCAAAATTGTTATGCGCGTGCGAGAGATTAGATGAAGCAGGGGACGGGCCGTGGCAAGGGGTAATCAGGAATTATGCAAAGGACGCATTTAAACTTGTTTCGTAACTTACATTGCTCTCAATGAGACGTGCCATGTTTAAAGCCTGGCTGTGCGGAAATTTATCAATGCACTTTTTGGATTATTAATTATATAATTCGTAAATTAGAGCGATGGACACATCACATAACACTGACGAACAGAACGACCGAAGTTTTATTTGAAAACTCGATGCAGGTCCATCGGGAATGTTAAAGCAATTGTTTGGTTTGGCCACCAAATGTACACTCTCTTCTTTCTCTTGCGTTTGACTCGCGTATTTCGCTCTTTATTTGCTCTTTGACTACTCTTTGTGTTGCTAGTGACACCCTTAGCTGAATGAAATTGATTTTGGTTATATTGTTGTTATGAGACTCCGTACAAACTAATGTAATTTCAAATTTGTTCAGCCTGATTGAACTTAAAAAAAACAGTCAGCCTTGTTGCCAAACTTATTTATTAATGTATTAAACTTTTTGTGTTGCTACGCTTGCCATACAATATCGACTATCGAGTTCCGCATCGAAGCAACTCTGGCTAAAAAATAAATCGATAGTATAAACTAATATCGCACCGCTATATTCTTTCTTTCGTGTACGAACGTCGCAAGGTGTAACATGGCGTAAGTAGACTGCGTAAAATAATTTCTTAAAAATTAAAAACATCTTAAGTATTTAAAAGAATGTAAGGCAGCATTATTCTTGATTTAATGCTGCATTATGTATTCTTCACAATATTTGTGGTGTTTGGCAATCAGAAACCAGCTTTTTGGACAATCATCAATGACCACATCAGTTTGGAAATGATTGCAATAGAAAACATAAATTTTGTGCCAAATATGTAACTAACTCATGCCAGTTGCAACCATTTGCGCAATGTTTGAACAAACATATAACACTATCATAATGTAGTTTGCAATTAACGATTAAATTTAAATTACAGATCGAAAGTGTCTCGTGACACGCTCCTCGAGGGCGTCAGTGGACTGCTGGAGGCTTCGCTAAAGAAGAAGCGCGGCTTCTTGGAGACGGTCGAATTGCAAATTGGCCTGAAGAACTACGATCCCCAAAAGGATAAGCGTTTCTCTGGCACTGTTAAGTACGTTGGCTAAATTAACCTACGCTGTTAACCAAGAGATGAGAGTTATTTCTGTTGGCTACACAGTGTTAGGTAGTCGAATGTGTGTGACTTTCTGTGTGTGTGTATTCACAGCTCACACACACTTCGGCGGACCTGCACTCAGGGTCTTAAAATCAAACTGAGAAGGTAGTAGTAATGCTACCGATCCTCTAAATGATTTAATTGAATTTAATAACAAACGCCTGGCTCCTCTGCGAGCTGTGTAAGTTTAGCCTAAACGAAATTTGTCTTTTTGGATTTGTTTGCATTTTAAAATTTGTTCTGCTTGCTAAACATTTCTGTTTCTTTTTGCAGGCTAAAGCACATCCCACGTCCCAAGATGAAGGTGTGCATTTTGGGTGACCAGCAGCATTGCGATGAAGCCAAGGCCAATGGCGTTGAGTTCATGGATGCTGAGGCCCTGAAGAAGCTGAACAAGAACAAGAAGCTGGTGAAGAAACTGGCCAAGTCCTATGATGCCTTCCTCGCCTCCGAATCCCTGATCAAGCAGATTCCACGTCTCTTGGGTCCCGGTCTGAACAAGGCTGGCAAGTTCCCTGGTCTGTTGTCGCACCAGGAATCGATGATGGGCAAAATTGAGGAGGTCAAGTCCACAATTAAGTTCCAGATGAAGAAGGTCTTGTGCCTGTCCGTTGCCGTTGGACACGTTGAAATGAAACAGGATGAGCTCTCCCAGAACGTCAGCTTGTCTATCAATTTCTTGGTCTCCCTGCTCAAGAAGAACTGGCAGAACGTGCGTTCCCTGCACATCAAGTCATCTATGGGCCCACCCCAGCGTCTGTACTAAATATTTGTACTCGCATGATAACTTTTTAAACAAATAAACTATACATTTTTTTAATGTACAAGAATCGATTGTTATTAATTTCTGGCTCTGAAGGGAGCCTCCCTAAAGAATATATATTTGTTAATGAAATGGAGAATATAAATTTAAAGTTAAAGTTTTCAAAATGTACCTGCTGCTTACTAAGATGTTGGATAAATTTAGAGACTCAGTTCAATTTATTCGATTGAAAACTAGTTCGAATACAATATTCGAGAGGTTTAAATAGGTTTGTTGATATTCGTTGGGTCGATACAAAAATATGTCTATTAACAAAAATCATATGATATGGATGAATTTTTATAAATTATATGTGGCCTACTATTTAATTGATTATTATTTGAAAGGCTAAGTTGTTTAAATTTGATCTGTCTCCGACAAGGCGATATCTTTCATTCCAAATTGGAACTCTCTTTATTCTTAATTATCTCTGATATCCGCTTGATTATATAGGCCATGGCTAGATTGGTTTAGTTATTATTGCTGATCAGGAATATATACAAGTGTTGGGATTGCAGATGCTGTCTTTTTCCCCTTTAATACCTAAAGACAACTCAAATTCTTCTTTCTCATTTTAATTTTTAAATATTTATTTAGAGAGAGTTTGATTTATTATTAATTATTGGAGGGTTGGGTGCTACCAGAGGAATGGTGAACGTTCGCGCAGGATGCGTAATCCGTAGCGCTGCCACTCATGCTGGGAGATCCACAGCTCGCGTGCGGTCTCCAGCACGGACATGATGGCGGCGCCCTTCCAAGCGACCATGCCCACATCCATGCCCTTGAGGAAGACATTCACTTCGAGACCGGGCGGCACTTGCTGAACAATGCGCTGCTCCAGCCAGGCGGCAAGGCCACGCATCTTGGCACTGCTGCCCACCAGCAGAATCGAGCCAAACATTTTGCGACGCGTCTCGTAGCTACCACAGCGTCCAATTGCATAGATGATGGCCTGATCCAGAGGCACCACTTGCCTCCCAGCAGTATAATACCCAGAGTTATTTGTCTTGGACGAAGCCTGCTGCTGATGTTGGTGCGGCTGCTGCTGCGAGCTGTTGTTGCTGTTGCTGTTGAGTTGCGTCTCCTCCTGATCGACCACAATGAGCAGCTCTTCATCGTCGGCAGTGATGGGCACCTGGGCATGTCTCGGCATGCTGTTATTCAACATGTTGCCCATGTCAAGTGCTCGCACCCCGTTCCGGCGACCCGTCTCCCGCAGATATTCCGCATCGAAACAATCCTCGCAATCATATTGCTCCTGCACTGATTGCTGGGTGTGAACCTCACGCGATTTGCCCGTTATGTTGAGCAGCTCGGTGTGGAAGAGGGCCAGTGGCGCCATGATAACCTCATCGCCCACCTGCAGCGTGTAGCGCACCCATTGCCCGCTGGTCTGGCGCAACATGAAATGTTTCTCCTGGGCTCCACACACATTGGCATTTAGGTGGCAGAAGCGCTCCTTAAGGTCATCCAGCAGCTGGGCATCCACATAGCTCTTGTGAACACTGCACTCGCGATAGGGAAACCCACATTTGCGCAGCAGCATGAGCAGTACCTGGTCAATATCGCCGCCCCCATAATCAAGTCGGACACGTGCATCCAGCTGCGAGATACCATCCTCAATGCAGGCAATCGAAATCTTCTGGGCACCAATGTCTACGACGCACCCGTATCCAATGCCGGCGCCATACGTGGCCGCCACGCTGTCCTGGACAAGAAAGCAGCGCTGGAATCCCATGCGCTGGAGGAGCAGTGTCATTGACTCGCGCAGATGTCGCCGCACATAGACATCGTTAACGACGAGGACAGCGCTGTGGGTGCTCAAATCCCGTCGTGGTATTCCCAGACGTTGCTCCAGTGCGTGGCTCCAAATGCGCTCCAGATGCGACAGCGTCGCCTGCAGCGATCCACCTTGCTGGTCGTGCACATTCAGCTCGCCCCGCCGTATCGGAAAGTGTATGTCATAGTTAAGTGCCTCGCTGGCATTGAGACGGAGTATTTGCTCGTCGTAGAGCACATCGAGTGGTTCGCTCGGCATCTCTTCGCTGGGCATCGGTGATGGAATCTGTTCGGCGGTGCTGCTGCGATTAAAATGTGCAAGCTGCTGGGGAGGGGTTGCAACACGCAAGCGATTCTGGTCGTCAACAATGCAGTGCTGAAGTATGCGCGAGACGGCCAAACGCTGCTCCTCGAATTCCAGCTGCAGACGATCGGCCTGGACGTTGTCCAGCGGCGGCAGCAGTGGATCATGATGTGGAGCGTCGAGCGCTTCATGTCGCCTATAGGCGACCGCATGTAGCATGGTCAGCGGATTGAGGTCGGCAGCGCGGCCAATGCGCAAATGCTGCGAGCCCGGATGTATTATAATAATCTTGGGCACCTCCAGTGGCTGACCGAGCGGTTGAGTGGGAAGCGGCGCTCGGCCGCTGCTCGTGCTGCTAGCACGCGATCGCCTGCGGCAACAATTGGTGGTAATTAAGATGGATTAAGTTAGTCATTGCGACATCTGGTTGTCTACTTACTGCATTATTTAATGGGAATGTGCGGCGACAATCGCTGCAATGTTTTTTGTGGACTTGCATGTTTCTCGATGATATCGATTGCAAATATTTATACTAATTGCTTAGTATGGCAGACTCAAAAATTACAACCTTATTTGTTATCAATATAAATGCGTGTAAATCAGGTAATGAAGTTGGCAGGACTTTAGAAAAATATTTAATAATGAAAAGCTTAATTTATTATTGGCTTCGTTAATATAACATATTTAAATACAACTCTTTCACCACCTAAACTGTGTCATCGATTGCAGACATATATAGTATACTCGATAAGCCGCATTTCGACAGCTATCGTTAAAATGCGGGTGGGAAATTTAAAAATTCGAATAAAGACAATTTGTTTTGGAATTCATAAATATTAAATTAACGAAACTTAAATTTCTTAATATATGCACAAATATTAACCTTAGTTCATTTGCTTAACGTGTAAATTACATTTCTGTGGAGCTAATGGTGCGTGCCAGAAAATCGCGTACTTTTAACGCTTGCTCGGCAGCTTCACTGTTGTCCGGTTGGGAAACGATTGGCGGCGACCTGAACCTGGAGACGTCCACAGTGTTGCCCCATTCGAGCATATGGGGTTCGCTGAGCTCCTCAAGCAGATTGTGTAACACTGTGGCAGCTGTAATAATGCAGGCAGCTGTCTGGAAACTGATGTCCAAGGGCTGGCTGAGGAATCGCCAGCGCGACATAAGTCGATGCAGGGAGCAATCGCTGAGCTCCTGCAGATGATCGGCAACCTCGTTAAAGTCGTACTCGTGCGGTGCCACCGGGTCCGCATAACGTTGCAACAGCCAAGGACGCAGCGGATAGTTTTGATTGATGGGCGCCAGCACAAAAGCGGGTACTTTTCGCTTGTTGATGCTGCGACGTGGCAGCAACGCCAACGGATTCGGCATCTCCGAAAATAAGGGCGAGAGTGGCATTCTCCCGTGATTGTTTACCAGTTGCAACTCACGGAACAGCATGCGATCATCCAGGAGGAACTCCATGCGCAACGATGGACCGTCTTCTGCAAAATGCTTTGCTTTGCCACGCAATGGAATGCAGCAGACGCCCAGCATTCCAACCAGAGCGGCCGGCATGTTGCACTCCCTATGAAAACCGGCAACGACATTGTCACAATCCGCCACGGTCTGTGGCAGCATGCGCAACGCCTTCCCCAAGCTGGACATTACAGCGTTGCAGAAGATCTTCAGGCACTTGATGGTGCGGGCACGCGGCAACGCAAACTGATCCGAGATGATAGAGATGCGTTTACCACTGGCCAGAAAATAGAGGGCTAGACCCACACACTTATCCGCCGAGATCGGATGTGGCACGGCGGTGGTCAGCTCAGGCGCAAGTTGCAGTGTAGGTGCCAATTGGCTGCACAGCGAGCGGAATGTGCTGCGCGAGACGTGCAGGCTGTCAAGGAACTCCTCATCGCTAAATTTCGGTATTTGATGCTCCCAGAACAATGTCTTTTTGCCAGTTGCTCCACTTGCTTGAGTGGCATTGGGGCTTTGATGGGCTGTCGTCTGGCTCTCTTCGGTGTTCTGCAGCTGGATATGCTTCATGCGCAGCATGACAAACATTTGCATATAATTCGTTTGCAACTCGATCATTTGTTGCATGAAAAACGTGCGCATTTTTTTTAGTTGCATTCGCATTCGCTGCTGGCGACGTCTTCGATTTGTTACCACTATGTGTTGCAGGTGCCGCACATGTTGTCTTATTAGCGAGGCAAGTTTCTGTTTGCGCTGTTGCAGAGCTTTACTTTTACATTTTGAGGAGCTTTTCATTAATTTGGAAAATGCATCCGTTAAATTGTTGTTTATTAATTTCAGCTCTTCGTCCATTTTATAGTTGTTGTGTGACCGTATTCTGTTAAACAATAAATACCAACCTATCGATTAAGATTATGTTCTATTCTATAAACAAACAAAACAGATAAATTTGTTATATTTTCAATTTCATTTGTATTGTGAACTAGAAAATTTAATCTTCAAATGCTTCATTTTTTCATTGACTATATCAATCAACCTAATGCAGATCATAATAACATTAATGCAACCGATAAGCTATTTTGGTTAATTTGCGTATGATATCGATAAATCAATATTTAAAATCGGCAACATTTCTTATTGAAGCCGGCCGTGGCACATTCCTTCCTAAAATGAACAGTAGAAGCAATATTGATGAGTTTCAAAATGGAGTTACACATGCAATCACCTCCACGCCGATTCTCCCCGCGTTGTCAGCGTTGCAAAAGGCGCTCATTGAATATTCAACGGTGTCGTCTCGACTGCTTTTCATACAGGATCCATGCGTTTTTAAGGATTTCCAACACGCATCGGGAGCCCTGAACAACTATTCGACAGTGGAACTGTCAGAAATAGTGTTGAAAACAATTCTACCAAATGTGCATGACTATCAGTTGCCGGAGACGGTAAGAAAACGCTTGAAATTGCTGAAACTGAATCCATGCTTCCGAAGCACCCCACGCGGCTATCAATACACGCCACAATGCCAGGAAAATCCTTTTGCACTGCAGCCTACAGTCGATTTCAGTCTCCCCGACCAACTACCGAAATTACTGGTGAGTTTCGAGTGTGAGTTCCATTAAAGATATGTATTATAAAGTCTTTTTTTTTTGTTTTGCAGTCTGCCCAGCGATCTCGTCCAAGCAGTGAATTCGCATCACACACAATGCTGCTCGATCGTCAAGTTGTTGGGCCCCAATTCGAGATTAGCTATGAGATTGCCGCACTACTCTCGGCCCTGCTCTCCACGGACAATGAGCTGTCTTCCGGCGGGTTGCACGATCGCCAGCAAATTCAAAAGCGGTTAAGACAAGCAAAACACAATTTCGAGTCAACGGGTAACATGTTTCCATACCGCAATAATATCGAATTGCTCACAAATAACATTGCCACATTCGAGAAGATTAAAAAGAAGCTTTGCAATACTTTGTAAATTGAAACTAAAATTGCTTAAATTATGTTCAAATAATAATTTTTTAATATGTGTAAAATGACTGCTTCGCATACAACTTGCTATTTTATCTATATTTTTTATATATAAACTAAACATTTATATTTATAAATTAAGCTATTAATGTTAAATTAAATTTATTAGCAACTAATGTAATTTATTGTTAAAAATTAACAATTAACAATTGTTTTATATTATTTTTACTAACGTTTTCAAATTTTTTTGATTTTGGTAAACCCCACAATCAGTTTCTATTAATCGAAAATTTATTTGTGTTTTTGTATTAAGACCAATCTACGATCTTCAAAGCAATGGCAGCAACAGGTAAGCAAGCAGCAGGTAGTCAAATTGGAGTGAGTGCTGCGATCGACTCTCACGTGTGCGTCTTGTACTCTTTGGCTCAGATTATCGCTCTCCCATCAGGGGCCAGCTTCAGTTTGATTTCGGTTTTAGCATTCAGTCGCAAACTACGTTTAACCAAAGATAGACAGACGGGTCTGTCGCTGCGGGTTCGCCATTTCGTTTCGGTCTCAAAAAAAAGTCAACATTCGTTGTTGGGTAACGGGCGTGCGAGAGAAAGAGCCAGAAGTAGAGAGGGGACGCGAAAGTGCGGAGAGTGGCTCGTAATGTCTGCCAAAGCGTAACGAAAATTTTCAAGCCAACAACAACAAACACATAGTTTAAAGGCATTTTCTGTTTCGAGTTTGTGTGTGAAAAGTGCACAAAAGTAACCAAACAGCAGCCAACAACAACATCAGCAAGTGGCTAAATGAAAATGTAAAAGGTATAAGAAAGTTTCTTTAAAATTCAATATTTAATTATTAAAATTAATGGCTAAAAATGGCTTGTGCAAAATAAATGTGCTCAAAATGTATGCGAAAATTTACACGTAAATTGCCATTTGCTCACCTGCAGTTTTGTAGCTGTGTATGTGCCTCTGTGTGTTTGTATGTGTCGTGTGTGTGTGAGTTTGTATTGTTCCATAGTTGTAAACCAGTTGCAAATTGCAACGTGTTTTCTTGTTTTCCAAAGACACGATAATAAAAAAATCTCCATTGGAAAAATGAGAAGCGATTAAAATTAAAAAATTAAAAACTATAATAATTGCAAACTGTGATTTTACAAAAAAAAACTTCTTAAGCAAAAAATTAAAAATTATTATGAGTAAACAAATAAACAATCTGTATAGCTACAAACTGTATAGCTACAAAATGTATCTGTGCACTGTAAGATAAAAGCACAAAAAGATAAAAATACATAAGAAATATTTTGCACGATTATTTTTTGCTGCTTTGTTGGCCAATCGTGATATGTGACCAATAATATAAGCACGTTCAAAACCCGTGTTAACACATAAAAAAAAACAAAACAAATGAAAACCCAAGCAAAGACAAAAACAAAAAGTAAAATCTATGTTGAGAGAATATCGAATATTTGACTTCATCTTTTTGGGCAATGAGATCATTAAAACCGACTTGTCTAATCTCACTGAACAAGAGAGCGAGAGATAAAGAGAGAGCATGAGCGAAAGAGGGGCATGTTTAAGCCGTGCTCTGCTGGAGCGTAAAAGGTCGACATATGTGTTATTGTCCCAAAATAATAATCAAAACATCAATAAAGTGCGTTTACACATCAAAAAATTGCACGGTGACAACAAAAGTATTTTTTAAAAGCATTTTATATATTTAGATACGTGGGAAATACATATGTTCTTTTTTCATATAGATATACTTTTTATCGTTTATGGAGTTCGTGTGTAGGTGTAAACGATCAAAAAGCGCACGTAACTTTTTATATTTATTTATTTATTTTTTGCTTTCGCAAGAAACAAGCAACAATAACAAAGGGATCGCTCAGTGAGAAGAAAAACGCTCGCTTTAAGTTGAGCCTAAATTTAAATTGCTAATGAATTGAGCCGGTGTAGTTCCATGACATATCAGCCATACAAGGCAACATATGTATTAAAACAAAAAACAGAGAAGCAGACATATATATGCATTTTTATATGTACAGATTTCTAGTAGAGGCTACTACAACTCATAATTAAGATCTCTTTGCAGATTCTTGGCGCTTTTTCTGTCGTTTTGCATATCTCAAGTTGTCTGCTTTCAAAAGGGCCAGTTTGCTGCCAAGGTAATCAAGGTTGATGACGGTTCGTTTGGGATGAAATGTAGAAGTATCGCCCCTAATGAGCATGCAAAAGATATTATAATATAAATAAGAAATAAATTTAATACAACATTAGAAAACATCACTTAAAGTAGCCAGACATGTTTTGAGTTGTATGATAAATTAAAGATTTATGAGGTATACGTCATGCCACCAAACAAATGTAAAAGCTCAGCTCGAAGTCAACAGAAAATGAACTATTCTTAAATGTACGATATTCGCTCTCAGTCTGCTAAGATCCGCTTACGCTCCGTGAATGCAAAACTCACCTGTTTCGCAACTCTCTCATCATCTGTCGCTCTCTTTTTCGCTCTATATATACGATATTAGCGCAAGCCCAAAACTCAACCTCAGGTTCATTTGTTTTGTTTTCGCATTGTCTGCACAAACATTTTTTGCATTTTTTCATGTATTTAATCATGCTATACAGAACACATACCAATCAAGCAGCAGTAACAGCAACATATATAACTGTCCAAAAGCAACACAAAACTGGCAAAAACAAAATAAACTTTCATTAGCGTTGTGTGCTGTTGTTAAACATTTGACAAGCCCCGCTAACTTTTCGAACTACGTATTGGCCTGTAAAAAAGAAATTCATCATTTGCTTGGTTGAAAGGCGTCACCGTTGACGCCTGATCGCCGCGACACAGTGGTTAGAAATTATCAAACATGGTGATGATTATTGTTAGCGTATTTACTAAAATTTAAATGTAAAGGTATAGTCTTAAGTTGACACATTAGTAATTCTGCTAGATTAGTTATACGAATCTATTGGAACTAATTCCATTTTTAACCATTTTATGATTATGCTAAAAACTTGGCAAAAATACAAAAGATCAAATTAATAAAAAACCGGAGAATTAAAGACAATATTCTTATCTTCTATAAAAAGACAATATAATAAACACAAATAAGAGAAATTAAAACAATATTTTTATATATATATTTTTTATCAGAATTAACAAAAAAAAAAAATCGTCAAGGCAATCATTTCACTTTTTACATCACCTTGTTTTCCCACTGTGCCCAGTAGCTGCTACTGCTTTCTGTTGCTTTTATCGTAAGTCAGCTGCTCATCACGTTTAGCTCAGTTCGGCTCGGTTAGTTTAGTTGTCCGTGACATGGGTTCGTCTTGGGTCTGTTGGGTGTCTGTGGACATTGTACACTGCTGCTGCTGAATGGTCTTTAACGTGCCCGAAATGCGAGTGCGTTTTTTTTATTGTCCATTTCATTTGCGCGCACTTTCCTCTAACTGTTTGCGCACCTCTCTCTGTGAGTGTGTGTGTGTGTTTAAGTTATAGAAAACGCGTTAGTGCGCGAGTTTTAAATGCTTTTCACAACTTTTACCAATGTTCGTTGATATTTTTGTTTGTTCCGTCGCTTTCTTACAGATCCAGCGCCACAAAAGAAAACTTGAAATTTCTTGCGTAGCCATCGAATCCATTGCAAGTTTTTGGGCCGCAGATACATCCGCTTGGCAGCCAAAACCAACAGCAGCCGCCAGTTGCACAATTCCAGCAATTACATACTCACATAATACTATACATATAACTGATGTTAGACGTTGCCAAGTCAAAATGCGCGTATCCAACAGATACCAGTCATCACAATCATCATCATCATTATCATCACCGACAACAGCAGCAGCAACAGCAGCAACGGCAACGACAGCAATTGCATCTTACCAAAGTCTAAGCACGCACATTGAAGTAATTGCAGCAGCTGGCCAGCATTGTGTATAATGAGTCAAAATGTGGCCGATAGTCTGGTGAGTACCATTGTTCAACTTTAAGACTATAAGTATCTATGTATCTATGTATCTCTGAAATTCCTCAAGCATAGAAAGTAAACTCGAAAGTAGCTTTAAGTTCAGTCGAGAAAGGTAAACTGTCAGATACAACTGCTAATTACTTGCACTAACATTAATAATATATATGCCAAGTCTGTTTTGCTATAAATAGCCACACTCAGTCCGAATGTAGATCGTTAAGGCCAACTCAAACCAATTCCATAAATATATATAATTTTTTTGTATATTTTTTTTAATTATTAGCTCGATTTTCGACTATTAAAAGATGAATGTCATTATTTATGTATAAGTCTATTTAAATTCACCTTGTTAAACATGACAACAAATAATAATATCTCTTATCTAAATATAAGAAGAAAGATTGACAGTTTTTTCTACTTTTTTTTTAAATTTATTTTGCTTGTGCATCTTTTGATTGCATTGTTTGGTTGGTGGGCCTTTTGTCATTGCATCGCTAATTGATCAATTGATCCCATTTTATACATTTTTACCTAATACATGGAAAACAACTCATTTTATTGGCGCTTACATAAATATAGGTTTATTCATTTTAGTATGTTTATTCGATTGAATTGATTGTATTTGAGTGGCTCTCTCTTTTATATTCGGCATGAAAGACCAGACCCATCCATGTAAAGCAAAATTTACATAATTATATAACAGAGTTCCCCATATAAATTTGTGGTTACTTTGGAACGTGGAAAAATGTTTGAATTTGTTATCACGTAAATCAACTTAAATAAAAGCATGGAATGTCTTCAAATTTCAAGGGACCCATAAATATTGTTGGAAGAAAAATGTTTAAAATGTTTATTGTTATGTGTAAAAGGTTACTTTGGGAATGAAATCGCATATCTTTGTGAAACTCCTCTGCATTTCTCACATCTGATTAAGAAAATAAATTTAAAAAGCCGCTAAATATGTATGACTGATATGAAAAAAGAGCGTAACTATTTAATATATTCAAACCTCTTAAAATTGCTAAGAGAGAATTATTCACTCTATTTAAATTTCGTTAGTATGTGTATGTAAATAAGAGGCGCTGAGCGCATGTACAATTTTTTAACAGAGCGCACCAGAAATGAGAGAGCCGTCTATCAAAACATAAACAGAGCGTAATGGGGATAACACGAGTGGGTGCGAAATTCCCACGCCCCACACAAATTACCTGAGAGCGGGCAGACGAGGCAGTCACTGTGCACACACACACGCCAACGCATAGGCAGACTTTGCTCAAACAACCCTCGTTTTTTCGTTTTGTTCTGAGAGAGCGACAGAATGATGAGAACAAAAGCCGTGTGTGTTCTGAGTAACGATGTTGGGGCTGTCACGGATCTCGGGTCGACCTGGCCGCTGAGTGCGTTTTCAACAGTTGTTGGCGACGGTTGTCCCGTGTCACCGTCTCGCCAGAGAACTTTATTCCCCGTGTATATTCTTCATTCCGTGTGTTAAACGAGAAAAAACCCCTCCTCGAAAAGTGAAATTTTTGTGTTGTATAAAGTATTCATAAATGTATTTTGCGAGAACGTCGCACAAAATGCATACATAAACGGTGTGTATGTAAAAATAAATAAATCGGGAATTCAAATGCAGACCAAAGTGACAAAGTGCAATTTATAATAAATTAATGCAAACAGAGAAGCAAAGCAATACTTTGAGAAAGACGCAAGAACAAGAAGAAGACCAAAAAGGAATTGCCTGCAAATTGAACGTAGTGCAACGAACCCGAACTCGACCCGAACCACAATTCGAATTCGAACCCTTCGCTTAACGGGGGTTGCAATTCCATTCAATTCCCCTGCCTCCCTCCAGCTGACTGATTGACTGACTCATCAACTTCATCTCCGGGCAGCGAAGCTGGCGCTGCTGCTGCAGCAAAAAAATTAAGATATAAAAAAAACCAAAACCAAAGTAAAGTCAAGGCTTCTCGTATCGCATCCACATGCGCATCGTCAATTTGGAAACCGCAGCTTACAAAAATACACAAAACAATAAATTAGCTGTAAATTTATTGATTTTGCTTTTTACATTCATTCCATTTTGCAAGAAGAGCAAACAAAAAAAATTGGCCAGCGTGTAAATTACAAGAGCAGAGCAAAAACATCTGAACGGCATTATCCCAAGGAAAAAAGTCTAATCTCAAATGGTATAACGGCAAATAAAACCCAAACTGTCTGCGATCTACACACACAAAAAGGCGCGCGCATAAAACTGTGCGAAAGGAAAAATGCAAAAATATAACAAATGTTGACAGCTCTTATTCAACTTGACTTATTGATACTCTTGCAGTTAAAATTGAGACAATTAAATTTTGACATTATATTCATGTGAAATTTTTCTTGCATTGTTGTAATGTAAATACCATTTTGAGTCATGCACAAAATATTGTAAATAATCGAAACACAAACAAAAATAAAACAAAACACACAATTTCAATATATTTTACTAGCTGCCAGAGTATCAACAAAAACAAAACCACAAGCTGTTGGTATTGTTACTGTTGTTGTTGTTGTTGTTGTTGTTGGGTGCCCAACCCACCACAAATATGTCGACAATAACAACAATGCAAATGGAACCTACGCCAATTTTATGCGCACATTTTTTTGTAAATATCTATTTCCCCCAATAAGCATATTAACCCATCCCAACTAGAATCGGCGTCTTTTGTACTTGATCTTGAGAGGCAGTAAATGTGTAAGGAGTTCTTCTTGCTGTCTGTGTGCGTTTAAGGTGAAATGCCAAAAGCTATTATGTTGAAATGCATGAAACTACCTCCAATGGCATGAAAAATGTATGCGTGGGCGGACAAAGTGCCTGGAAAACATTTCACTGGCAATCAATATTAAGTATTTACGCTTGGGCAAACCTTCAAGGAGAACCTTATTGTGTCGACTGAGTCATGCTTTTAACTGGGCGACAAAGAGAGCGACAAGACAAGCTTCCTTAGAGTTAGTAATGTGGTATTTTAGTTTATACTCCTACTTGTATTTAGATCGATATAAGCTGAGGAAAGTTTCCTTAGAGCTTATGTGGTTTATGGATATATCTATATGTTTCCTTGTGATCCAAGGCAATCTTCCTTAAGCAAGTTGACATCTGTTTAAATTGTATATTGAGGAAAAAAAGCGTTTCTAGAAAACTTGTTCAAGCAAGTATTTGGAATTGAATTTATGGAGTGTATAATTGAGTGGTGTATTCAGGGATTCAAGTAAGATTATGGTTTTAGTAACCAAAAAACAATTTTAAATTCTATTTATTTCTATTTGACAGCCTGGAATAGATTGTTAATATGTAGAAATATAGAAAGATTATTAATATAATTTCTTATCAGGGAACAAAGAATGAGTAAATAAGTTAAAGAGACATATGAATACGAATACTATATGCATAGAGAAGGAATACATTTTTTTTTCAGTTCCTCACGATTTCATTAATGATAATAGCAAAATTATAAATATAAACATAATTTCTTATCAGCGAACAGTGAATAATAATTATTTCAAGAAAATTTGCTAATAAAATTAAATAGATTGTAGATAAAAGCTATTTTTTTATTAACATAGTTTCGTATGATGTTGTATATTAAAATCATTCCTAAACTTTCAACAGTTTTTAAATCTTGAGTCTCTCAAAAACAAACAGCATTTGTGCCCTAGGGAATCATAATTTAGTTTAGATCGTACATCTGTAGAAAAATATTTCTTATCTATATCACAGCCAATTCCATAAATCCCACATTTTTGACTGCCAGTTTGATTTATAAGATTTTTAAAAAAAACAACAATTAATTATCTTCGTATATGTATTCATTCATAACAAGTAGAATTCTCACGTAAAGCTTTGACTATATACTATAAATCAAACTTCTATATGTAAATGCTGTAATTTACAAGTCTCTCGATATTCATTGATATGCATCCAAAACTAATCATTTGAAAACACTTGCAAGTTTTTGCTTTCATTTCTTGTTATGCTCAAGTTGCTGCAGGCTTTAATTTAACTTGATATTTGTATATCCGCTGTTTGTTATGTCTGCTATATATGAATGCCAACAAATATTCAAATATATATATAAATATATATATATATATATATATATGCATAAAGTTTGTGCTGCACAACGGATGTGGTTTGATAATAGACAGCAAAAACAGAGATGCCACGGCGTCTGAAAGAGAGAGAAACACTCTGTGTGTGTGTTGGAGTGGGTAGCTCGGCACAGCTGAGTGCTTTAGATGCAGTCAGTTGTAACTGACGAAATGAATGTTGTTGTTATTGTTATTGTTATTGTTGCTTGTACCTAGTACACTCAATCATTTAGTCAGTCAGTCAAACATGAGACATGAGACACGAGAGAGTGCAACTTATGCGCAGTCAACGATTTCATTTGTTATACCCTAGCAGAGAGTATTATAGTTTTATTATGATGTTTGTGATGATGTGAGCTTAATGAAGACGTCTCTGAATCCGGAAGGTATATTTATATATAGATAAATATACACTCGATCAGCACTTATAGCCGATTCTATATGGGCATAGCCGCCTGTTTGTTTCCATGCTTAGTAGGCATTAATTTTTAGAGCTATTTCTATAAAAATCGAAACATAATGGTTTTTTTTTATTGACGGCTATTTAATATAACACTCGTAGGATCGATCCACCCACATATGAGCTCTTGTATGTAAATCTGTAAAACTTTATCTTTTAATAAGGTATCATAGCAATATAATGCTTATATATCCCTGCAAGGGTATATAATCTTCACTATGCCTGAGTTGGCCATTTATTTCGTGTCCATTTTAATTTTTCGTATTTTAGCTTTTCGCCATAGTACAGTAGTTTTCAATTTAGATTTGTTTTGGCTTCTGCTGCTGTTTATCAATGCAATATACAACTTGTGGCAGTGGCAGTGGCAGCAGTTCATTTGGGGGTTGCGTCCATTATAAATAGAGACACGCCAGGCAATCAAGCCCCCCTTCCCACCATCGATTGTTTACTTTGATGTTGCGACTGGTCAGTAGAAGGGTATGGATTGTGTTACTTTTGTTTGTCTCTCTCTCTCTCTCTTTCTCTCGCTCCCACTCTTTCTCTCTCTCTCTCTCTCTGGCTGTCTGCCATTTTTGCACCATCTTTTGCATTTGCGCCGCAGCTAAGTCAATTAAGCCACATCGTCTAACTGTCCACCCACACATGGCAGGTCATTCAATAGATTTTTGCCATTAGCCATTAGCCATCATCAGGCACATAGGTCAAATCCCACCAGTCTATTTATAGACGAAAAGCTGATGTGAAATGCCTTGTCATCAAATTCTCAAGCAATTTTGGACATAATTTAACTTAATGTCTTTATAATTGGTTTAAACAAACAAATAACAAAAAAAAACGTACATTTTACTTGTGGACCACTTGACAATTGGCTTGGTAAATTATATAATACCCAGCACATAGAATATTATTTAAAAAAACATTTATAATTAGTCTAATTACGAGCAATTTATATTTTTCAACTTATTTGTGATGATTCATTTGGAGTGTTCGTGATTAGAAATATTTTGGCATTCGTCGATTTTTTGTTCTGAATACAAATGACGCTGTTGCTTTGCTGGGGTCAGTTTTCACGCCTCCTCGATTTACATTATTCCAATAAATATGTATATGTATATATATGCACGACTTCGAGCTATAATTAACTTGAGTGAGTCTTGTCAAGCGAGTGCAATGTATGTGCATATTGATTAGGAACGAAGGCAAATGATATGCCACTATTTACATACATCTGTAAATATATACAAATATATGTACATATATATATATATATATATAAATTTGTATGCATGGAACTGAATGTAGGTCTGGGTTATGAATTTATATTATTAATCAGACTTTGTATATTGCTCTTATATTGCAAATATACTTGTGCAATCGAAAAACGATTACTTAAATTCATTCAAGAAATGTGGGATTAATAAATACATAATTAATATATTTTTAATTATACTTCGGAAGCTTGTCAAAGTATTTGATTGTTTGTCGAGTGATTCAACAATTTCAAATTATGAAAAGGATAATCTGAAAAGTAGATTAATAAATAGTTTCAAACTGGACGGACTTTGTCAACCTTTTTCTGAAAACGACTCTATCGGAATGTTTAAAAAAGTAAACATACTTAAATTATAAAAGGAATCGCGAAGCAATAAATAATTCATAGATAGATATATCAAATTCTTATCCTTTTTCTGTACCTTTAGCAGCTGCAGAGTTTTGAACTTTCTTTCTCTCAGTTTATTTATAATTTGCAATAAAAATGAAGATAAACATTTAAATGGAATAATGGTTGAGATTTATATGCCAATTATTTGGTTTGGCAGCTATTTCAATTGCTCCAATTTGATATATACCTATCAGCCTCTTTGTCATGCAATGGAATGCGCCAGAACGTGTCTGATTAAATAGCTATATTTCTATAATTTACTTTGTGCGATTTCATCTGGTTTATGGCCGGAATCGTGGTTCAATGCGTTTATTTCTCGGATGCTGTGAGGCGTTTTGCATTTCTAGCACATTTACTGCTCTGACGTATTTGCTAAATATAAAAATAATGGCGTCAAATGTTGCAATTTTCGTGCTCAGCCGTAAAATGAGGCACGTTTCACATTGTCACTGATGAAGCCATTCCATGGACATTTGGACACGATATCCACATCATCCACATCCACATCGACAACGACATCACGCACGGGCCAGTCTGAACTGCTAATCTGTTTGCTCAGATAACTGACCGACTTAATGCGACATTTTGACGGGAAAGAGCGGCCATTAAGGAAACAAGTTATGTCATTTAGAGCAGTCTAATTGCAGATTTTAAATTGCGAAGCGCAGACTAGAAATTTGTGGCCTCAATTCGTGAAATTCGCAGCTCCACAACAGGCAGTCGCAAATTCATAAATTACACATGGACTAATAAATTCAACTAGAACTTGTTATGTTTCCAGTCAAAATGCCATTCAATGCAACACATTTTCCATTAACGATTCCAAGATTCAGCATTTCCATGCGAAAATAGTCAAAGTTTCTGTAAAGGTTGTCAAAGCAAATTTACTTTATATAGGTAATTTTGAGCTCAATAACTGAAGAATCGAGTTCTTAAATTAATTTTGCATTAGAAATTACACTTTAAATATTTTAAAGCTAAATTAGCCTAATATTTAATGGCATAGTTTTCATTAATTTTTATTTGTATTATTGAAAACATTTGTTACTTAAACAATTTTATAGTATTTGATTTCGATTGACTTCGATAATCAATGTAAACTCGGGCAAACCTAGTGAACAAGTTTATTGTACCATCTCTGGTTAGGGTATTCAAATATGATCACGCCTAGCTGTCAATGAACGTGAAACAACAAAAGTAAAAATTAGCAACAATAATAACAACTTCCTGGAAAAGTTGCATTGCACGAGTGCGGCTAATACCTAAAGTTTGTGTGTTTATTTTATGGGCAGCACAGCATCAGTGTAATTTGTAAAATTGTTAAACAAAGGCGCTGCGAAGCGGTTAACCACATAAAATTTCTGCTGCTGCTGCTGTTGCTGCTGTTGTTGCCTCTAAATTGCAATTGGGGAAGCGAAAGCATTGAAGCCAAACATAGAAATGTGTCGAGTGAGACGCCACTTGAGAAATGTTGTCAAAAGTGGATAGTTGACTGTTGTGATTGTTATTGTTGTTGTCATGCCTATATTTGTCTATTTTGTTTTGTCGAAAGACAGCTGAACAATCATTGTTTGTGTCTAAGTCAAATTGTAGTCAAGGTCAGGGTCGGGCATAAACCCGTACAAACCCTAAGCATTGTCCAAATTCAAACTCAATTTGACTACACTCAAGTGTGTGTGTGTGTGTGTGTGTTGTTTTTGCTGTTGAATGAGTGCGTATGGTGAATGAACTCACTTCACATCAGTTGGATGACTGCTTCGGCTGCTGCGGTTCTAATGCCAATGTCAATCAATGAACCATGCCACACGATCTCAAGTACAAAACGCCAATTCATTGCCCCCCCCCCCCCCCCCCGCCACCCCTTTCAACTCGACTCTACTCAAACATAATTTTCAGAATTTCACAAGCCAAGCGAACTGCAATTGCCAACACAAACAACAACATCAGCAACATCATCAGCATCCCACGCTTATCAAGAGCCACACTTGCGCCTATCAGTTGCAAGATTTAGCTGGCTATAATCGTGCGCTGATGCCGCCGCTGGACAATACAGATTTTAGCAGTGCCTTGCGATATGTTAACAACAATACAACAAAAACGCCTTGCGGCTATCTTCAGCAGCAGGCAACACATTGGGCCAAGGCAAAATCATCGCCATATCATCATCACACGTGTCCGCGTCAAAAAAAATCGACGTCTACGGCGACGCCAACGTTCACGCCCACCTCGACGCCCACATCGACAATCAGTCGACAGCAGCAGCAACAGCAGCAGAAGCAGCGACGTTCACGCTCCACATCCTCAGCGACGGTGAATGGGAAACAGCGTCGCAATAGCTCATATCATTCCTATGATGATTTGGATGCATCCTCAGCCGTTGCCAATGCCGAACGCAAAGTGGTCGCCAGCCTCAAATATTTGTGCGCCTGCACCGGCGCCACGCTGCGCAATTTGTCGAAGAAGACGAAAGATTTGCATGCCAAGAACTATACCTACAACAAGGTAAAATGCGCGGAAAATAAAAGAAATGCATACAATTTAGTATAGAATATATGTATATATATATATATGCTCTTTGTACTCAATTTTAATTGCCATTGATTAGCTGTTTACGTTTCGCAGACGTTTCGCTTATTGCGCTTTTCCTTTGCAATTTGCATCGATATCGATATGGCGCACACTAATCGATGACGCGCTTAGCGAATCGATATCATAGTGTTGATAAGCGACTGCGCCACTTGCAGGCGTAATTTATTGAATTTTACATTTCGTCAGTTGTTATTATTTGTGTTTTTATATTTTGACGCAAGTGAAACTTAAATAAGCTAGTGCGTCATTAATTAAACAAAAAACAAGTGAAGCAGCCATATGTAGACTCTGTGAGAATGTGTGTGTTCGAAATGTAGCAGCAATTAAACAAAAAAAAAAAAAAAAAAAAACAAAACATACAAAACGCCAAATAAATAACAAATAAATTAAATAAATACACAGACAGCCAGACACAAAATTTCTTATTTTGGCAGCCGCTGTAAAAAGTCAAGCGACTTTGCTGATTTTTTTTTGCCGTGAATTGATTAAATGTTGCCTTCACATTCATACACAAATACATACAAATTTATTTATTTATTCGGGAAGTAGCATTTAGAAACAAATTTATGTATCTGTGTGTAGATCAACCACCCGAAGGAAATAATGGAAACGGCGCACAATCCAAGCCTAAGTACGCATCAATTAGACAGCAGCAATTGCAATTTTCTAGGTTTCTTTTATTTTACGTGTCTTCGTCTAGTTTTTAGCAGGAACCAGAGTCAGCAGCAATGTTTTCGCAGCTGTTCTTCTTTTTTAATTTGATTTTTGTTGTTATTGTTGTTGTTGTTTACTTTTCTTTATCTTACATTTTGAAATAAATTTGACTTGGCTCAGGTCGTTAAATTGAATTACACAACACTTGAACTCGCCATGGGAATTACTCCCTAATCGTTATTGTTGTATTTCACATTTTCGAAATTACAAACATTTTGCAAGGCATTTACGAAAACTTTAAAGTGTTTACAGCAAGCATATATATTTGAGTACTATTACAAATACAACAGAAGCAAAACTGATCGATATGAAAATACTCATCTTTTTTTACGCAACAAATAAAATAAGAAACATATTTTAAAGCATGCTCAATAATACTAAAAATGCTTAAATATTTAAAATATATAAAATAACTATTAATTTATTATTAGGAATCTAAATAAAAAATCTTTAATCAGACGTTTTTGAACCGTTATACGTATTTTTTTTTAAGTCTAAACTATAATTAAAAATAGATTAATTTTAAGACAGCTGCAAAAGAACGACTTTAGATTGTACAAACAGAATTTTGTTGTTTAAAAGCTTTAAGAAAATATTTAGACAATGCGTGACACACTTCAAATATCCACTGCGAGTGAATTGAAAATCATAAAACAAATTGCGCCGACCACTTAACGCCCAAATGTTTTTTTTTTTATTTGCTTTTTTGTTGTTTCTGTGTTTTTACGAAATATTCGAAACAATTCACGAAATTTTTCGAAATGAGGTCAGACCTTAGTCTCGGTCCGCCCAACTAAATATCTAACAAGAGTATTTATTATTGTGGTTGCAGCTTGTACGCGTAATGAAAGCGCATGCGGGCAATTAATTGGCCTAACAAATAAATTCGTCATATGTCCATTTGTCCACTTCCACAAGCGATCTACACTGTCATAGTATGTGTGTGTTTAATGTTTAAGTTTGCATATTCGGGGTCGCTGTGGGTCTGACCCCATCTCGGTTGTTTGTCATTTGCCGCTTGTGAGGTGAATATATAAAAAGAGCGTGCGCCGTTTGCTTTGTTATAGATTGTTTGCGGCCTTACATTCAAAGAGACACACGATCACACACACACACACACGCTCACGCTCACAAACTCACACACATGCGAACATACTATTAAGTATTGCGTGATTTAGCTTTTGTGTGTTTTGCTTTTTGTTGCTTTTAATTTTCTTCATGCTTATTTTCATTCATTTCGCGTTGTTTGCCTTTTTACGAATGAATTTTTGTAAGCACACACGCACATGTACACATTTAGTAGCTATATGTATGTGTGTGTGTGTATGTTTACTTAGTTTACAAGTTTGCACGTGTTGCCTTTGCATCATTTTAACATAGCAACGCCTACAACTTATAAGCAAAGGAATTTCTGTTATTTCGTATGTAACATGTTTTACCCAATTAGAATTGTTATGCTATTAATTGGGCGCAAATATCTCAAGTATTTTTTTTTGTTAGTCAACACGCCGTTGAGTAAAGCCCATAAATATTTATGCACTCAACTACAAACAGACATATATCAATTTAAAGGCCGTGCAGTTGATGGATCGTTGGAGCTCTTGCAAATTGAGCTGATCAGACTAAATTTATATTGTTTAGCTGAATAATAATGAATGAAAGTTCCTCTGCATGAATCTAAAAAGAGCTCAATTATAATTAAAAACCATTTAAATATGTATCATTTTAATTCTTGCATTGAAATACAAAATTTTTGTATATTTAACATTTTGATTATATCGATATTTATGTTATTGAGCATACCAATTTTATAACTCTTAAAAAAATATGCATAACATTTGGTTTCAACAATTGCAAGATATTCCAAATTAAAAACCCTGATTTTTCGATATTTATTAAGCAATTAAAATACCAAATAGAAATTGCAGGCAATCTTAAATGGGCAGCAACAAATAATTTTTGCTTAAGGTTGCCAAAAAGTGGACGGGAAATGGGTAAAAATGGAAATGCCGGCCAGTTTCCCATCACAATAAACATGGCAAAACAAAATACAAAACTTTTGAAATGTTTTTCCTCTCAAACACACACAATGGCTGTCCATTGACATAATGTTTATATTAAAAAAAATATTTAAGATTCGAGCATTGCTATTAAGAATTTTGCGCTCAATTAAAAATAGACGGAAATCGTGCTAATTTTAGACATGTGATTAATTGCATTAATGACCGGTTCAGCGTCAATATAAAATATTCAAAATAAGAACTTTTAAAATTCGACATCTGAAAAAACATTGATGTTTACAAAAAAAAAAAAATGAGTTGAATATCGTTTTGAACTCAACAACAAAAATAAGTATTTAATTTGTTGTCATTTAATAAATTTAAAGAATAATAAGTTAAAATATAATTCTAGATTAAATAAACATTTAATTTGAAGTATTTTACGCTTAAGACTAATGTACTCCTTTTAAAACTTTTTTTTATCATATTAAGTTAGTATCAATTTCGATGCAGCACTTTTCTAATTAGACATTTTTGTATTGGTTTCCGCTTGCAGCCCACGTGGCGCCTCTGGGGTGAGGAGCACGAGAAGAATGCAATTTTCACCGTCTATTTGAAGAAGGTGCGCTATCATCGACCCACGCCCACCGCCAGCAATGTGAGTAGAGCAAATCCAATTATCCTGATGGCCTTTTTCACAATGGTTTGTTTATTTTGTTTTTTTTTTTTTATTTGCAGCAGGACTCAGATGATGAAATCTCACATTTGGAATGGGAAACGGTGCGAGTGCGATTTGTGAAGGCTGCCACATTGGCGCGTCTCGTGGAGGCACTTGCCACCGATGATGGTGAATTGGAATCGACGTTCATCAATGTGTTCCTGTCCACATATCGCACCTTCTCAACGCCCAAACAGGTGCTCAGTCTGCTGACGCAACGCTACGATGCGCTGCACGAGAAGCACTTGGAGGAGCTGGAGCTGGTGCAACAGAATGGCGTAGGCGATGAGAAGGGTAACAGCGGCTATGATTCACCCGCTGGCATCCATGAACAGCATAAGAAAACTCTAGTCTCGGCGCTGCATGTGTGGCTGGATGGTTTTCCCGAGGATTGGCATGAGGATAATCTGCAGCAGATTCTCACCTTTGCCGGCCGGCGTCTCAAACACTCCGATTTGCACATAAAGGTGGTGAATCGCTTGGAGCGTCTGCTCCGCCAGCAGGTCTATGGTGGTGGCGTTGGCGGCAATCATGTGGACAACAATGGCCTGCCCTGGCTAGCATCGCAGGGTGCACAGCCAACGCAGTTCATGATGCACACCTCCTGTGGCTCCACCTATGATCTGAGCGAACCGTTCAGTCGCCTGTATTTGGCGCCCATCTATCGCGAACTGCCCACGTTTCTCGAGGCCTTCCGGTTCCCCCATGTGCCGGTGCGCCACTTTGCCGAGCAGCTCACCCGCATGGACACCGATCTCTTCAAGCGCCTAATACCCCATCAGTGTTTGGGTCACACGTGGGCGCGTCGGGACAGCGGCGGCTCCGAGACAGTCGTCGCCACCATTACGCAGTTCAATGCGGTTCTCTATCGAGTCGTGTCCAGCATACTCATCGATCGTCTCAAGCCACAGGTGAGTGCTGTAAAATGTATTTATTATTATAATCGATTTACTATAATTTTGTTTAATTTTTGACAGGAACGCGCCTTGTACATTTCACGCTGGATTGAGATTGCTCAGGAGCTGCGCATGCTCAAAAACTTTAGCTCATTGAAGGCCATCATCTCGGCACTCAACTCAAATTCCATATATAGGCTGTCCAAGGTCTGGGAGTTTCTGGTCAAAGATCGTGTAAGTTCAGTTGGAATATGGAAGATTATAAAGATCAGGAAATTGAACGGCTTTGATAGCAGCTTTGCTTTTTCTCAGCTGGCAACTGGCTTTGGTGACCAAGCATTGGGATGGAGGCAGCTAAATGGGATAAAAGTCCGTGAAAGAGTCTTATCATTACGCAAGTGGGTCGTTTGGGGTCTGGCTGCTTTATGATATAGTAGAAGGATGATGACTAATATTAGAGACGTATTATGACATTCCTAATTGGTGTGTTTCCGGAAATTCATAAATGTTTTGCGTATTTTGTATTTGGGAGCTGTATTAAGTGGTGACACAATCTAGCTGGAATTTTGAAACACTGAATAATACTAATTACGTACATGGAAATGGTGATTCCGTAGAAGCAAAAAATTAACACGACGACGTAGTTTTAGCATTGAACTTGGAATACTGCCGAATTGATGCGGCATGTTTATTGAAAGCTACAAAATTATTTTATTATTATCCCACTTAAGAAATTATCTGTAAATAAATGTAAACAATCAGTTCGGAGAACTCTTAGCGCGGAAGATTTTTACGGATTACGGTCATTCTCGATAAGAGTCCTCCTTGGTTATCGTAAGATTGATTGAAGATATTAAAACCAAGTAATGGGATTAGCAATTTATTAATTATTAATTTATTAATGCACTGCGACCAAGTCAGATCTGTTATGTCCCATTCTGAGTCTATAGTTCATCCATTAATCCTAACATTTTCTGCCAGAAATGTTCCTAATTGTACGAAAAACAATAGATTCCAAGCTTAGCTTGGTGAGCTCTTTTTCTGAAGAGTCCTCTCAAAAGATCGGTTAGAGTTCCAAGCCTGTTCTGATTTTTCTTTTCTCTCCTGCCTAAAAAAAAGTTGTCTTGTCTTCGATTGCTTTGCTTTGCCGCAGTTGGTTGCCCTCGTTTCTCAGAATTATTCGTGTTGCAGCTAATCTTCATTTGACTCATCTCTGTCTCTTTCAGATGGAAATCTTTACGGAACTGGCGCGCATCTGTTCGGAGGATAACAATGCGTGGACATTGCGTGAGGTGCTGAAGCGCGAGGGTACGGCCAAGAATCCGGATCCGGCCAGCGATCAGGGTGATCGTCATCTGCAGAAGCTGATATTGAATCTGGGCACGCAGACATCGCATGGCACGATTCCATATCTGGGCACATTTCTCACCGATCTGACCATGATACATACGGCGAATCCCGATTATCTCACCGAAGACAAACTGATCAACTTTGACAAGAAGCGCAAGGAGTTCGAGGTGCTGGCCCAAATCAAGCTGCTGCAGGGCGCTGCCAACACATACAATCTGAACAAGGATGAGCTCTTCGATCGCTGGTTCGTCTCCATGCCGGTGCTGGATGAGCGGCAGGCATTTGCGCTTAGTTGCCAGCTGGAGCCACCGCCGCCGGCGCCGCGCAAATCGGTGGCAAGCACAAACACCTCGCTGACGAATACGACGGCCTCGTCGACGGCCTCCATAATGGGTAGCGGTGGACATGGTGGACATCGCAAGACTGATTCCATACACTCCAATTCGAGCAGTGGGGCCGGCTCACAGTTCTACTGTGAGCTGAACAGCAGCACCAGTTCCAGGCATAACTCATTGGATCGGGACGCACACCATGCATCGCTAATGTCCGCCTCGAGCAGCACCTCCAATCTGTCAATGGACTCGAGCAATTCCGGTGGACGACAGTCGCACGGCAAACTGACGCATTCCCAATCTTTGGGAAATGGCTTGAAGAATGCCGCCTTGAGCAATGGTGTCACCAATGGCATCGGTTCCCCACATACCCACATCAATGCCCAGCTGGTGCAGCCAACTGGCAACGTTCCCCAATCCGCTCCAGATTTCTATATCATTCGCGTGACATATGAGACGGATAACATTGAACTGGATGGCATTGTGCTGTACAAGAGTATTATGCTGGGCAACAATGAGCGCACTCATCAGGTGATTAGGAATGCAATGTTGAAACTCGGCCTGGAGGATGATCCGGACAGATATACGCTGGCCCAGGTGCTGCCCGACAAGGAGCTTGTCATGCCCAAAACGGCGAATGTCTACTATGCCGTTAACACCAACTATAATCTCAATTTCATACTGCGTCCACGCAAGGATGAGGCGGGAGGCGCTGCTAGCTAGTCCTCAGCCGTGCCCCTATCCCAGTTGTGGTGCTTGGGATACGAGGGCGAGGAGTGAGGAGCGCCAGGCGCTAGTCTGGAGGAGGCATAAGCAAAAACCGAAGAGCGACCATGGCCAATTTTGTATATATATATATATAAATATATATATACATGCATATATATTATATATGTTCACATATTTATATAGTATATAGACACGATTCGCACAGGACAAGTTATGTGTTAAGTTGGATAATAATGTATTAATTTATATACTGCAACAATAGACAGATTATATAGATGTATAAAGAAATAGGGCAGTCAATGAGTGCAAGTGGATAACAATTATTATCGATAGTTATCGATTGAACCCGTCGTCAATTAGCTTTTAGAACAACTGCAACTTTTGTAATCTCCGTTTTCATAGTGTTTTTGAATGCTGTATATGCTCAAGAACAAACGTACACAAATACCCACACACACACACATAACACACACACACACACACACACACACACACAAACACATCTACACATATAAACACACACATACCAGCAAACATACATAAAAACCTATGTAGACTCGAAAACTGGAATTTATGCTGATATTTATGATATATATATATACTATTTACTGATATTATATATACTTGCTTAAGCGATTGATGTGTGTATACAAAAAAATGTAGTACAATAATTTTGAGGTTAGAATCGATATTAGTTATTTCTTTGGAGGAACCAAACGACAATTTCTCGTGGGCTCTACGAGTTTTTACTTTATTTTGAAAAAAAAGGAAAACAGAAAAAACCAACAAAACCAACCTTGATATGTATTTGTATAGATGTTTTATTGATGTACGTGTATTTTATATCTATATATATATATATATATACATAACAATATAAATTGTAACTAAATATATTTAGTAGGGGCGCAATTACAATTTACGTATATAAATTATAAATTACGTATGTTTAACAGTTTTTTAGTAACACTTTACAAATAGTTAAGATATTGTATTTGTGTGTATATTTAGAGCAGATCAATTTAATGAATTATACATATATATATATGAAAATACCTAAATGAAGGCATATTAAATATGAGACCTATGCAATACAAAATTAAGTAAAATACACTTAAAAACAATAAACAAAATAAATAAGAATCTGTGTAAATATAAAACCAAAAATAAACATGCCTTTTCTTTGATGTACATTTGAAATGCAAGAATTCGAGTTTTGTTAAAAGAAACCGTTGGCTGGATCTAGTTATCCAACATTTAACTAATAGTAAATATATATATATATATATATATATTTAAAAAAAAGAGCAGTATAATTTCATAGCTCTTTAAACTGCTTTAAGGATTAAATAGAGCAAAAGTGAGTAAAGCTAACAATTCACTTTTTTAACCAGAGATTTAAGTTTGCTTGGCTTTAAATTAAAAAAGGAGTGCTTAACTCCAATAACAAATTAATAAATATCTGGGTTTCGTAAGTAGCATATTCGTAGATAATTTAGATATATTAAACAAATTGGCTTGGAAATTTCTGGGATTAAGTTGAAGAGGGTTCCCTTATCTGCTGCAGTCTCTTGAAAAACCCTTTCGACACACACCGAGACAGATAGATTAATATAGAGATGGAGTATTTGAGTTTAACGGGTCAGCAAATTCCATTAAATTTGCCATGCGACAACCCAAACGAACGTCAAGACAGTAAAATAAATTACTTTTTTGGCTGTTTTGGCCCGTTTCTGGGTTTAGACGAAAACAAGTCAACAACACCTACACACGAAGAAGCTTCGCTTCAAGCTGTTGGCAATAAACAGAAAAGAAAAGAAAAAAAAAACAAATTTAGACTGTCTCCGTTCCTCATTTTTCCAGATATAATTTGGTCCACACAAACTTTAATTAGATCACTTGAATGACAAACATAAATCTCTTGCCGCAATAATAAAGGCAGCCAAACAAATTGAGAGTAGTCCCCTCCCCTCTCCCCCCTTCCTATCCATTATATGTGCATGCCTGAAAAGCTCTCAGGCAAACTTTTTCCAAAACTAGTGAAAAGTCGCAAACCTTAAATGAAAATGGAAATGAGTTGAGCTGAGTTGAGCTGAGCTGACGTTTCTATGTAGTATAACAAAAATGGACTGGTGCGAGTGGGTAGAGTGGAGGGGGAGGGGGAGTGACGAGGCCAGTAGTGTGAGGCGCGACAAGTTGACATCAAAGTGAGGGCTAAATGGTTTGTAGTTTGAAAAGCTCCGGGGCTAACAGTGACGTCATCGTTCATCGTTGTGTGCAAAACTATTTTGGCGTACACGCATTTCGTCATAAGCGAGAATAATCAATAAACTGAGCAGACACAATGACGCAGCCAGCGCAAACGTGACATAATTCCAATGAACAACACACAACTGTTAAGACGAGGAAGGGTCAGGACACAGTTTCAAATGTGGCAGAAGATGTAAACAGGCATCACCAGTATAGGATTCAATTAGAAAACATTTGCGTCGTCGCTGCTGCTGCTGCTGCAGTCAGCTTAACATTCAGCCTTCAATTGAAAACAAACCAACCAACCAGCACCCACAACCCTCATCCCCCCACCCTCCACAGCACTCACTTGGAGCACGTGTACTCGTTTCTGCCTATCAACACCTTGGAGCAACCTTCGTCCAGAGTCTAAGCCCGTTATTTTTGTTGCCCACTTTTGAGCGCTTTTGTGTATGGGAAATGCAACAACGTGTCGTTCGTTCACACTCACACCTACAACTCGCCAGCACTCTCTCTCTCTCCCACTCTCTGCTCTGCTCTTCTCGCACATGCTCATCACGCAGCATCCAAGGGGAGGGTATATATTCTTATGTTACCTGGCAAACATCAGTTTACTTTCGCTCGCTTCTCTTTGCCTTCGATATTCGCCTGGCTGTCAAGCGCCTGTTTGACGAGAGAGTCTTACTTCCAGAGAGTTAATTAACATAGAGAGAGAGTGAGCTTTCACCACAGTCGATGCTTGCCTGGTTCTTCGTTACCTGGCCGACTTACAGCGACTGCTTCTCTTCGTTGGGTTTTCGGACTATTGAGTGAGACTTATGTGCTGTGAGCTGTGCGCTGCTCGTGCGGTAACTGGGATGGTTAACTTGGATAACTTGGTTAACTTACGTGCTGCTTGCTGCATGTTTTTATGGGACACTAAAAAAAAACAGTTGTAGATCACTTTGAAAACCAATTAAATATTAAATACTTTGTGCATATTACGTGCTTACATTACCCCGTCAAAAACTGAAGTACTGTTAAGTTTTATTTACTTTTTTCAGTTATGTCATCATCATAAGGTAATATAAATAATAGAATTTTATTTAATTTGCGTCTCCTGTTAATTAAAAAATGTATAAATATTGCTTAAGCACATAATAAATACAAAATTAAAATAGCAATTAAATATGGTATTTATATAACTTATTTGTTTAATTTAAAAATCCAAAAACATTATTATATATTTATAATAATATAAATATTATTATTATCATAAATATTGACATACTTTAGCACGTATAAAATGTTACGCAATTTAAATATATTTCAACTTAAAAAAACTTTTTCTGCAACTTTCTTGAATAATGCAACATTCAGCAACAATTTGTACAAATGCAGTGTATAATAAATGTCAACATTTGCTAATTTATGTCTAACTCTGCTTTTGCTTCTGTTTCCGCTTCTATTTTCGTTTCTGGCGCCCATAATAAAAAAAGTAACGAATGTAACGAACGCAACGAAAACAATTACACGAAAGAAATCCTCAAAAAGCACATTGAGAACAACGAGACAGGCAGCCACATTAAAATAACAAAATCCAAACAGCGCAAACTTTTGAGTGCAAACCTAACAAAAGCAGAGACTGCGACTGAGACAGCGACTCAGCCTGTGAACCGATTTGAGACAGAGCTTTAATTTACACTCGCCAGCCAGTCGCCACCAGTCGTCAGTACGGTCTAGGGGGATGTGGTAAGATTCGTGCCTATTCGTGTCCGATTCGTTACTCTGACAAAAGCCTACATTTTGGGGAAAAGCTCTTGCGCTCAAGCGCGGATGCGACGACGACGACACAGTCCCAAGCCCAAAGTAGTCAGAGTAGTGGAGCCACACGGTCCAGACGCGGTGCTCCGCAATCGCAATCGCGCACACACACTCACACACATACACACAGCTAAAACGCGCAGCGAGGAAAACGCAAAAAAAAGGAAATAAAGATTAAATAAAAATTGAAAATTTGCAAAACGCAAGTAATAAAGGGAAAAGCCAACTGACAACTTTGCGTAATTGGAGAGCGCAATTTTTGCGCTTTAATGCTGAAACAACAGTTTTGCATGCACTGCAAAATATGTAGATACATTTGCGGAGCAGCCTGAAGCCCGAAGCCATGTGCAGAGCACCATCAGCAGCAGCAGCAGCAATGGAAAAACCTTACAAAATTCAATAAAACCAAAGGCAACAAAATAATTGAAGTAATGTGCACGCAAATACAGCAAATGAAACATTTTTTTGTTATTGGATGTAACCTTGAAAGTGTATATAATTTATACTTATTCAACAACAACAACAACAACAGCAAAAACAACAATTAAGCGCCGTGCACTAAGAGCAAGAATTAAAAAAAACACAGCCGTGCAACATGGCGTATGGGTAATGAATGTTTTTAACACTCGACGACATATGCAGCAAATGTGCGAGGCAGCTGTGTTTTAATATTGCATTCCACGCACACACATAAACACACCACACACACACACACACACAGAGATATGCGTGCGTTCGTGCGTGCGTTGTGTGTGTGTTTTAGCTGAGCTGAGCTCGTGTTCAAGTGTTGGTGCCAAATCAAATATTAAAGCAAATTAATTCACGTAAAATGGCCGAGAATAACAAATATAATAACAACATTCGATGACGCATTGTAGAGTAGGGCAGAAGGTTAAATTACTACGGCTAACTTCGAAATTCGCCACGTACAGCAGCAATTCGGAATCGGAGTCCGAAAATATTTAAACCCGATACCAATACCGAATCGCAGCACGCAAGTTGGCGATTTAATAGGCGTGCGAACCAACTAAAAGCAGGTTCAGCTGCCGCACCTCCTACTCCTTCACCACATACCCCTGCCCCGATATAACAGAGTTGTTGTTGCTTGCTGTGGTGAATATTTGCAACAGACAACAACTCAAATGTGCTAAAGGCTAAATATCCATATATATATATTTATATATATGTGTAATATAAAAAGTGTGACATAAAAAAACCCAATTTATCGAAAAGTATCGTTTAACGTTTCTGCTAAAAGTTGACAAAAGAAAAAGAAAAAGAAGAAAAAGAAAATTCAAATTACTCAAGTGTGTGTGTTGTGTGTTGTGCCGCTCTTCTGTGAGCAAAGAGGGAGAGAGAGTGGGAAAGAGAGAGAGAGAGAGAGAGAGAGAGAGAGAGAGCGTGACGAGCGAAAACTCACCACGCGCTTGGACTCTCGCAGACGCGTCGCTGGCAAACGTTAAGGAAGAAAACTTTCACTCTCGGCACAACGTGGCGGCGGGCGGTGCGACAGCATCGAGCAGGAAGCGCATAAAGTGACAAACAAACACACATACTAAGACAGACACACACAAACAGACAAGCAAACTGGTGAAAGCGCACAGAAACTAATCTAAACAACACGAATATCCGCAACAGCAGCAGCAGCAGCAGCGGCGGCAGCAGCAAAACTTTTGCATGCCAGCAGCTGACTGCTGCAGGAAGCGTGCCAGGACGTCGGCTGGACAGCAGCAGCGGGCAGACAAACAGAAACACAATCACAAACACAATCGAACCCAAGCCACTGGCAGCGAAGCGGACAGTCCGCTCCTGCCTGCCCGCCTGCCTGCCTGCCTGCTTGCCTGTCACAGCCAATGAGAATAGGCCTCTTCAGCGCGAACACTGGCACAGGATACAGGCCGAGCACACACGCAACTCAATTTAAATGTATCCTTAGAATTTCAAACAGGTGAGCGACACTCATTGCGGAAGTAACAAAAACAAAAAAAACAAAAAAAAAAATTACTTTGTGCTTATGTTAGGCTGACAAGTGAACTAAAAGCACGACAAAAGTTTTTCCTATTTGTTATCGCATAGAAAGTGCTTCACTAAATATTTTGCAAAAGTAACTCGACCACAAACACTCTGACAATGGCAAAAAGTTTTGGTTTTCCCAGCAAACTGATAAGCCTTATGCGCTTTTGCGATTGACGAGCGTGTGTTGAAAAGTTTTTTTTTTTAAATATCACCCAATATATAACTAAAATTGATTATTATAAAGTTAAAGTGCAGCGCATAAAAAACACAAATAATGTCATCTTCAAACTTATCAAGTGTGGAGTGGGAATTGCGTATCCATCTGATATCATATATTATAAAATGAATGTGGAAAATACCTGTGCATTTTCAGATGTTGTTAACCTGTTTTCAAAAATAAGTTCTTTTGAGTAACAGCCAATTCGAATTTCTGGGCATCTACTTTTAGTTATTTAATATTTATTGAGATCAAAAGATAGAAGAATCGAATTTTATTTAACTTTTTTAATATATTAGCAAATTTATTGATTATTAATTGATAATTCAATTAAGGCGCTCTAGTAATTTTTCAATCTCGAAGAAACCATGAGCATTCTAAGTATAAATGCCCATATTTTGTTTGGATTATAGGTACAAACATCAATTAAGCTGCAATGCACTATATTACAAATTAGTAAAAATCATAAGCACTGCTTTTTATTAAAAAAAGATTAAAATTTTATTTGGCAAGACAGGTGAAGCTTTATAGTCGAGTGAACTCAACTAACCGAAACATTTTATGTTGGTCCATATATTATGTATTGTAGATATTGAATAGATAATCCGCTCAGCATGCCAAAAATGAAAACATTAATTGGCTAACTAGGTTTGTGCTGGGACACGCATATAGAGGCAGTATCTATTGTAGCTGCAACATCAACTGCAGCATAATTTCCGCTCTAACGCATATTTCGTTAAATGGCTGATTTTGCCACCAGTGCTGATCCATCCTTCAATACAAACAAAAACAGATGGTTGTGTTCAAAATTGTATTGTTTTCACATGCTGTGCATCAGAAATTAAATCCATTTCCGAAGTGAACTACCTATATAGGTGGACGATGTAGTTTCGTCATTGAATCATTTATCATCTGGTAAGAAGGGCCAACCTTGCTGTTATTTATGTTACACTGTCAACATGCATGTTGAGGGGAGTGGGGGGGGGGGGGTGGGACGTGTGCCGTGGATGGAAGGGAATAAATAACGTAACCGTTGCTGGCCAACATCGGCGCATCAGTAATAGTTATTTAATGAGTTTTCGGTTTGGAATTCTGGCCAAAAACTTGTTCGGCGCCATGGCGTTTAATTAAAATTTTTGCCTAATTAAACGTCAAACGCGAGCCGTGCCGAGCCGAGCCGGGAGCTGAAATGAACTGAGCTGAGCTGATCGATCTGAGTTGAGTTGAGAAACTGACAGGACATTAGGATAGGGTTTGGCACAGCAGGCGCATAACTGATTTCCATTTCCACTCCTCACTCTGTATGTGTGTGTGTGTGTGCGCACTCTGTGTGTGCGTGTGTTGATTTTTGCAAAATGCAATTTCCAAATTATAAGCGTTTATTTTGAGTTTAACATTTCCGTTGCCATTTGCTGTTTACCATCAACTAAAAATTGGAAAATTGATGTCGAGTTGTGAAAATATTTTTTATTTGATAGCTCGATTGATTTATGCAAACAAGCTTTTATCACAAATTTGTATTTTTATTAAATTAAAAATAATTTCGACATGTGCAACACATAAACAATTTTGCCCACAGAGTATGCAATAGATTTATGCAAATTTTACATGCAATCTTTTGTTTCACACACTTTTTTTGTTCCCTTGTCGCGCTTTCAATTGCAACTAAGTTGCACGGGGCGGCTTCAAGGGTGCGGCATCAACGCCAATTAGTGAGTAATTTATGCAAGTGAAGCAGCGCTTTAATTGCTCCTCTGCTGCAACAATGCACCGTCACTTTTAAATACTATTTAGCGCATTATTAAATGAAGTGCAAACCATTCAGACAGAAGAGTGATGAAAACCTAACTCTATATTTTGTTATCCTTTCAAACTTGGTAAACCTTGACTATTTTGTCTTCCTATTCCAGCTAAGAAGAGCTTAAAACAAAATACTTTTTTTTAAACTATAATTATAGCATATATAGCATCTAAATCAGCTTGAAGAGCTAACTTTTCTAATAATTAAACTAGATTATCTTTCAATTACAAAATCAAACTTATTTAAGTGTAATAATAACTGTCCCGTTTGGCGGATTTTAATGCAATTCATACTTTTGATACAGTTTTGATACCTATCTCAGCCTTAATTTCATTCTCATTTATTAAAAAAGCTTAAGATTGCAGAACTTAACTCGAGACTGAAATGGCTTCTTGAATAAAGCCATTTCTGTGCTCAGTAAAATTGTAATCTATTTATTTGCCTTCTCAGAGTATACCCAAAAAATTATTAATCTAAATGCTATTGAAATCGGTTCAATATTGTTAGAGTTCTGACAGTTTAGAATTGGGGCATGCATATTCAAACGACTTTCAATCAAATTAAACCCCAACTAATCCAATCAACAGGGGGCTAAATACAAAATCAATAAAAAAAATAAGCGCCCAAAAACCGATGACTACCCAAAAAAAAAAGAAAAGAGTTCCACAAAACCATAATAAACAAAATACGATTGCGTTTGTCATAGTCATAATAATTGTTAACTTGCGTGCCTCAATCAGACAGAGCAGGAGGAGGGAGAGGAGTCAGCAGGAGGCAACCAATTAGTGTCATTGATGGATTTAGTAAAGTAACCAGCTGAAACACAAATCGCTTACTTAAAGCAATTTCCATTGTATGAATTTAAGTAGAAATCGTAAAGCTGGTAAATGAAAAGTCTTACAGACTATTTTTCTTTGGCTTTTGGTCGTCCTTCTGCTTTCCGGGTTTCTATTTTATTTTTTTTTCTACTTTTGTCTGGTGTTGCAATCAAATTGAAAAACTTGTTTCGGGCGAAGGGCAAATCGCAATTCCATTTTTATTAATATTTCTATTTGCCTATGCGTTTTCAGTGCTGGGCCCTGAATGGAAAACTACTTGGCTACAACTCGTATAATTCTTTCATTTTTTTTTGTGTTCATTTTTTCCCCTATACATGCTGGTGGTGTGTGTGTCTGTGTGTGTGTGTGTATGTATTTCCACTTTTGTTCATTCGCCACATTCCCATTTCGCATTCAGAGTTACAGTTTCAATGGCATCGCCAAGGCTGAGTGGCTGATGCCAACAACTTGCCTAATACAAGATACTTTATAGGACGAACACAAATGATGTTGTAAGGCGGCTCAGCACGGCTCAATAACCACCCACACACACAGTGCACCACACCACACCACACCACACCTTGCCGGAGTCCTTGTCCAAAAACTAAAGTCTTAAGTGAATTAAGAGCAAAACTTGTAACATTTTCTTTAGCTCGTTATTTCTTTCTCAAGTTCCCTCAAGGTTTATTCTCTCTCTCTACTTTTATTTTCCTCTGAATTTTGGTGGGTTGGCACTTAATGAGCGGCCCTTGAATTGAGTTCGTAAATAAAAAAAAAAGGATTACTTTTATGGGCTAGCCGCCGACTAGCATTTAGTAAATATCCATTAATGATTTTCTGCCACCACCTGAGTCTCCTGTTCGGTGTCAGTGCTTCAGTTCAGTTTCCACTTCGAATTTCAAGTAGTCGTCCTGTGCGCTCTTTAATAAAACAAGATTGATTGTTATGGCCTCGACACAGTCACACAGCAAACTAGCCGCAAAGCATCCTCTTTGTTGTTGTCTCGAGACACCTCAAGGCTCTAAATGATTCCCAAGCCAAATATATCCAATGCCAATGGGCAAATATTTCTCCATTCTCCATTCTGTTTTCATTCCTGTCTGTTATCTTTTCCCGGAACAGGAGTAGCCCATTCAGCACTTTGCTTGTTTGCCTATTTTGTGTTGTATAGCTTAAGTGTTTTGTATCGAATGTTACAAAAGCCTGCCACATTTCACAAACAAATAATTTTGCATTTGTTACAGTTCAATGAATTAATTACAGCGCTACTCAACTACTATTAAAGCTATGTATAATTAAATTAATTACATTATATTATCTGAAATCTTTTAGATTGCGATAGAGTAACTACATTTAAATAGAAAACAAATGTCTTCTTTGGGACTTATGAGCATATCTTTTTCATCAATCTATATAGATAAATATGAATATAAATAATTATATACAACAGAATTCAATAGGGGTATATCCTGCATTCAGCTGTTAAATATTTTTTATTATTTTATATAGGCTTAAAATGCAATCTATAATCTGGCTTTTCTTATTGGATATTAATACAATATTTATAGATTACCAATAATATGTTTGGATATATAATAATATTAACTGAAAGGCTATATATAATTGTGTCTTTTATTGCTTTCGGAAATCGACTTATATCGATATGCCCTAAATATGGACAGTGTTTGACAAAATAAAGTTAACTTAATTTAACTAATATTAAATATTTATAGAACAGTTATTTTTACAATGGACTTATTATTTAATATCTGCAATACTCACACATACAAGGAAAATTACTGAATGTATTTATAACATCCTTAAAATAGTAGGAATGTCATTTCTCATTTCAGCTTTCATTTGTTTTAATATTGTCCAATGCTTCAGTAGAATTTACTTTTATATTTATATCTCAATGACATCTCCAAATAAAAGCATTATACAAAAATGCGCATCAGTCAATCTTTGCAGTCAATGTAGCAATATTTTATGTGAACAATGACAAATCTGGATCTGCATCTTAACATAAAAAGGCAATTTGAACAATATCAGTCTTTCGCAATACTTTCGGGAACTTTATATATGATGTATATTAGGAATGCCACTTCCAGTCAATTTCTTTTCAAACAAGAAATTCGTGGCAGCAACGTAAAATATTGCACATGCTGCAGGCAATATAACATTTGTGGAATATAAAACTATGAACAGACACGAGACTAGCTGCCACATCGCATAATTTGTGGCTAGCAAGAAGCATGGGTAAAAGTTGTGAAGAGCATGGGAATTGTAGTCATCCTCGTCATTTCATACACTCAAAAAAAAATCATTTAATTACTAAGATTTAATAAAAATCAAAGCAAAAAATATTAGATATATTTGTCTATTAAATAGCCACGAAGAAAATGTAATAGGTATTAAATTTAATTTTGTACATATATTTTAGATATAATTTTTAATTTAATTAAATTTTTATATATAGATAATAATAATTAATAAATATAGATTTATATTTAAATTTCATAAAAATTTACTCTTGATTTAAGATTTGTTTAGATTTGTTTTAGAAATATACTTTTTGTATAATAAGTTGAGTTACTTTTCTAAAATCCAGTCTGATTTAATTATCCGAGTGTGTTATTTGTTTTTTATATTATAAATATATAAATAAAAAAGAAAACAAATAAAAACACTGGAAATTGGAAACAATCCTCCTTTCTCGGAAATAAGTTGAATTACTTTTCTATAATCCAGTCATGTTTTATTTTCTGACGGTATTATATAGAAATATAGTTTCTGCATAATAAGTTGTGTTCCTTTTTTAAAATGCAGTCTAATTATATTTTTTGTGGGTATTATTTGTTATTTATATTATATATATAAGTATAAAAGTATACAAATAATATAATATTAAAAAACAACCTTCCGTTTTAGAAATATACTTTCTGCATAATAAGTTGTGTTACTTTTTTAAAATCCAGTCATGTTTTATTTTTTTGAGTGTATTATTTGTTTTTTTTTTTCTTTTTTGTTTGCGCCTATGCGAATGCTTTGTCTATTTTGTTCGAGTGCGTTGTAAAAGTTGCGTGAGTTTTTGTACTCCTCAGACACATTGTACACACTCCACAGTTGACTATCGTCTGGTGACTCGAGTGCGCCTTGCTAACCTGCACTTACAGTTCTTAGACTAACTTTCGTGACTGGCCAAACTGCGCTGCGCTATGCGAGTGTGTGTGTGTGTGTGCCTTGTACGGACTGACTGAAGGACTGACTGACGAACGGACGAATGAATGAATTGACTGTCTAGTCTGCCTCGTTGTCTCGCTATCTCCTTGTCTGGCCCAGCCTGGCTTGGCTTGGCTTGGCTCGACTTGGCACAGCCTGGCACACGCTCTCCTTCTTAGTCGCAGTAAACATGTAGTTTCATTTGCCTTTTACATTTCCACATTTCCTCCTTGGCTTGTTTGCGTGTCTGCGCATAGAATAGTCAACGTCGTCGTCAACGTCAAACGTCGACCTACTCTCAGCTGGAGTGTGAGAAACACCGCTTTGCATATTTATTTTATTTGATTTGGTTTTGGTCGCTGCTGCTGCTGCTGCTGCTTCTTCTTATTTTTCACCTATTTCACCGTTGCCTTTTATATAACGCGACATATGATTAAAAACTCGTAATTTTGCCAACACATAGTTACAGCTATAGCTGTATATATATATATACTATGTATGTGCTAACTACATACTTCCTGGTTTGGTTAGTTCTGTTCTTATTTTATTATATTTTATTTACGTTTTTTTTCGAGGCAGTCTTTTCATTATTTAGTCTGGCACACATTGCTTAAGGCGCGTTGGCACGTAAGGATCCTCGCCATGTTTAGGGGCGAGCCTCCGTCATTTCGAGGCAGTTGAATGACTGTTCCGCTTTCCGAGCGTGTTTTTCTTTATGCTCTATGCTTTAACGCTGCTTTTTTGTTGCTTTTTTTTTTTCGTTTTGTGCTTCATTAATATTTAATTAAAAAATCAATAGTTGACATGTAAGCCAGAAACACGTTTCGTGCTGCGCTCGATGCTGCTTGTCTCCACACACTTTTCAAATACCTTGCTCTGTCTTAACTTATGCATATGCATGGCGCATATCTTATTACAACAGATTTTCTTTCTTGCTGTCATTTACGTGACGCTCCACTTTTAAATCCCCAGAACATGACACGCTAGGAAAGAAAATTGAAAATAAAAAATAAAAACTAAGTACCAGCAAATATGTTGCATATTTAGCAGCAACGTCGCAAAGTATTTAATAAGCTGCCCCACAAAGCAAAGGCACTGCGAACAGTGAAAAGTGAGTGAGTATTGAATGTGTTTCTGCATTCACTACACATGTCAGCGACGAGTGCCTTTTAATTATAAAATAATTGCATAATAATTATTTAAAATCGTTGTGTTTCATATGATAAATAATCGAGTAGTTAACAAAACTAACGAGAAATTTAGTGTAACTAGAAATTATGCATTGTTTTCGAAATTTTATAAAACTAATTGACGATGGTTAATAGAGAAAATTACCTGATATATATAAGGACACAAGATTTCGTATTAGAAATATATTAAATTTAACGAGTAACCCTTGGCGTTAAAAGTGTGGTGATTTGCTAAAATACTGGTAGATTTTTGTGTTGAGTGTACGTTTTTAATCAAATCAGAGCTCTTTCAATTTGATGAAGAAACATTGTCAATGAAGGACTCTCTTTCAGTTATTCGAGCCGTTTTTCAAGTTAAGTTTGTGTGTTGTTCAAACTAAATACAACAATGAGCTGATGGGGCACGCGTAGTTGCAGTAAATTTCGTTATTATTATTAGCCCAAGTCCCTTACACAAACAAGCACACAATACACGCCCACACACACCAACACACACAAACACACCCACACACCCACCACACACACACTACTCGTAATGTTGAGATCGAGTTCGCTTAAATAGCCAACGGCCTTTGTGCAGGTAATTGAGCTTTAACATGCTCAAAGCTTATTAATACTTCTCTGTACGTGAGTATTCTATATTTGTGTGGGTGTGTTTGTGTGTGTGTGTGTCCTGTGTGTGTGCTTGTGTGTGTGCTTGTGAACTTTATGGGGCTTTGTTTTGTTTAACTTGCGTTTATTTTTGTTCAATGCTGTCGTTTTTCCTCTGTCCTGTTGGGTTCATTTATGTGACAAAATTATCCCACTAGACGCAGGCGGACAGCATAAATCCATTTAATAATCGTTTGTTTGCCTGCAAGTAGACACGATAAAGATTTTACGTTAGTTGTTTTCATTAAATTGTAAAATTAATAAATACCGCTTGCTTATGTATTAATTCTGATGATTCATGAGTGGCTATATATTTACTGCATTATTATTTAGATATTAATTTTACGGCACGTTAAAGTTTTGGTTGTCTTACATTTTATATATTTTGCTGTGTAAAACATTTCGTATTTAATATTTTACGTGAGCTGCGTTTACGCAAAACTTATGCGAAACCAGTTCAAAAAGTAAAATTGAACAATAGGAAAATGCCACGTGCTCAGTTCTGAACACAAGAATGTGGTCATTTCATGTGTGGTTGTTGTTGTGGCTTATGGAAATCTCTCAGATCTGCAAGATTTATTGACAGCAAGCGGAAATGGGCACACACATGCATACACACACCCACTCACACAAAAGCACACAATGGTATATGTAGATATGTCTACACGTGTATCGCTGGCTGTTGTGTGTTGAGCTACCTTTTTTTACGCGCAATTAACCCAGTTACAAGTTCGACATGCCGCAAAGCAAACACATCGACTCACACACACAGAACGCACACACACACATACACAGCCTGCATTTATCATAATTACTTCCCACAATATTTTGCGCACATCCCTGCCAAAATATGACTGAAAAAGCCGATGAATGCTCAGTGGCACAGTGTTTCCACACTGACACACACACCCACACTCACACACACACAACTCTTTAAGCCGACGTTAATTTCTCAGACACAAAAAAAATGTGAAAATGTGAAAAGAGGTAAAAACGCGGCCGACTGCTTAATGTTTTAATATGCCTTCAGCAACTATTAAATGGAGTCCGCATTAAGTGGCAAGCACATTTAAAACATTTAATATTTATTATTAAAAGCGTTGCTCATTTAAGCACAAAGTATTTTATAGCCTACTTCTGAGGGTTGCGAAACAAGAACAAAAGCCAACAGCAGCAAGACCAACAACAACAATGTGTGAATTGCAGTTTTGGCATGACGTTTATCAAACAATCCGATAAGCGATAAATTGTAGCCACAGATTTGACTAGCCAAAAATGCAAATGCCAGGAGCAGAGAGTAGCACATAAATATATATGAACTGAACTCACGAAATATGCATACATTTGTTTATATTTGTATATCTGTGCAGATGTATTTACTTTTCAAATCAAAGAAAGCCAGGCGACCAATGACAACGACGAAAAAAAATAAGAAAGATGAAAAGAAAACAATGCACAGTGGAGCCACACAGAAGTTACGAAAAATGTTGCTTGGGCAATGGGTCTGTCAAAAATTCAATTAATTCGATTTGTGCCAATCCAATAATCCATATATGGATAATCGTTTAGTGGTGCTTTTAATTAAATTTTAGTTATAAATTTACTTGCCCTTGCCACACTGTGCGACGCGTCGACTTGCACACAAAGCAGAGTAACAAAAAATTCCAAAAATGTCACAGTGCGCACATGAAAAATGTCCTTGGGACAGCGCCAAACGCCTGGCGACGCCAGGCAGAACACTGTGTGTGTGGGACTCTGTGTATGTTTGTGAGTGTGTGTGTGCATTTACTGTTGGCTTTGCAAAGCAAGGTCATGAGTAAACACGCTGGAGCAAGCTGTTTATTCTACAACAAAGCCAGGCGAAGCACAGAGAAAAAAAAGCAAAAACACATTTACAATTTATTGTCAAATATACAAATGCATTTATATACATATATAAATATATAAATATATAAATGTTTATATATATATATAAATATGTTCATTTATGTATGTGTTTAGCAGCATATATGGACTAGATGCTTCTTATTGATAAACTTGCACATATGTCTGTACATACATCTTACAGTTAGCTACATAAGGAGAGCGATTGCTTGCCAATTTGTTGTGGAAGCACATGCAAATGTGTATCCATAAATCAAAAGGGACATTATTGGCTGCTTGTTAGAGCTAAGCAGTATTGCTTGCCATTATGGACCAATGTATCTTTCAGATTTGGAATGACCGACAACAAGTCGATGTCAGATTACTTTGGCGCATTTCAACAATAAGCTGATATTTTCAAATGTGGTACGATTTTATCAACGATTATTTAATATAGAAAGTCGGTTAAATTGGAAGATTTAATATAATGGTTAATTTAATATTTCTTTTATATTTATTGCATTCATTCAAGTTTTTAATACATTTTTAATAGTTAAAGATTGAACAAAAATAAGTTCCTTTTTAGAATACCGTTTCTACAATAAATATGTAAATATTATTTACATATAATCCTAAATCGTAAAGATTAATTTTATTTACCTATGCTGACATGTTTATGTTAATTAAAATTTAATATCAAAAATATTCTAGCTAAATTTATTTGAATAAAAATGGATTTCGCTAGATTTAATCGTATATATTATTTCTTATTTAAAACAAACATATCTTAAATTAAAACAAGAAAGATATTCGGCCTCCCAGTTATAGGATATAGTGGACCGATACGATAATTGTCGACTGATATAGACCAAGTTTCAAGAAGATTGCTTTGATGCTGATGTTAATTAAGAACATATTTAGCTTATGGGGATGAAGCCATCTGCTGTTGTAAATTTGAACACCAAATTATTTTACCCTCCACGGGGGTGTTAATTATTTGGAAGGAATCGATTCAATACTTGTTGTTTCGACTACAAATTGTGGTTTATTAGCATATTAGAACAAAGGAGTCAATATATGGCTGTACATTAATTATTGCTATTGCAAATCGGATAGCTCTGTCAACAACATGCAATTGAATGGAGAACTATCCTACTAAATAAGTGACAAAGTGTGAGAGGAGCACAATTTTCGTCTATGAATTTCTAAGCGGCAATTTTCGTTGTTCTGGTGGTGTCCCAGTGCATATATGTAAATGTGTGTGTGATCAAAAAAGCGGGAGCTGTTCGAGGGTGAGGTGAGTGGGTGCGGATAGCGGGAAACTCGAGTGGTTTGGCTCAAAGTTGGCATATGCACATGAATAATGAATAATGAAGCATGGTGTGTAAGTTTTGTCTATTGATTTCGAAACAAAAAATCGCATACGCGGCGCCAGCAAACAAAGGATGCCAACCAGTTAGCAGCAACCAGCAAATGGGCCCTAGTTTGCTATATGTGTGTGTGCGAATGTGTGTGTAAGTGTGAGTGAGACTGTGTGTGAAACATATGGCTCTGGAGATTAAGCCATTGTTTGCAATGGGAACCGCGTGGCTGAGCTGCGGCTTAACGGTTGCGTTTGCAATGAGCAAGTGCAAACAAAACAAGCAAAAATGGCTTGCAGAGTGCTCGACTTGCAGATACCCTGGACTCATTAGAAAAACGTTTTTAAATGAAAATACAATTTGTGTATGTGTTTCCCAATAAATATTAAACTCTTAATGAACTATATTCTCGAATAGAAAAATATGTCTTTAATATTATATGATTTATTGCTATCGAAAATCGATTTATATCGATATTTGCAATTAAATAAAGTAAAAATTAAATAAAAAGTTTTACTGTGTTTGGTAAATAAGACATTTGATGATACCATATACTGATACCATATACTATGTGGAATCGGAGATGCTTGCTTCTCTTTTTGGTTTCAAACTTTTGTACAACTTAATCATACCCTTTATAGCCCCATTGCTAATGGGTTCAGTGGATGAAAACGGCACATGTTTGAATGTATGTGTAATAAGGGGGTTATGGCTAAGAGGGAGGCTTACAGTCTATTTTCAGTTGTTTAACTAACAAATAACTGGGCCCCATTTTCCATCTCTTTTTTTTCGCCTTGCAGCACCACAGCCCCGACAGTGTAATGCGCCTTGGGGGTAGTGGTATTCCATTCGACGGTGACCCCCTGACAATGAGCGCAGCTGGCAATGATTATGCCGAATTATGCGATCTTGGACCCTCACGTTGGAGTGCACGCGCCTATGGTTATCATGCTGCAAATGCGGCCGGCATTGGCATTGGCGGCGCCACACAATCATCATCGAGCGTGCCGACGGGCGGCTCAGCTGGCCTCAGCGCTCATCATTTACGGAGCAGCGCAGCAGCGCCAAACAGTTACGAGGCCGAGGACATTGGCCTGGCCTTTGGCATGATCAGTCCGCCACCGGGCAGCGTTCACGGTCTTGGCCATTACGGCAGCAGTGCCGGCGGAATTGGATCCCGTGTCGGCAACAGCACCAGTTCGCTGCGAGCGGGCGGCGGCGTTGGCGGCGGAGGAATCGGTAGCGTCGGTGGTGTGGGAGGCGGTCGATCCGGCCTCTACTATTCGCCACCGGGCACATCGTACACAATCATTGAGCGTCCCCACTCGCCGCATTACTACTTCAATTCGGCTGGAGTGCCGACAAAAGGTGGTTCATTGCCGGGCCGCGGTTCGGCATATCTCAGCTCCTCACCATCCAGTCACATGGCAGCGGGTACGGCTGGTACTCTGCCCACGTCAACGGCGGCCAGTGGGCGGCATGCCTCCTCCTCCATGGGCAATGGCAATAAGAAGCGACCAATATCACCGGAGCAGGTGTTGCGCATGTTCGGCGCCACACAGTCGTCCTCAGTTCCTACGAGTAGCTATCACTACAGCAACGGCGGCACCCGGGATAGGGATCGCACAGGGCGACGCAGTCCAGCCAGCAGTCCGCCCTCGACGACGCATCAGGTAAATCCAAAAAATTCCATTACCTTTGACAGAATTTACTATTTATCTATACAACTCATTACTAAAAAAATAATTTAAAAATTAAATAAAATAATTACTATTTTTTATTATTATATTTATCTATTCACAAATGGATTTATTTATTTATTTACCAGTTACAAATGCATTTATATATTTATTTACCAGTTTTAATTTTGACGCCTAAAAATTCTTTATTGGTTTGCGGTTAAATTATTTAATTTATATTTATATTTATTTAATCAAAATTCATGTAAACAATTATTAACAGAACAAAGATTCGGAATCTTCAAATAATTTTAGATATAAGTTGTTTAAGAGTTTATTAATAACAATATGTATTAAGTATGACATTAATTAAAATAAATATTTAGTTTGTTGAAGTTTGTAATTGATAAAGCGATTGTTTATTTGCAGATCTATCGGGATCGGGAACGAGATCGCGATCGGAGTGTGCCCAATATCCATGAACTTACGACGCGCACTGTTTCAATGTCGCGTGATCAGCAAATCGATCACGGCTTCGGCATATGCGTCAAAGGAGGCAAAGACTCAGGTGGGTGGCGCCCCAAAGTATGCAACACAAAATTATCTCTGCTTAAACCTGTCATCAAATCGAGGTTGCCGGCAGCCTGCCAGCCTGTCATTGGAATTGACTTGTTTGTCGCAAATTGCATACACAAATGCATACTTAGTGCTCCACTGGATTGGGTTGAATGCTCAATTGTCTCCTGGTTGTCTCCGACATGTTTGGCGTTGTGTGAAACTTGCATTTTGTGTGCATTTATACGACTGTTTCATGCAATTTAATTTTCAACCAGATGCCTGTTGTCGTTGGTTGGGTTTTTATTTTTATTTACTTGTGTACGTGTGTCAGCCAGCAGCTGCTTTGACATTTCCAAGAGCGCATTTTGCAGCTGGACACCTTCCGATGTCCACCATGACCCTATATCGGTCTCTCTGTTCGCTGTCTCTATCTATCTGTCCACACCTTGCTGATTCCCTGGCTGCACACTTCCAGCGCTTTCATTCACGGTCGGGCATTTTATTTTTAGCTTACACTCTGCGACAGCTTTAAAATCGATATACAAAAATCTATTGAGTCGCCTCACATCCCACCCAGCAATTTAACGTATCCATGGACTCTGCTGCCTGCATTTCGGCACACGTGCTTGTTAAATTAAACATAAAATGACACACACACACACATACACGCACACTCATCCGACTGGCGTGGCTTAATGAAAAGGCTTACAAAAATGGCCCTAACAGTGGGAGGTGTAGGGGCGTGGCGTGTGTGTGTTTTTTGTTAAAAGTTTATTACGCGTCGTTTACTAATTGATTTTGCTGTTTTTTTTCTCATTTTTTATATTTATTTTTATTATTTTGTTTGTGTTCGTTGACAGGCTTAGGTGTTTACATCTCACGCATCGAGGAGAACTCGGTGGCGGAGCGCGCCGGCCTGCGACCCGGTGATACAATCCTAGAGGTGAACGGCACGCCATTCACTTCAATCAATCACGAGGAGGCGCTTAAGGTGAGCCAAGCTGCATATGTTTCCATACAACTATTTCTATCTTTTGATAATTTTTCAGTAGCTAATGTTTTTCTATTAATAGCAAATAAATCGATTAGAGCACATTATGAGAAGGAGAGAAATAGAGGGAGAGAGAGAGAGAGAGAGAGAGTGGGGAAAAGAGAGCAGAGATATATAATAAATTCAAGAAATCGATAGGAAACAAGTCCTTTAGCCTGGCAACGTTTCACAAAAACAATTTTATCACCACATAAAACATATATATTTAATGGATCATCTAACGTTATGATACATTATTCAAGCAGCTTCGTCCTCTACAACAAAAAAGATAATTTAATTGTACACTTAATTGATTTTTAATGCGATTTCGCTCGATAGGCTGCTTGCTTGCCTGTTAATAGTTGCGATAAGAGGCGCTGCGCTGCATTTGAGCAGTAGCCACATCGCCTTTCATGTGCGCCACTTGGCAAAGAGTGCCTAAAACGAAGACCACCCATCACCCTCACAAATAGCACTCATACCCATAGCCCAACCGGCAACTAGACAACGAAAGTCAATTTATTGTGGAATATTTTATGTGACACATTATGATAGTCAATATAATTCATATTCCGCTTGTAGCTCCTTGCTGGTTGCGCGTCGTCGTGTTTTCTATGTCGAATGCAAAAGCAAAATGACATTGGGCTGAGATTACGTGTCAAAAGTGTTGGCCAGGAGGCAGTTGACGGGTTTAGGGGTACTCGTGTCACACATGTTGTCTATTGCAATCTAAAGTTTTTTGTTTTTTCCTCAAATTTTTTTGGCATTACTTGTAAATTACATATATATACATATATATGTACAACAGATACGTTCCCTATTTCTCTCCATGACTCGTTTTATGCTCTAAATGGTTTTCAGTAGTTTTTTTTTTGATATTGTGCACTTTACATATGATAAAACTTGAAACATTTTGTCTAATTATGACTATAAACGAGAAAGTCAACTACATACATTCAACAAAAAATAACACTAATACAAATATACACTGAGAAAAAATTGGCAATAGATTAGTCACATTGAATTCACATTTTTGTTCTTAAATATTTTCAATATATTAATATTTAATTTATTCCTAACTATGCTTAGATTTGTTATTATTAAAATTCGTTGGTTGTTGATTAATTTTAATTGATATTTTCACACGATGAACTCTGATTGCTTATAAAAAAAATGTTGGCTGGTTTCTAAATACTTCTTTTAATATATATATCTTATCAATGCGATTTATTGCGCCCTTATGAATATTCAATAATTTGAATATATACAGAAATGTTCACAACCAGGCCCATAAAGCTAAAAACCCATTTATGAAAGTGACAAGGGATCAACAAAAATTTGGCAAACAGCTTTTAGAGCTTTGTATCCTAAATGCCCAACCACAATGCCAACAAAATCCGATGTGGCCAAACGATGAGAGCCAGCTGTGTCCAAGTACGAGGCTCCATGAGGCTTTTGAGGGTCAACCAACACTTGCGCACGTCCCAAACAATTTGCACAACTTGTCTTTTATGACTTTTTGGTCAAAAACAATTAAATTAATGTCAACTAAATCGAAAATACTAAATTCTTAAAGCGCTGTGCCAAACCGCAACCAAGCACATAAAATATATATAGAAATATTTTCACATATTCACAGAGATTCAAGCTTTTATTTGGTTATATAAATTCTTTTGTTTTTTTTTTTTTTTATTTTTATCTATATTTTTATGATTTTGTTTTTAAATTATTGCCAATCGTTTTTGGTTTTAGTTTGACGTTTTTTCTTCTCTCCATCTCTTTGGCTCTTTTCTATCGTTCGTTCGTTTTGCTTGCATCTTCCGTCTCTCTTTTGTGTCTCTTCTATTGCCACATTTTTTCTTAACGCAGAGATGTGTGCAGATATTGAAATCGTCACGTCAAATCAGTATGACGGTGCGTGCGCCGCCCACGCTGAACTCGACGGCGCCGCTGCACGGTTTTGGGCCACCCTCGCGGGATCCCATGTACGCATCGATGGCACCTCTACTACCACAGTCTGCGGCGGCCCAAGCGGCGGCCGCAGCGGCCGGCGTTGGTTCTGGTTTGCCCTTTCGCCAGACCTGCTCCTGGATGGACCGACACGGCCGGCCGGCCTCACCGCCCATGGAGTATGGCGGCAGACGGAACGAGCGCAGGGATCGGTAAGCTATATACACATATATATATATATAATATATATTAATGGGTATTTCCTAGTGTACGCCGCGTTGAGCTGCTCATTGAGCCCGGCCAATCGCTGGGTTTGATGATACGCGGCGGCGTTGAATACGGCCTGGGCATCTTTGTGACGGGCGTCGACAAGGAGAGCGTCGCAGATCGTTCCGGTTTAATGATTGGCGATGAAATACTGGAAGTCAATGGCCAGTCGTTCCTCGATGTGACGCACGACGAGGCCGTTGGTCAGCTGAAGTATCACAAGCGCATGTCGCTGGTGATACGTGATGTGGGCAAAGTGCCGCATTCCTGCACATCCATTGAAATGGAGCCCTGGGATGCGTACAGTCCAACGGGCACGAGGTAGGCACAAATCCCAAATATTGCTTTTTTAATAAATAAAAACTTTGAGGAATTACTTGATTTAAATTACATTAATTTAAACAACTTAAACAAGTATAAATTTTATTTTCTGTGAGTAAATATTTATTTGTTGTAGTTTCTTTGCTAAATAGTTGTACTGAAAATACAATTAAGAATTATTGTAATTTATTATAATTATAACTATTATATAATCAAATAAGTTATTAAATCGAACTTAAACAAATTATCAATATTAATGGAATATAAATATGTCTTTTGCTGACTCCCGACAAAGTTATTTTTTTTACTACAATATACGAACCCATTTTAATCGTCTACATTGAGATATTTACTAAGTGAATTTTGTTGTTTTAAACTCAATAAAAATTATAAAACACTTGACATATTTAAATTTAAAAAGAGGTCACAAGAGGTCAAAAAAATAAACTGTTACAGGATTCGTAGTTAAATTACCATAAATGTGTGATCAACTTTTTGTTGTATAAACCATATCAAACTGAATATTGATATTAAACATAATAAATCTATATTTGAATCGCAGAGCACGCCGGAAAGGTCAAATTGCGACCATGGTCGAGGAGAAGGCGCGCTCGCTGCTGCCACGTCATCATTTTGCAAGTCTTTCGTATTATATTGCCGAGTATAGTGTGAAAGCAATGACCATAGATGCCTTTGTTGCCGTCTTATTAGAGATGCTAGATACGTACGAAAAGGTAAATAATAATCTACAAATTCAATACTGAGAAAATTCCAATTCATTTGTTAAATCTTTTCTTTTAGCACACGCTAGTGACGGAAATTCGCGAGCTCGTCTTTCCGGAGGATCGGACGCGATACGATGAGCTGGTGTATCGCCGGGAACGCGATCCATATAGCGTGGACAGTAGGCATAGGGTAAGGGTGAACAATTATATTTGTTGTGGCATTTGATTAATGCCATTCTTTGTTGACACTTTACAGCGTACAGGAGATCCCTCACGTGATTTGCCGGTAAGCTTTTTAGAAGATTTGTTGTACGACACTGACACAATATATACCTAGAAAGATCTATGTATGTTCTTAACTAACAACTAACTAACTCGCTGCGCATGTTAAACTACTACAAGAGAATACTTGACTAGTTTCTAGTTTAGTAAAAAAAAAAATAATACTTGAATACTCTTTAACAAAAACAAAAAAAAAATACATTTAAACCTACCATAAGTAATATGTGTCTTTTGGATTCTGTCCCCCTTCCCCACTCTTCAATGTGTTGTTGTTAATTGTTGTCGCTGTTGTTGTAATTTTTAGTTTAATTTTTACTAATTTCTATATATTTATATAGACTAAGTACTTGAAACACACTGCAAATACAAAACACTTGTCAGATAAAGCAAAACTTGTAGTTTAATTGTTGTCTGAGTACGAAAACGAATTTAATATTTATATTTTTTTTTCCTGTTTAACTATTTGTGTTAATCATATTTATGCTTTATTTAGGCAATTGATTGCTGCATGTCCTTCAATTAGTGTTTGGTTGAATTTGAGAAGCTTTGTTGAAACTCGCTTTATTCGATTCGGCTTTAAATATTGTTTACGTTGCTCTTTTGACAGAGTGAACACAAAAATGAGAACATAAAACGAATGTCAATTTTTACTTTTCCAAAAATAAGCAAAAAAAAAAAACAAAACAAAACTAAAACAGAACAAAAAAAAAACGATATCAATAAATTAATTAATGCGGTTTTTGTAGTTGCACAAATTCTTTTTTCTTCTAGGCATAAGTAGCAATAACAGTTGCTTCTGCGGAAGCTATAACTGTGTTTCGCTCAAATTATCGATAACACATAACACATCGATAACCAGTGAAATGAAGCGTCAATGGCGCTTAGGTTTAGACCGTTAAGCAAACATAATTAATTGTAAAATATGAAATTGAAACATGTATGATCTGATAAGAACAATATTTATAATAAATATATATATATATATATAGTAACTTTGCCACACAAAGCGCACTACAGCAGTCACCGATAACTCACCCAAAACTATGCTTAATACAAGAACTAAGCACTACTCGAAAAAATGAGAACAATACAAGTATATATATAAAAAATCAATTATATTACGTGATACAACAACAAATGCACTGATCACCAAAACGATATCACAATATATATATATATTCGACTCTCTCCAATCCTACGTACCTCTCTCTGTTCCACGCACAGTCTAACTGTGCTCTATGCTCTATCCGTAGATGGGCCCTATAACTCTATTCAGGACTATCGTAGCCCCCTCTCTTTTATCTTTTTCGCTCCGTCTCTGTCTCTATCTCTCACCGTCATCCTCACCATCCCTCACCATTCACGGTCATATTCACTGCCACACACACTGCCCAACACACACACACACACTGCCACACTCACTCACTCTCTCTCTCTCTCTCTCTCTGTCTGTCTCTGAATCGTATGCAAAACAACAAAGTTCGTTCCATTCCATTCCCAACAGGTAACTGCTGACGATATGGAAGTAAGCGCCGCCACTGGACGCAGTCCCTCGTCGGACTCGGGGCTGGGCATGACCGTAACGGATATACATAAACGGTACCTAACACACACTGAGCACCCACCTAACCAAATAGACCCATAACCATAACCCACAACACAACAACAACAACAACTACAACTACAACAACAAACAACCAAGAACTGACCTTTGCGTATCTCTATCTGTATCTATCTGTATTCTGTATTCGTTAAACCGTTGATAGACCCGCACTACAGTTGCCCTATCGGCCCATGTCGGCGGGACCAATACTGCATCGCTCACAGCATTATCAGCCAACAGCAAGCAACCAATCATCATCACCGACACCACCACCTTCACATCAACAACAACAACAACAACAACATTATCCACCACCACCACCACCACCACTACTACATACCTCATTGCGTCATCTGGGTGGCCCTGGTGGCATCGTTGGAAATGTGCGTCATCATCATCATCAACAACAACAGCAGTTGGGACCAAATCAATACAAACTCAAACAAGCCAAAGACAATCAGCAACAGGTCAGGAATTCCGCGTGAACCGTCGCTTGGCACACCACTTAGATCTATCACTATCTCCACTACTATTGACTGGTTCTGTTTCCGCTTAAGACTATCCAGAGAACTATCCAAACAGATTTTCAATTAGTTTAATCAGCATATATATATATATATACATCTAGAAATACAATCGGAAATCGTTTATGTTTCCCTTCACATTGGAAATGATTAGAAAGCAAAGTTTTCAATTTGGTACAAATTCCAATAAATCAAAACAAACCAAAAATACTTTTGTGCTAAAAAAAAATTATAATTATTGAAATATTTTTAATAGAGCAAACAATGGTTTTCGGTTTTTATAAGTTTTTTTTCTTAAAATGTTTTATATTTTTCTATACTATTTACTAGAAACTCTATTTGATCAAAACTGAGATCTATATATATCTTATATCTCTTGAATTTTTGTTCGTTCTACTTTGACTTTCTCCGCTATAACTTAAATTAATAAGAAAAATTGACATTCGCTTCGTTTTCGAGCCATTTTTATTGTGTGTATTGTCTCCTGTTTCTGTTTTGTTCCCTTCATTTACATATCCTATCTTTCACGTATGTTCACTCTGTTCTTGATTTTAACGGAAATAATGTAAGGCATTCTTTCAGTGTATGTTTTGTGTATGTCTAATCTTTCCAACACACACACTCTTTAATGTTGTTTAGTTTTTGTGTTGACATTTTTCGTTTAACTGTTGTCTAATTGGCTAACTAACTGTAGTAGATTAATTGGGCATTTCTAATGCTCCGACATGAAATTGGTTTGCAGAAATTATTTGCCAACAAGCGAGCAGTGAAAAAAAAAAAAGAAAAAACTCAAAAACTATTTCTCGTTTTTTGTTTGTTTTTTTCACCCGGCTTAGGAATACGGCTGTGATGAGCATAGAACTCGCCGGGGCAGCGAAACCCTATTACCGGAATATGAAACAGATGCGGTGAGTAAGCAAAAGCGTTGTTATTTTTTTCCGTTATTTTGTGGGACTTGTGGCCAAGCACTGAGAGCCTAGTGATGTTTAGGACTTGTAGCGACTTGTCAGTCATGTCCAAAATTGCATTAATTTCTATCATGTCATTGTCATTTGCCATTGACAGCACACTGAATTTATGAATCTATGCCATACTCACATTCAATTTCCTTAAAAACTTATACCAAATACGATTTTGAAGTTTCAAGTACCACAAGTTTATTCAAACACTTAAAAAGCTTTGATTATTATTGTATTTATGTCTCTACGTATACGTAATATGAGAAAAAACTAAACTTACCACAGTTTACACTAAACCTAAGCACTAAGTTATGCAATAGAGCTTTAAACTCTTGATAGATTATATTTCTATATATATATATATATATATATATATATATATAGCATGTGTGTGTATGTATATAAGTAGTGTAATCAACACAATGTCGCCGCAAACGCCTATGCAAATCAGTTCAAACAGACCGCAGTGCAGAGCAGCAACTCCCTCCCCAACCCCCTCGCAATTCGCACACCCCCTCGATTTCCATTACATATTTTCGTGCGTGGCACTGTCGTCCATTGTCGACCAGGCGGCAGTTGCACCAACAACGGGCAAGTGATAATCACGTGGCGGCGTAAAGGGGCGCATAAAGTGTCGCCACTGATGTTGGGCGTGGTGCTGATGATGATGATGATGGTGGTGATGGTGATTGTGATGGGGGGATTGTGGCGTCATTGTTGCGGCTCCTGCTGCCGTTGCATGTTGGTGCTGCTGGTGGCAGCTGTTCGGCTCGAATTTCGGGCGTGGTATGCGCAATTGTTTGATCTCGGTCAAATAGGTTTCCATGATGAGGCGAAAGAGAGAGTGTTTTGTCCGCCTTTCAGTTTGTCCGCCTGTTGATTTGTTAAGTTGTTTTAATGAGTCAACCGATTTGTTGTTGTTTAACAAAGCTGCAAATACATGAAGCGTTTTAAATAAGTGTCGACACTCGGCAATTTGCCACATCGCAATTTAAGTGGTTGACAAATGGAAGTGAAAGCAAATCTTTTTTGTTAAACTTTTTGTTGCACTTAGACTAATAAACAAACATATAATAAGGTGTTTATAACTTATATAACTAATTTCGTTCATTTCGACATTAAATCGATATTTTATTTCAAGATATTTGTGAGCATTCATGGGCATTTTTTGCCATTATGTTAACTAAAAGCTGGTTGTTTATTATGCTTAATAATATTTAAAATGTAGTACAATTAATAATAAATTCAAAGTGAATATTAATTAAGCTAGTTAATGTCTGTTATCTATTTACGAGCAGGATATACATATTATATATATACGTATTATTATATAGATTGTTTACCAATCGAATTGTAATATTATTATGTTATAACGCTTTGTAAGGAGTAAGCGAAAAGTGAAAGTAGATTCGAGGCTTGAAAAAGAAACAGTAACAGCAGAGTAACAACAACAACAACTACAATGTTGCATGTCGATTGTATGTTTGCCAGAAGACACGAAACTGGCAACAAGTAATAATAGTGATTTCCGCAAAAGGCGTTCGGCCAAATCAACGCATCGCATCGCATCGCATCGGCTGCAAGTTCAATGTGTGTTAAGTGTCTGCGTCTGTCAAAAGTCATCTGGGAGATGCATGGCAATTTGGTAGCAACGGACACAGATGTACAGACAGAGATGGATGGGTAAAAAGATACAGACAGAGAGAGAGAGAGAGAGAGAAAATATAGGGGTCTGCTCGCTTAGCCCTGTTTACACAGCTGACACTTTTTTTTTACCGAGTGTTGGGGGGATGGGCGGGGTTCCACAAGCGGCAAGTTCGACTGCTTCGAACGGTGACCAGTGCTCAGCCGGAGTCAAGCAACCAGTTTGATTTCAACTAAAACAGACAAACAACTTTTGTTGTTGTTGTTGTTGCTGTTGTAAGTGGATGTCTGGGCAAATGCGACACTCACTTTTTGTTGAAATTACAACGGCAGCCAGGCAGCCAGGCAGACAACCAGATAACCAGACAACAACCAGGCAAGCGAAGACCAAAACTCAAAGTGGGTCATTAGAGAAACGTACTAAATAAGGTACAAGACTTTGTCAAGAGCAGACCAGGCGAGCAGCATAAATGGAAAGTAAATAGTTGTTGTTGTTGTTGTTGTTGTTGCTGCCACAGCTGCCAAAGCGGCAAATAAGCCACTCGAAAAATGTGTTGTTTTTAATGTAAATAAATCATTTTGATGCGTAGCAGCGAACATCAGCCACAAATTATTCAAAATCCGGTCTGAATAGTCATTTGCTTTAAGCCATCATCAACACACTTAATGCCCAGTTTCTCCCCCAAAAAAAAAAAACTGTATTAGGCAGCCAGCTAATGAAGTCAATTGTGAAGTTTTAATTCTGGCAAGTTTATTTACAGTTAAATCCACTTTGGGCTGTCCAAATATCATTAAAGTTCTCGTTGCGAGCTTTTCAAATGTCTAAAAACCTCTAAATGACTCATCTGTCTCTCTCTCTCTCTCTTTCTCTGTCTCTCTCTGTCTCTTTGCATTTGTTAACTAACAGATTTATACATTTTCTGACATCATCACAGTCCAGTTTTACGATTATTTAATTGGTTATGAAAACTTTGAGAGTTTAACATAAACAGTAGAAAAATGATATTAAGATTTCATTAAGAATTCAGGGAAAGCTAATATTTTTATTTATTTATTTACTCATTCTTTTGTTAGTTGTGCTAAAATATATTTTTTACAAATTGACAGCATCTTACTTCATCAGTATTCTACTATATGACAGACGTTGACCGACTTAGCCAAATATCACTTTTAATTCATATTGCGCAATGATCGGTTTGGTTTTTGGGGGCGATTTGGTCAGCTGACAGCTGTTGGTTTTTTTTTTTTTGTTTTTTGGGTCAATGTGCTTGCTGAAAATATTATAGCCACTTATATGCATAGACAGAGTGTCCCAATGGTAGTATTTTTTAAATGATCTTCTGCTAACAATGGTGTGAATTTGTAGGTAATTTAACTGCTCAGCTTTTGTTTACAAATGCTTAACAGAAAGAGTTAGATTTGGGCACGCTGGGAGGCAGCGTGGAAGAAGCAGCTCTTCAAAAGTTTCTCAAACATTTGAAGCGGTTCTATTTTGAAGGAAAAGTTGATGCGGCGACGCGTTTAAAGGCGGCACAACTTTCACAAGTAGAAAGAGAATTTTCCACAAGCAACCATAATGAAATTGACGTAAATTGCCCTACCCATTTAACAGTATTATATTCCAGCTGCTCCAGACCTGTATATATACAAATAGATATTTTTTTGTGTGCTTTTTTCTCAGATCATTTTTTAGACACAATTTTTGTCAGTCAGCAGTTTTTTTTTTGGAAATCCGCTTATGAACAGGCAATTTTAAATCAATCAAGTTTATGACTTTGCAGACTTCGCAGCGGTTCGTCGCTCGCACACAACATGTGTGCATTGGTTGTGGGTCGGGATTTGTAACTAAATCTAAGCACAGACAACTCATGGATACATAAATGCCATTGACCTCAATGCCACATTTGTGTTTTGGATCTCATAGACACCAAATTGCGCTCGCATCAGTCCCCACCAACCCTTCACGCTACCAGTTAACCAACTGTCATTAGATACGCATTGAAAAATATGTGCATACCAACTGAATGGATTTAATAATGTTGCCAATTTAATGGCATATTGACTTCTGACTGGTTGGTCAATCGGATTTCATGGCAACATTTAATATGTTAATGGAATCGAGCTCCAACTGTAGAAGTGTAATTATAATTATGCGATTTATTGCAATTGCATATGCATCAGTGAACGAATAAGATTCATATTTAATTATATGAAATTATTGCAATTGAATAAGATCCATATATAATTATATGAATATGCAAACTAAAATTTGTTCAAGTGGATAAAAACACGAGTGCCTGAGTTAAAAATTGTAAAAATAAATAAATTGCAGTTCAAACTTTGCAGCAGTTGGTTTTTGTCATGGTTTAATGCATGACTCGTCCTACCACTAACTGCTTTCCCTTTAGTTTCGGTTAGTGCCATTTCTAGGTCGAAATGTTTAGCGGCTACTCGTAGATTTGCGCATAGAATTTCAGACTTCCGTCAGTCGGAGACGGACTGAAAGAAACTTAATTGCAAAACCAGTAAGCAAAAAAAAAACAAAAACAAGAGTTGCGACTGCTGTTGCTGAGGCGTTTGTAGGTAATTAAACAAAAAACCATAAGCAAAAGAAATTAGCGCGCCAACAAGCCAACAAACAGTTGGCCAAAACAATAAAAACTGTCAGAGGTGAGAAATTGTTGTTAATTGAATGCAAAAAATGTTGCACGACTCGTTCAACGGCTCTGTCCCCAATCTGGGATTCCGTCCTCATCTGCATTTCGGTTGTGACACATGTGAGCCAAGATTGCAGTCGCCTTGCGGGCAAACATTGCAAAAACTAAAACACACAATGATTATATAACAAAAAAACAGTAAAATAACCCAACTACCCTGCGGCAATTGATGCCTTGGCCACAAACAAAAAATGCAGCCAGCTAACTTCTTTCATTATTTTGTTTTGCTTTTGGTTTTTGGGTTTTTGTTGCCATCGTTGGCTTTGTTGTTGTTTAGTTAGTTCGAGTCGGTTGTTTATGCAACAATTTGCAGCAAACAGAGCGCGAAATGAGCGGCAACAACGCGAAATTTGTCAACTCCACAACTTGCAGCATTTAATTTAAGTTTTTAGTATTTACACGTAATTTCCCATTTATACGCACGTTTTGTGAACTCGGCCAAGGAAGCTTTTCTCAGATTGCCTCTAGTTTCATCTGTCCGTCTGCGTGTGTTTGTTGTGTTTGTGTGTGTGTGTGTGTGTGTTTGTCGGAGTTTCTCTTTGTGTTTCTCAGTGCTCCACGGCTTTGGCCAACCTTACGCTTCAAGCAACGACGCGCAACTAAAAACTCAAATTGCAGACGCGGCCAAAACAGCGGCCAACGACGACGCTAACTTTGGCAGCGCTGTTGTATTGGCTTGTACTCTGCCGCTTTGAGTATATTCGGCTACTTATTGGGCTAAATGACTTGGAAAAAGAAGACAATAAACATGGAAAAATTATTGTTACTTATGTCATTTTCTTAGTGTGTTGGAAATTGTTTGCGTGGATATTTTCTGATTGAGTTTATTATACAGTTTTAAAAAATAAATATATACTTAAACAATTGAAGGGATAATTAGGTTTAACCATAAATTATCATAGTATATTATAATAAGTATTTAGTCCTAAGGCACACACAAATATTTATGATTAATAAAGTGTATTTAAATGTTGTGCATCAAGCTGAAATTGTATCCATCTTGAAGTTTACTTTGTGTGTGGCTTTCTTTAGGCAACTCTGACAGCTCTGCGTTTCAGTTACATTTTATGGCTCAGTAATAAAACAATTACACACAGCGACAAGCAAAGCAACAAAATCAACAACAACAACAATTATAAATGGTGCAGATTTCATAAAGATTGTCAATATTTATGGCTGTCAATTTTTATAGAAATATATATATATGTATATAAATCTACACATACGTTTATCATTTTTCGTACACAGTTAGATTTACATATAGCCATAAGTAAGATGTAAGCTGTATGTTGCAAGCTTTACGCAATGACCATCAGCAGCAGCAGCAACAGCAGCAGCTGGAGGCTCAACAGCAGGGGGCAGTCGCATTTGTGTACGTATCTATGAGATACTGTATCTGCAGCTGACACACTGCAGCTGTAAAGCTGTTTTTGTTGTTGTTGCTGTTGTTGTTGTTGTTGCAGTTGCTGTTATTGTTGTGGTTGCTGCTTGCCGCAGTTTTGTCGGCGTTTTTTGTTTTGCTCTTGCATGACGTAAACAGAAAATCGCTTCGACTCTTTTGTTACTGGCGAGTTGATGGTCAAAAGCAGCGTTTGGCATTGAAAGGAGATGAGCATCATTATTTTTATATTGTCGCTTGTGATGCTGTTTTTTTTTTTTTTTAATTCGGGTTACTTGACTTCAATTGTTTAGTTTTTAACAGACACTTGAGCGTTTACAGTTGTTTTGCTGATGACAAACATATTTAATTTTGTGTAATTATCTTTTTTATTTTCTCTCTACCTCTCTCTCTCTCTCTCTCTCTCTTTTTGCCTCACACCTCTTGGACTGGCCAACAAATAAAAAAATGAATAAAAAAATTAACTTAATGAATTCAGGAACAGGTAAGCGTTTTGCGTTCGCTTTGCATTCGTTTTTCGTCTGCGTCGTCGTCGTTTTTTACAATTTAAGCACTTTTTTCAAAACTATCTTTTATATAAACACAAACATACACACACACACACACACACACACCCACATTCTCAACTCTACACCCATTAACAAGAAATGAAACATACACACACACACACACACCTACACTCTACACGTACATATATATAAATAACTTCATAACAACATACAGAAAACAAATAAGGAAACAGCCAATTTAGCTGCATTTGCTGAAAAAAAAACAAAGTCTTTTGCCCAAAGCGTTGTAAATATTTAGCGCTATTTTTTTTATGTATTTCCCTCTGATTATTGTTGATATTTACGACTCCCGTGCATTAGCTACAATTCACAGTGCGCCGCGGAAATGCGAAATGCGATGCCATTTGCAGTGAGCAGCATTGTTCATTGCACTTGTTTACTTGCTGAAAGTACGACATAATCAAGCTAATGACTTAATAGACAATATTTATAGTTGTATACGTATATAGACATATATATAAAAAAAAAAACTAACACACACGAGGCAACGGGAATAGCTTCCCAGCGAGGCTTTGTAATGACCCTAAAAGTATTCAACATTTTATTTCTCATAGGAACATGAATGCTTGCAACATTATGCTAAGCAACATAATGCTTAGCAACATTGAGTACAGCAGCATTGTAGCTAGCGTTAGGCAATGGAAATTATGACAATTTTAAGTAGTGTTTGATAAAAGCGCTGATTTTTATTATTTTAATGATGTAGAAAGTCAACCCCGAAAAAATCGTAGTAAAAATTATATTCTTTAGATTATTTCAACAAGTAAATGTTTCATACTTAATAAATAAATCACAAAATTAGTGGACTTATATAACCAAAACTATAAAAAGATCATTAATTTTAGATTTAAGTAATATAATACTTAGATACTCATGTGGATTAATTAAACAGGGCAGATTTTAATTAAACAAATTGTATGTAGATATTAAAAATTAGCAACACTCGTAAAATACCTGTAATCCTGATTATAAAACTTAAAACCTAGTTAAAGTATATTCAAACGTAGTACTTTATAAAAACATATATATCTACATTTAAAAAATAGTGTATAACAAAGAGCAGCTGAGGGCTCTGCAATACCCACATATCACCATAAGACAGATCCATAATCCCTTTTAAACTTTCTATTCTATTAACACACACTGATTCTGTTGATCACTTTCTCAGTTGTTTTGGCCCCCTCTTAAGTTGGTATACAACCCATGCATACCTACATATTACCATACATACCACATACATATGGATATCATATTCGTTCTTTCTATTCAATGTACATTATCCAATGATAATTTTTAGTTAATGTTTGTTTTTGGTTTCTGTTTGAGTTGAGCTGAGTTTTGTTGATTTTTTTTATTTTTTTTTTTATGTGCTCTCAACCTTTACCCGTTCTCCCCCCGAAATTGTTCTCGTTTGTTCATTTGTGTGCATTTCAGGGCGGCTACTTAGATGGACTACGTTCACATTTGGGTGGTTTAACACAACGTGTCAAATCATGGTATTGGGGACGACCTCTTGTAAGTGCCAATGTATTTTTCGTTTAACGAAAGTAAACTACAAAACTAAAAAAAAAAAAAGATACAAACAAACAAATCAAATACTAAAACCAAAATAAAAATGGAAAGAATACAAAAAACAGCCAACCACAAATACATAAATTGTGTCAATACTTAAAAAATAAAATAATTGAGCAGTTCTTTGTGAATGTTTGAACTTTTGACTTTTGAATTTGCATCTCGTTGCATCTTCAGCGCATAAAACAATTTTAGCCTGAAATAGAGTTTTTGCTATAATGTTATATATTATGCTCTGTCTCACTATCACTATTTAAGCTCTCTGTCTATTTCTCTCTATCTACAAAAACTAATTAACCAACTAACTAACTAAACTTACTTACTTACTAACTAACTTACTAACTGTTTGTATGTGCCTTGCAAGAATCAGCACAATGCGAGTGCAATTAAAAAAACAAAAAAGTAAAACCAAATTTGCATTTCCATTTGTTTCACACAATTCACCCTTTTATGTTGTAATAATCGTAGGAAATGTGTTTTAGTTTTCCACCTCTTGAACACATCTCGTTTCACGTTTCACGTTTCGTCTTGTCTCAACTAACTGCTTGCCCACACTTGAACTCATTTAACCTAGTCGATAGAGCCGAATCCAAACGTAAAACTTAAAACGTTCCACATTTAGATGTTTGTTTGTTATTTCATTTTCATGTTGGCGCACTCTAAACTCAAAATACTTATTAACAATTTTTTTTATTAATTAGAGTTTTCTTAGTCTCTTATAAAGTATTTGTCAATGTAAGTACATGTGTTAACTAACTAAAAAAAAAAGCGAAAACAATCTAAACAATATGAACACGTTAAAAACAACGTCAACGCAAATTAAAGAAAAATGTCAAAATAATACAAACTAAAGCCACAAAAAAAATAAGAGTATCCTTAAAACCAAAGAAAAAGCTTGAAAAATACATTTGCACATTTACGCATGAGTCAACCTAATTTGTAAACACCAAATCCACACCACAATCCCACAGCCTTTACCAAACCCCACCGCCTACTTACCCACCAAAGGCATCGACACATGCAAAAATTTTTTTTATTTTCGTTCATCCAAATATTTTGTTTGTAGTTCGTAAACTTCTATATATATATATATCTGGTATTTTTATTTTGCCCTGTAATTAGATTTTCAGCTCCCAGTCATAGTTTTTGTACATTTGAGTTTATCTATTAAAACATTTTTGTATTAACTTTAGCTGCTGCCGCCCTTCAAACAACGACACATCTAAATTCATACAGACATACACAGACACACACACATACACCTATCTAGTTGTAGATAATACTTTTAGAATCTTACACATCTGTAAAATAAGTAAATGTTTTCCAAGTTTTAGTTAGCGCTTTTCTAAATAAAACTCAATACAAATTGAACTACATACATAAAACATAGCCAACTAATTAGTCTTGTTGCAAGTCTAGCCAACAATATGAGTGTCTTAGTTGCCATTTTGCAAGCTATTTTATCGTAAAATACACTACAAATATTTAAACAAATCCGAAACACACGCACACACACATTTGTATAGCTGTCACGCCTATACACTCCACATGTACACCGACTACAAATACACTTAAACAAAAACCAGCACTCGCATTCTCATAACTTGCACCCAGATAAATAAAAGACACACCTGCACACACACACAAACATACAATTTTAGGTAATTCCACACAAGCTACAAAGATTCACCGATTGTGTTGAGCTATCGTTGAGCTATCGATATCTATCGAAATTTAGTTGTCGATTCTTTTCAACTCTTTCAAAAAGGTGTAAACAAGTTTTCATATAACCAAAATATGTGTTGGTTTTCATTTTTCGATTACCTAAAAATAGTAGATAATTTTCTAGGGCCTAAAATGTTTAGAGACATTGGCTCTCAAAACAAGTGAGTCTAGTTCTTAAAAATAGATTTGGCAATGAAAATAATAAAGTGTTATTATTTTCAAAAAATGCATATTCATATCACTATATGCGTACACAGTCAGTTTTGTCAGTATAGATTTTCAAGTAATTCTCATTCTCATTTAGATTTAAAATCAATATAATTTTAAAATTGAGAAATGCAACTTAATAAACAGAGAAAATGCTTTCGCAAATAAAACTAACAAAGTGGATTTCTTTCAGTAAAGTTTCTCTATTAAATGCAGTATACTCAATGGATTTGGCTATTCATATACAAAAAAACATATGTATTGCGTAGCTGGTCTAAATTTGGGTTTATATTAATAAAATCCAATCAAATGAGGATAGTTTTCACTACAGTTCAGTTTTCAGCTTAAATCGATTCACTCAAGCACGCAGAACGCTTTTGCATATGCTGTTCTCAATGCATTTTGTACCACCACCCCTCTTACCCTAAACCCTTCCTCAATCTAAAGTACTTCACTACGTATAAGCAATATTCAAATGTCACATTTAATTCAACTCAATCTATCTATCTATCTATATGTCTGCAAGTGAACAATCTAAAATTCATGTACAATAATAATAATCACATAAACAAAACAAACACCATTTTCTGACTTGTCGTTGCAAAACCTTCTGAAAAGAAAGATCAACAAAAAATTAAAGCTACACCAAAAAAAAAAAAAGAAATACAACAAGCAAATACAAGAACAATACCTATTTTAATCTAGCTACAATTCTTAGTACAAATACAACCGATTCTTATGCAAATATTTCTACTATTTTCATTTTACATTCAACATTCTGTACAAAAAAAAATAAAACAACCAAAACTAAATTATTCCAAACTTTGCGCACTCTGCATAATATTTGGCAAATTTTTTTAAAATACAAAATTTGACCGTCTGCCAAAAACCAAAAAAAATACCGAAAATATTGAATAAATATTAGGAGTTGGCCACAAAACTCTCAAGAAGTTTCGATATGAAGGAAGAAGGCGGCACTTTGCTGGGCGATAAAGGTGTACGAAGGCATCAGGTGAGTGCTACAGTTAAGTGTGATATGATACTGCACACTTAATACCAGAAAATAATAAATATTAAACAACAAAAAAAAGCAAACAAATATTTAAATATTTGTCCGCAGAGAATGCCAACAAAATAAACTACACGAATGTTTGCGGTTTGATTTGAATATTAGCTCAGACTCAATTTTATTGTTCTGTCAGTATGTTTTCTTTAAACTCTAATATTCTTAAAGGAGCTCGTCAGAAACACAAGACAAATGCACAAGCACCACAAACAACTTCAAGTCAAAAATCTTGTGCAATTTGGTCAATAAAAACCACAACTACAACAACAACAACAACAACAACAAACAACATGTCATGATTCATTGTCACACAATTTATAAACTTAAACTACTTGAACTACTCTTCCAGCTATATTTGTAAAATTCATTGAATTGGCTTCCCCTCTTAGCATCAACGATTTATTTTGTTTGCCCCCCTCCGCTCCCCTTTAAACACCCACTAATCACGTACACTGACAAACAACAATAGTTACATAATCTTTACTTGCAATTTGTTGTACAAACTTCTTACCAAAAAAAAACAAACTTTGCTTTTTGCTTGCCTTTAAACTAGAACACCAAATCAACATACTACTACTATTTAAATTTTGATAAACACCATTCGAATTTTATATATTAATTAACCAAAACGTACAAAGCTAATTATGTATTCCCAAATTATTAGTGAATGTAGGCTAATTAACTCCAGATATCTTACAGCTACGAAAAGTGATGAAATTTGAATGTTTGGGGCTGATTTATTATTATTATTTCCAATGTTGATGTTTACGGTTCTGCTCTCTCTTTTCATGATTCCATAGTCCATGCAGCGTCTGTCCGCTGAGCAGAACGGTGGTTCAACGACTGAACAAACACATGAACACAATCCAAACGTCGTACCTGATCATAGAGGCAACTTACACATTACAGTTAAGAAAACGAAACCAATTTTAGGTATTGCTATCGAAGGTGGTGCTAATACAAAACACCCGCTTCCTAGGATAATCAATATCCATGTAAGTACCCCTTTTCCACATCCAAAAAAAAAAAAATATGGTTTAATGTTGGTTTTTTTTATTAATGTGATATAGGAAAATGGTGCGGCATTTGAAGCGGGCGGCTTGGAGGTCGGGCAATTGATATTGGAGGTAGATGGAACTAAAGTGGAAGGTCTACACCATCAGGTAAACTAAATAAATAATATCAACTCGAAACGGAATCACAAAAGTGTTTTTTGTTCTTTGACATATTTATATTTATGTGAGCTAAAAACAATATTTACAATAAATGTAATTTGTAACATTTTAGGAGGTTGCCCGATTGATAGCCGAATGCTTTGCAAATCGTGAAAAGGCTGAAATAACCTTCTTAGTTGTCGAAGCAAAAAAATCAAATTTGGAACCGAAGCCAACAGCGTTAATATTTTTAGAAGCCTAACATTTGCTTGCCCTGCCGGCTAGTGACCCATTGGAACGACAAAAACTCGAGTTCCTCTATGAATGGGGCATCGATTTAACAGAGACGCCAAAACCAATGCCAACACCAATACCGCTGACAAAAGCTAAAAATCCACCGCCACTGCCTCATGAGCTATATAGCAACAGCAGCAGCAACAACAACAACAACAACAATGCCAGCTATGGCAGCAATACTGCGCTCAACAATCATCAACATTCGCATCCACATCATCACCAACAACAACAACAGCAACCACAACAAAAACAACAACACTATAATACCAACACGCCCACCAGCACACCAACAACAACACAATCAACAGCTGCAACAACAACAACAACAGCTGGAACAACTGCAAAACAACAGCAAAAACAACAACCACAACAACAACAACAGCCACAACAAAGGCAACACTTGAACAACACCAACACACCAACGAAAGCATCGCGCGAGGCGACACCAACACGTGAGTCGCAACAGCAGCAACATGCAACACCGACGCGCGAGCCACCAACACCAACACGCCAACAGCAACAACAACAACAACAGCAACACCATCACCAACGGGAGCAACATCATTACGATCGGCAGCATCAGATGCGCGAACAGCGCGAGCAACGCGATCGTGAATACCAACATGAACACCACCAGCATACCCATGGACATGGACACGGACATGGACATGGGCATGGACAACAGCAACACACTGCACACTCACACCATCGTGATCACTACGAGCAGCAACACCAACATCATCAACATCATCATCAGCAGCAGCAATCGTCATCATCGCATTATCAACAACATCAGCAGCAGCAGCAGCAGCATCAACGCTACAACAGCGACAGCTATAAAAGTCATAATAATTCCGTTTACCAGTAAAAAAAAAAAGAAGAAATACAGCAAGAAGAACAGCAACAACAGCAACAACCGCTAAATTGGAACAATTTTGGAACATTCTATCGAAACGCTTTCAACAGTTAACAGTTAAATTGTGCTAACAATCTCCCCAAACGCTAACGTCTCGCTCTTTGCTCTCTCCTTCTCTCTCAGTCTCTCTCCCTCTCTCGCTAAATATATAGAAATATATCCTTTTAAGCACACATGTCAAAATGTCTCCTGCACGCCTTTGTCTACACCAATCGCCTATTGCTATGGCCAAAACAGTGAAAAAACCCCAAACAAAATTGGAAATCTTTGTGCAAATGCTGTAAGCGTAACGCAATTCAATGTTGTTGTATGAGGTCTCCTCGAGAACTTCCCATCCCGTGACCCCAGTTTATACAAAATATTCCCACACTATTCATTTTTAGTTGTAGCTTAAGAGCTGTTCTATAACAAAAAAAAAAAAAAAAACAATCAAAAGACAATACACTTATTCACTTACTAATTAATTTATATTCTGGCTACATATCCAATTTCATTTAAAACTTTAATTAAATTACTTTTTAGTTACCCTACTCACATAAAAATTACTGTTATTATTTATTCCTTTGAAAGTTATATCTTGTTTGTCGTTTCGGAATATATCAAATCAAATTTATACACTGCCAACAAATTTATATAAAAAAAGAAGAAATTAAAAGAATAAAACAATTCAAATACACAAAATAAAAAATATATAAAAATGTAGAGCAGCTCTTCCCCCACTACTGCCTGCTCCCTCTGTCAAATCCGATGCAACCTACCTGTATTTCCTAAATAGCTCTCCTAGCTATTATAGGTGGCGATTACTTACTGAATTACTTACTTACTAGTACAACCCAATGTAGAACCCGTAACTGAACTTAGGACGTCTAAAACTCTCATCATACGCTATGATGTGTTAAACTGTAACTGTAAACCATGTATTATGTATTGATAAAATATGTTTATGAACGCGAAACTTAGTCTAAATGGTTAGTCGTTAAAAAATGATTTAAACTAAAACTAAATGAATACATATTTAATTTAACAAAATAAAAAAAAAGAAACAAGAAAAAAATTAAAAAAAAAACACTATATAGACCCACATTCCCAACCAGCAACAAACAAATATGGCATACATTAAATTAAATAAGATGAAGAAACCAGAGCTTAAAAGTTATAATTAAAACCCTTAAACCGTAAGAAAATGTTTATTACGCAGAAGAAGCAGAGATAACAGCCACAGACACTGTAAAAAAAACAAGCGATTAATAAAGAACAGCTTTTGTTATGCAAATACACACACACATTCACATACGCACACCTCCACATGCACTCACAAACACATGCATAAAGCTTGACTATTTATGTAGGTAAGTAGCAGCTACAGCAAACGTCATCAACAAACAAATATAAAGCCCACCTATGCAAATAATTTGTAAAAATAATCGTAATACACGCATACTTACAAAACCCAACACACACACAAGCACAGATCCAAAGATAGATGTGTAAAAACTAAACCCTAATAACGGAAAGGAAATACCACTTAACACTAAATTAAAAACTTTCAAGTAAAAAAACACAACATGCACAGCAAGCAATGTGTCGATAAAGCAGGCAATGAGCAAGCAGTGCGCGACACAAAGCAAGCAGTGCGATCTACAGCCATCACATTCACAACACAAATCAATGTATCAAAACAAATACTTATCAGCAAGAATTAATGGCGCAAAATTAAAAGAACTTAACAAAAACCGTAATTAGTACAATTTAAACTGCACACTGCACTCTTTTTGAATGTTTGTTAAATGTTTTAAAAAACACAACAGCTGCAAAATTGTATTCCTCTCACAAGAATAAAAAAAAATTAAATCCACAAAAATGGTAAACGAATTATAAAACAAACAAAAAAGAAAATCTACAAAAAAAAGCTACGCTACTCTACCATTAAACAACTAGCAAATTTAATAACATTTTCAATATGCAGTAGAGAAAACGAACGCTTAAAATTTGAGGTTGATTGGCATTAAGTAAAGCATTAAAGACAAGTTAAAACGATGTTAAAGGCCGACAGGGCGCGATAACGAGCAACAAATACTAAAAGCACGACTTAACAACTATTTGTGCAAGAATTTAATATATATATATATTTATATATATATATATTGTATAATATTAGTAAACTAACTTTTTAATATGAAAACAAACAAAACAAAACAAAAACAAAATCATAAATTTTTTGCTCTCTTTTTCTCTTTTCTCTCTCAGTCTAACACGCATTTACTACCCAAATCATTTTGCAAACTTTTCGATTTTGATTGTTGTGTGTGCGCTAGTTTTAAAAAAGAGAATTGAAAATGATTGGAATTCTGCACTCTAAATGTTGTTTGAGCAATCTCTTCCCTCTAAGAATTGAGAGCCACAAACTAGATTTGTGTCTAATTAACTTATGCTGAATATTTATCATTATGGCTGGCTTGTTTTTTCATTACCAACTATAAACTAAATAAATACTATTAACTGTCTGCTTTACTTCTATTATTCTCCCTTGCTCTCTAAGTGTATTGTGTGACTTTAGTGAAACAAATTTGAAAATAAAATTGTTAAATGATATTTGTAATTTTACTTTTGTTGACTATTATGTAATAACGCTTTGCTGTTTGTATATTAGTTATGTACATTTTTTTTAGCAGCATTACTAAAAACAACAACAACAAAATTCAAGCGCATGCTGTTAGTTATTGTTAGTTATCTATAATATAAATAATATTATTCGTGTATAAAAAAAAAACAATTAAAATTTCCAAATTCAAAATTGTACTACTACTTAACTTGTGAATTGGTCAAGAAAAACAAAAATTAATAAAAAAAAAAACCATGTTAAACATTTTTTGAAGCGCTTGTGCGTGTTAAGCTGAATCAGATATATATATATATACACATACATATACAATTGCAAATACATATAGACATGTGTTTGTAGAAAGTAATTGGCACGCCTAAACGCGATTGTAAATTGCTGGAAATTCGGACGAAAGGCTTACTTAATCTTAACTTATACATAAAATAACATTAAATACCTAATTCATGACACGCTATATAATAAAACCAACACACACATTATAAATACTTATATATATATATATATATTTAAAGTGCATATGTATGTACATGCTATACATATAACGCATATAGAGCATACTCGTATACTAATTACATACATACATGCATACATACATCTACACACATATATATATATATCTAAAGTAACGACAAATGAAAAGCAATTTGAAGCAAACAACAATTTCAATTTCAGAAACATATTTAACAAACATGAACACTCAGAACAATACTAGCATCAAGTTAAAAATTGGAAATGAACACAATTGAAGCTATTAATTATATATGGAAAAACAAATACATGCAACAAAAGCTTCTATGCTATGCTAAAGGGTAAAAGGCATTTATTCATAACTAACAAATGGAAACCAGCTTATAAATACCATTAATACAAAATACAAAAATAAATATTAAAACCAAAAAACCTACCACGTAATATCGTAACATAAATAGCAATAGCGGATACTACTAACTACTATGTACTAACTACTTAGTTGTAGTATTAGCCGAGCGAGCTGCAGCCTCAGCAAAAACTTGTTGTATAAAAGATTGAGCTAGACTTTTAAATGGGAAAACATTCGTAAGTGTTTAAAATATTTACTTACTATATATATATATATAGATATATAACTGAGATCAACCGCTGTAGATAAATGTGTACAAATGGTAAAAGGATATTAAAATGTTTTCAATATACTCTATGACAAAAAAAGTTTCTATATATACAAATATCATTTGAAAAGGTCTCGCCCTTAAGTTGTCCCTCATTATATATATTTGAGTTTGAATTTTGAAGCCTGTACTCATCTCTTTTTGGAATACCCATAACAGACCATTCACACCAAACAACAACAACAACAACAAAAACAACAACTACAACTACAACTACAAAACTGTGCCACCTAGTACATAACAAGAAAAGTTATATATCTGCAATGTATAGACACATAATGAAAGAACACGACTTGTAATATACATACACATACATATGTACACATAGACAAACAAATCTCAATGCTCACTTTTATATTTTTATCATACATACTACTACATATACCATATATATACATACATATATATATATGTATATATATATCAAGAACACCTATACAAGGCACCGTAAGCAACACTGAAGGAACTAAGAAACAAACTCAACAACAACAAAATATAAAAAACAAACAAATACAAAATAGTGTGTAAACATGAAATTGATGAAGCATATTTATATAAATTATTAAAAAAAATTCAGCATATTTATAGAACGGGTTTGCAATCCAAACTATCGTCGGTTACTCGTAATTCACACGGTTATTTCCGTTTCAAGTCGTTGCTTTCTAGTGCAAATTGCTTCTGCTTCTAAGTGAATATAAATACTAATTAAGTTCAATGCGAGACATAGACCTCTTAAATTAATACTATTATTTTTGTTACCCCTTTGTTAATATGACGACTCATTAATTAGGAGAACACCAGGCATAAACGCAAAGATCGAGCTAAACTGCATAGTGCATAGTGTTAAACATTAACATTAAACAAAACAAAAAACAACAACAAAAAAACAAAAAGTAATTAAAAAAAGAAGTGTATTTCCGTTGTGTATATTGTAAAGAAGAACAAAAAAAAAACTATTGAACAAAGCATAAAGTTAAACATTTAAAGCAAAACAATTTATTGAGAATTAATTAAATATGTAATTGTATTTATCAAAATTAAAAGCAAGTAAAAAACGCATTAGCATAGCAATGAAAATTTGAAATGATATATATGATATATATGTATATGATATGAAATGATTCAAGAAGCGCTGATTTATTATTATATATATATATTATTAATTAAATTATTGCAAAACAAGAGTAAACAAATGATATTGTCCTTGGTATTTACATATACATAAAACAAAAACAATGAAAAATAAAAACAAAACGTTTTTTTATAAACAATCAAACAGTTTCTTCCAGTGCACGCAACCAAATAGTTTCAACTCAACTCGATTACAAACAGATTCCGGTCAAACGGCCTGCTTTGCATAGTTTGCCGTATTTTGTTTTCGATTACGATTTGCAAACAGGTCCCACACCTCACACCCACTTTTCAGTTTAGTCGAGCAACGCATTCGAACGAGAAGCGAGAGATGCCACAGGCCAATCTTAAGTTGTCCGCACACGATCAGCAGGTGCTGGAGTCCGTATTCAATCCGCTCGAGCTGTCTGGCATCGCTGCCCATAATGTTAGTATACCAGCCGAGGATCAGCTTAAGGATGAGGAGCAGCAATCGGATCACTTGCAGGCATCCATTGAGCTCGAGTTGCAAGCTGTGCGTTTGACGGAACAGGCAGAATTCGAAAAAGCCTTGTTGCAGTTCGACGAGGCATTAAAGCTGACGGAGCGCGCCTCAATCCTCAACAATCGGGCTCAAGCACTGCGATTGGCTAAACGCGATCAAGGTAATTATTAATAAATACATAATAATAAAGTTAGCATAGGAACTCATTAGAACTGAAGTTTTCAAATACCACTAAATTTGGCCTATTTAAAAACATTATTCACAGAAAAAGGGTTTCAAAATAAAATAAGTTTGGTACTTTTAGCTGAGACTCAAACCCAAGCACCACACTAAATAGCTTGAGCAACAGATGGCGCTTACAAGTAGGCCTTTTGCTTCTGCCAACATAAAATTTTAAGCTGCTTTAAAGTCAACTAAGCAGTGCAATTCTGTACGTTAAATTTAAATAAATGAATAGTAATTAATATAAAATTATGTAGATGGTAAGCAATTATTTTGGTTTTACTCATTGCAGAGGCACTCAGCGATCTAAATCGCGCACTTCAACTGGCCACTGACAAACAATTGCGCACCAGGTGCCACGCCCACTGTCAACGTGGGGTTTTGTATAGAAAACTGGAGAATTTGGATGCAGCTCGAGCGGATTTTGAGGCTGCTGCTCAGCTGGGCAGTAAATTTGCCAAGGAGCAGGTGAGTGGAAAATAAACATAATTATTAACTCGCAATAATAATCAACCCAATTCATTGACAGCTGGTGGAAATCAATCCATATGCGGCTCTCTGTAATCAAATGCTGCGGCAAGCGTTCGATCAGCTAAAATAAGAGCTGGCTTTGATTTAACTAAAACTGCGAGCTGAGCTCGTTAACATAAATAAAAATTAATTAAGTCGAAGACGCGTCAATTAATGTGATAAGCAACACAGCTTAATCAGAGGCAATAACAAAAGCCATTGCATTATGTGGCAAGCTGCAAAGTCTAGAAGTAAATTCGCATATAAAGTGGCACGTGGAACGTAACAACAAACAGGCCACCAGGCAGCGCGGCAGCGAGGCACCCGGCACTTGCCACTTGGCACTTTGCACACGGGAGTCGTGAACACTCGGGGGCCAATATACGGGTTCGGGCTAAAAGAAAAACAGCGGCAAAAAAACGAAAACAGTTATTAAATGCAGCAGGCCAGGCCAGCTAGCGGCATGTCAGATTGCAGCAGGCTGTGGCAGAGTATTTCAGTGAGGCTTTAACTCTTTGGCCCGTTGGCGACCGCAAGCCAAATTAAAATAAACGAAAGTGGTTTGCGCAGGATAACGATACCGAAGGATAGCTGGGGCTCTGCTTTTTGGGATTTGTGCGGTTACTTGTGGCACGAGTAGCAACTGTGCGCAGGCTGCCTCTCCACATGTAAGCGCGCCAAGCTTAACAGTTAAACATTGTCGATTTTGCCTTACCGCCTGCTGCTGTAAGCGGGTCGCCTTTGCTTTTTATTTTTTGTTTGTTGCGACCCTGCAACGATTGCGATTGCGGTCAAAAGACGCGCGCGTCCTGGCTGAAGAAGCAGGTGCAGCTAACAAAACAAAACACACACACACACACACAAAATATAAAAAACAAAACATACTAAGAAAGAGACAGCAAGGATAAAAGGATACACAACATATGCAGCACTCGAATGCAAGTCAAGAGTAGTCGCAGTTATTCTTTGACTAGTAGATGCGCGAGCTATCGTCCTGCTAGGTGCTGCTATCTAGCACGAGGGTTGCCCCGAGGGTTGCCCTTGCAAGGGAACCCTCGGCCAGCTATTTTTGATTGATCTCTTTCAGTTTGGAGCTGCCCAAAATACTTATAAATGAGCAAGCGAGTACAATATGTATATATGTGTGTAATAAGTAAATACATACATATGCAATAAGTGCATGCGCATGCAGTTTTTGCAGTTGAAGGAAGTCGACGAAGTCAAGGAGCGTAGGTAGTCCGACAAACCAATAATAATGTAACAGCAGCGGCAGCAGCAGATCCTACGTATCCTGCGTCAGTTGTGCTGAAGCCGCACCAAAAAAGAACGCCATATGTTTCACTTTAAGGCCAGGCAAGCAGCGAAATCATTAACCTTACGGTTAAGGCTGCTGGCTCCCCATCCTCATGATCATCATCATGGTCATTATGAGCAATATCCCCAAAGTAGTAGCGGAACTAAACGCATATTTTCGAGCATGCCCCGGAACTGTAATTTGATCGAAAGAGCCCAGCACACAGATAGACATTAGATACAATCTCTGAAGTATTTATTTTTTTTATTTAGTTTTTTTTTTCTTCCTGCCAAATTATAAGACAGGCGTTCTTGTCCTAGAATGAGAGATTCCTGCCATCCACACTGGGTTATTCACCCTCAGCGCAGCGGCTCAACAGTTGCATTTGCGAGCCTCACTCTCCCTCTCCCTCCCTCTCTTTCACTCTCCCTCTCTCTCTCTCTCTCTGTTTTCTCGTGTCCTTTTCTTCGCTTCCCACTGCTGCTCAGTTTTTTTTTTTGCTTTTGTTGTTGGCAATTGTGTACCTGGTTCAGGGCGCGTGCCTGCTGTCGTCGTTGAGCGGACTCTGGACTCGGAGGCTCCTCGCTCGTTCTAGTTTGGATCTGAGCAACACATGACGCTGCCTTTGTGTCGGCTGACGTTTCGATTCTCGTCCTCACAGTGTGGCCACTTTTGCTTCTTTTTTCGTATGGTTTTGTTGTTTCTTTTTTTTTTTTTTACCTTTTTTTGTGGCAATGCAGCAACTGTAATTCAGGCCTGCTTATGCAAATATTTTGATCTAACCGGGGACAGTTGGAAGCATCAATGAATAATGCCATAATTGACGAAAACTTAAAAGCGTCAGCGATGAGTTGTGGCAGTGAATAGTGGATAGTGTATGGGTAAATTGATGTATATATATATATGTGGCTTTTAGGTAGATGGCCAATTTACATATGCTCCTTGGCAGCGCATATGAAAACATATTGAATTATAAATATTCACTTCCCAATATTTAATTACATTACTGCTGAAGGAGTAATTAATTTCTTTTGATCTTTATCATTTTATTGAATTATTATTATTTTATTTTATTCAATTAACAATTACAATTAGCATTGATAAAATTCGATTAGAAATGATACGCATTTCCTGAGCAATCCTTGATATTTCTGAAGATTACATAACATCTGACTTTGGTCTCTTTGCCAGACAGCAGTTCTAATTGCCATGGGTTGATGCAGTTGCCACATAAATCTCCCAGGTAGCAGTCCCTGTCTATTTCCATGTTTAACCAAGCACGCGTTGACATTTATGAATTGCTTGGCAATTTACACGACAGACCTGAGACACCCGCGCACCTAGAGAGGGCAAACTTCCTCTTTTGCTTTGCTGTTGTTGCTGCTGCTGCGAATGTTGCTGCTGCGAATGTTGCTGCTGCTGCTGTGAACTGGTCTGCAATTTACACCAACAAACAAAACGCAGTCGGATGCGTCTGGCGCCGTTCTTGTCATTGTTGTTGTTCTTGTTGTTGCTGTTACTGTTTTTGTTGTTGTTGTTGTCGGCGTCGCTCATGAATGGGCCGCTAAATCAAGCAATTATGAGAGCCTTTGTCGCAGCTACCAAAACATATGCAAATTAGGCCGACCAACAATTGTTATGAAGATGCGAGCAGTAGCCTGAGCCTGAGAGCAACCGTCGCCGACTAGGGAATCGGGCATAGTCAGGGGCATCGTCGGGCAACATGGGGAGGTGATGTAGAGAAATCTGTTCAGTTCAATGAATTGATTTTGTATGGGCATCGCTGACACTGACTTACGTGACTGGCCCCTAGAAGCGAGCGCCGAGCGCCTAGTTTATCGCCCGCCCCACCAGCCAGCGATTGAGACGGCGACAGGCAGTGGCAGTGGCAGTGGCAGAGAGACTGCTACTGGAAACTGAAAACTTTAAACTGGAACTGGCCACTGCATATGCAAAGCGACCGCCAAGTCAAGGCGAAGACGAGGACGCTGTGCTGTGATCGGGTCTCGTTTTGGTGCCGCAAAGCCGCCGACGTCGCAGTCGCTGCGTAGAGCTGCACGCCACATTTCAATGATAAATGTTGAGAGTGGTCTGTGCTGGGTTGGATAGTTGGCTAGCTGGCTAGCTGGCTGGCTGGATAGTTGGATAGCTGGATAGTTACTGCGATTGCTCTGCGCTCTGGGCTGCGCTATATTGGGTAAATTGTTTTATTGCAGTTCAATTGTTGGGCCCAGCTTGGCAAGCTTGGGGTTGACAAGCGGCGGCAGAACGCTCCTTGGAGGTCCCCCTTCCCAACTAGTACTCGTAGCTCAAGTCACATTTAAAAATGCCCTCAACAGAGTATTTAGATAGTTGCATTCTGTTTGCCATCAACATTAAATTATCACATTGATAATGTTTTCTTTTTTTGTGGTAATATTAATTAAAGTTGAAAACTGATATTAATAATTACTTGTAGAATACAAAAATTATTAAAATAAATATATAATCCTGTTAGGGTATCCGAACAACAGTTGTTGACAATGTGTCCCTTTGCTTATTTATCTTTGCATCTTTTGTGCGCCGGAAAGCTGGAAGCTCTCTCATGTGTCTAACCGTATGCGGAGATTATGGCATCATTTAGAGTCTTGTGAAAAGTTAATAAATGGCTTATCTGCTCGTGGGGCGACATGTGTTTGGCTTAATTGTGTCAGCGTGTGGGTTGCCATTTGGAAAGTCACCATCGAAGCAGCCGTTGAACTTTCGCACAGCCCAAAATGGTTAAAAATACTTTGGCCAATTGCTTGCAGTTTCAGTTGCAGTTGCAGTTGCAGTTGCAATTGCAATGGCAGTTTTTCAGTTTTCAACAACGAATGCTGCTAATTACGACAAACAGTAGCAGCGCCATTTCAACTGTCAGAGATTTGTGCGGGCGAACTGAAACTGAAAAGCCTCTCAGCTTCTCAGCCCAGTGGCAAATCCTGAACCCAAAATGCTGCACAGTCACCTAAGTCGGTGCCTTATTTGTAGCAAATTGTTTGTGGCGCCAGCGTTACAGCAAAACAAATGCAGGCGCAGCCTAACAAGCTCCACAAATACAACAAATAAATACAAATACAACATGCCCCCAGCCCGGTGGGGGTCGAGTGAGAAGTCCCGGCCATTTGTAAGCCATCACCAAAAAAGGTAACATTGGAATTCAATCTTAAAGCCATTTGCAATTAATATCAAACGAAATTGAAATAAATTTCAACAGAAATGCGAAGCCACCTACGAGCAGGCACAAAGCTCTGCGCTACCGTATTACCCAAAGCCTCAATACACAAACCTGAACCCGAACCCGAACGCGTACCCGAATCCAACTCCAATTCCAATTCCAATTCCTTTGCCTCTTGTTGCGAGTCGCTGATTTTCATCATGCGTTGAGGCAGCACCAACAGCAGCAGCTACTTGGGCAGCTTTCGCCTGTGCTCTGAGGTGGTCAGTGGGTAACTTCAACCTTTTGGCTTTAAGCTAATCGCCATCGTACTATTCCCAATCCCATTCGCTCTCTTTCTCTCTTTTTTTCCCTCGCTCAACAATAATATTATCAATTTTGTTTTATAATTGTGCGCAGCTGTAACGACTCGGCGAGCAAAGTGTGACCAGCGCCTCAACTGTGAATTAAAATAGATTTTAATAATAGTGTTTAAAATCATGCATTGATAATTGTACCTAAATAGTTCTTTATTATTGTCTATCCAATAATTATTTGATTTATCAACTAATTTATTTATGTTCACATAAATGCAGAATTACTTATTAAATGTATCTTTATAGTTTACTTTAACCTAAAATTAAGGTATAATATAATATTTACATTAATTTATTTTAAATGGCATATAACTGTAATATTATGTCCGACATTTATAAATAAAAGTTAAAAAACGATAAATTTAAGACGAATCTGGTCACACTGTCCATCTGTCCTACTCTGCTTGGGTCAACAGTAAACTACGCAGATTTCATTGTTTTCAGCCCGCCATCAACAGCAACAGAAGCAGCAGCAACAGCAGCAGCAACAGCAACAGCAACAGCAGCAGCAGCAGCATGTAAATGTCCGTCTTGTTGTTTGTGAGGCGGCCAAGTGGCCAAGTGGGCAACTGTGGGCAGAAACAGTGGCTCTGTCCGCCAGCCCAGGAGGCTTGTTGCTGTTGTCTTAAATTAATACCAAATTGTCAACGTTTGCAAAATGCTGCAAGCTGCACCAACGCCACATGATAAGAAGCAAGACCAACAGTAACAACAACAACAGCAGCAAGACTTAGACCAGGTCTTGGACTGTGACTGTGACTGGGACTGGGGCTGGGGCTGCCGCTGCGCATGCGTTTCGGATCTATGTAACTTTTTCTAGTAGCTTTGGCTTCGGGTTTGGGTTTGTGTTTGCGTTTGGGTTTTGGTGCTTTGTTTGTGGCTTTCGCTGGCGGGTTGCTCGTTTTGGTCTCGCTTGGTCTAAGGTCTTCGATGGTCGTCAATTGATAGCCAGATTTGTGCAATTATCATTTTAATAATTGCCAACAATCTGCACGATATGAACCGACGCTGCAACAGCGACTGCAACTGCAACTGCAACAGCGACACTGACAGTGACTGCTGCCAGGACCAGGACCCATTTAGCTCCGCTGTGTGTTCTTTGTGATCGTGCTCATAACCAGTAGCCACAGCGCCTTTTAGTTAGCCTTTCCGCATTTGTTAGCCAGCCCAGGCATCTACATAATAATAAATTTATTACAGATTTCCGTCTGATTTGTTGTTAAGAATTTGTACATTGCCCAAGCGGAAAGCCGCAAACTGCCAGCACCCACTGTGAGACAAATAGAATACACTTAAATGGTTGCCCACTTAAAAGATGACCGCAGATTGTGCGATAAATCAGTAAAGATCGCACTGCGTAGGGCAGAAGCTGCATTCCTAAGCGCCCAGCTCACACTGCATCGGATTTCCAGATCAAATCATCAAAAATCTACACATATCTAAACTATGATAAAGTGTTCCGCTCGACTCTGAAGTAATTAGCAAGCACAACCAAAATACAAATGTATTCAAAGTTTGATCAAGCATCCACCTGGCAAGTGATTCGGATCTAAAGTATGTAATAAATTTTATCGAGATGTCTAACAAACGTTACAAGCATCCCGACAAAATTATATACCTTCTACAAGGTTACAGTTACAGTTTTAAAAATGCGGAATGGTAGTTTTAGTAGAAAAACTAAGCAATATTGGCTTGTATTTTATTTACATAATATTCTAAACACAAGAAAGATAAATAATAGATTGAAATTACAAAAATAATTTCCAAATATTAAGTGTTCCACATTTAGAACGTTTTTATATTTAATATTAATTATTTGCTACGAGTATTTGAGCAGATTAAAACTCAGTCTTAAGTTCTCAAGATAGAATATTAATTATAATACATTTTACACCGGATAATATCGGTAGGGGGTACTTAAGAGTCATAACAAATTGTAAATCAAATAACTGTTTCAGTTTCGACTGCTGTTGGTCACAAATCAAATGCAATTCATTGCGACTAACGGTTCAGCAATGCTTGGTCTTAGGCCAAAAACTCAACTTCACCATGCCTGTAAGTGGTAGGCAGGTAAGTGAGACAAGTGAGAGCAACGGCACATGAACAGCACACAGAGACAAACCTGTTTGCCCTGGCAGGCCGCGAGGCGAGGAAGTCAACGCCCATCGCCGAGCCGAGCCAATCAGCGACGAGCTCGCGCCACGAGCCACGATTCAAGCAGCAATGCAGCCAAGTGTAAAGGCATTTAAGGTGCTCACCGCACCGAGAAACAGAAGCCAAAGCGGGATTTGTTTTTGTTTGACAAAGAGTCAAACGCCAATGTGTGTGGGAGAGAGGAAGAGGGTGAGAGAGAGAGAGCGAGAGTGAGGGGCGCAATATGCAAACAAAGCTGAGGGTGTAGCTGGGAATGTGTCGTAAATATGGGACAGATAGAAAGAAAGAAATGAATAAAAGTTAAATAGAAAATGGAAATTGTTTACGATTTACTCAGTTGCTGTTACCTGCGCATATCAAACGATGATGGATGTGCACGCGTCTGGCATAAGGTGAATCCGTTACAAAAACCGTCATTCGGCTTGCGGCTGCCGTTAACCCTCAAGCAACGTGCGCCGTGCGAACCCCGAGTCGAGCTCTCTCTTTTTGCGGCACGCTTTTCTACGCGCTCTGAAGCGCAACGAGTGCGATCAACCAACCAACCAACAACTATCAGCCCTCATCGTAGTAGTTATAATGACTGACTATCGGGGCTGATATGGCATAGAGCTATAAAAAAAAACCCCATTGGGTTCTCTGCATGGAAATGTATGTCTATGGCATGGTTCGCTTGAGCTATTGTGGCTTGTGGCACGCTCGTGTCTTGGAATGTCTTAGGGGGTGTCTACCAGTTCCGATCCCCGACCAACTGACTGACGTACTGACCGATGTAATGGCGTGCACATGTCCTTTAATATGATGCAAAGGCGATCGAGGAAATTGCGCCAAACGAACAAAAGAACAAGGAACAGGATCGTTAAATGGATGACAGTCGTCCGAAGTGTGCCCGCGTTTTCTTTTCTTCTTAGGCGTAACCTAGACAGGTGTGGCCCACAGCAACATAAACTGGAAATAACTTAGCACAAGAGGCGACCAAGCGAGGAAAGATGAACATGTAAGGGACACAAGAGCGACCAGGACGAACAACTAAGGAAAAACGTTGATCGGATATAACTATGAAAGGTGCATCTAAGGAATGCTATTAAAAAAGCAGGTGGTGAATTATGATTTTTAATTGATATTGTCTTGGAAATGGAACACTCAATTCACAACTTATCTTTTTACATTTGAAGTGTCTTGTATTAAAATAACTATTATAATAGTAAGAAAAAGAATGTTACTTTTAAGAAAAGATAAATTTACTTTTATCAGTAGTAAAGAAAATAAACAAGTTTTTATAGAAAAGCAAAATCAGAATATCACAGAATAAGGGTCAAGGGAAGAGATTATAATCGGAAAACCTTCATTGTAATAAGTTAAATATATATATATATATATATATATATGCCAAATATCAGCAATATGCCAAAAGGGTAACTCACCAGGAACACTCAGTTAAAATATTTTCTTCAGACTTCATTTAACTACATTTTTTCACTTATAAGTATATTATTACCAAACTGTTCTTTATGATTGTATTTTCAACTAAGAAATAAATAATTATGGGCAGTGTCTTTCTAAAAATTCAATCATTAAAAAATTGAATTTTAAACATTCAAAATAAAAACAGGAATGCAATTAGATACTCCAATTTATTTATATTTAATTGTAATATTTGTTAATCAGATAATATGTATATGATAAGGAGAAAACAGCTCACACTACCGGATTACTCTGATCATTGTTTGCATTTGTTCTCACCCCCTCGTGGCAATGCAAACATCCTTCAGTGGTTGCTTGCTACACGCTTGAGCACATGAGTGCAGCTAAGCTGAGTCACAAGCCCAATCCCTGAGTTGGCCAACAGTTGGTGTCAGTTGCGCCAAAAACAACAACAACAACAAAAACAACAGCAGCAGCAGCAGTAACAGCAGCAACAATAAATACTGTAACAGTTACAATGCAAAGAGAACAGCGGGACGAGGGCAGCACAGCAAACAACAAAAACAACAACAACAACAAACGCCCGCCAAACTTTAACTGCATACCAATTAGTTGAGAAACGCGTGCTGCCAACAACAACAACAACAACAACTGAAATACAAGCAACAGCAACAGCAGCAGCGGCAGCAGCAGCAACAACAACAAGAACAACAACAACATGATCTGCGCACGATCAAAGCAACTGATAGAGAGGAGAAAACAGGAGGCGAGGGATCTGGCGCTGGCTGCGTAACTGTGTGTCTTGACCCTTACAACATGCAGGACAACAGCAGCAACAACAATAACAACATCGGCCGCCAACTGCTGCCAAAGGTGAAAAACCAGAGTTGGCAACACACGCAAACACACACACACACATACACACAGGGAGAAAGAGAGAGAGAGACGCAGCAGAGCCACAGACAAAAAGGGCTCAAGAGCCACCACTAAAGTCAACATTTAAGCACCAATACGAATGCAATGAGGGTTCGTTTTGATTCGGCTCACACACACACACACTTAGCCAGAGCCTCGATTTTCGGGCCAAGTCGTAGTCGCTGTCGCTGTTGGTAGTAGTTGCCTTTGGCTGGCACTCGCTTCACCGTTGGCTCAATTTAGAACCGCACAATCGGCCAAAGATTCAGTCAGGTGCGAAGCACCGAGCGATACAGACGTGTGCGTCTCTCACTGTGAGCCAAGTTTCATTTCATTGAAGATCTGTTAACCCAAAAGAAAGCAAAATAATATAGAAATATTCTATTAACCGATCAGTTGAAATCAAACATAAATATTTAATTCGTTTGCTCGCGAAACTTTCTCACACGGCCAATTGTGCAGTGCTTGATCAAAATTTATGAGAAATATTTAAACAAACTGTTGGCCAAGTTCGCCAAGTGAATTAAGTGCATTTAGACCAAAGTAAAGAGCCAGTGATCAAGGCCAATATGAATCATTTGTCACCGCCACCATCGCCCCACTCGCAGCCAAGTCCAGCGGGCTACGCGGGTCCATCGCTGGACAAGCAATGGATGCAGCGGGCCTCGGCCTTCAATACTGTGATAGCATCAGCAGCAGCCCACAAATTGAATAACCGAGGTGAGTTTTATTCACACCAAATGACGAACGGTTTTATTGAGATTTAAACTGAAAAGTTACAGCTTTCTACAAAATAAATCTACAATAATTCTGACAGATTCAATTTTCTGGAAGCTTTTTCATTAAACATGTTCAATTTATTCCTTAAATGTTTAAACACATCAATTTACGAAAGTGGGAATAATGCATTTCCTATAATTATAGAAATTTTAGAGCACTTTATTTAAAATAAAGATCACATTTGGAGAATTACTATAATAAATACCTCTGAAGCATTTGATCTTGATTATATTAAAATTGACAATATTTTATGTTCCAATCTTCCGAAACAATTACAGATCTGCCCTTCCTTTACAATCCGCTGCTCTACTCGAGTGCTCTGCTCTGGCCACAATTTTTGCTCTCCTCGGCCTCCGCGCTGGGCACACCCTTAACACCAATGACTCCGAAGTCGCCCGCCTCGCTTGTGCTGAACCAAAAAGATCGCGACTATGCCTTGACACCCGAAAAGGATCATGAACTGCAGCTTAACAGCAACGTCAAAGAAAATAAAGAATTGCTGCTGCAGCAGGATGAGGAAATGCCTCTGAATCTGAGCACCAAGCAGCGCGCTAGAGATGATTCGGATCAGGATCATGATCACGATCACAACAGCAGCAGCAGCAGTGGCAGCCTAAGCGGAGCCAGCCTCAGTGATGCTGATCAACCGTTGCATTTGGGCGCACTCAGCAATGTCACGCCCCCTCCATTGAGGGCAGTCAATCTAAAGACAGTCAGCTCGGCAACTCCACAGCAGCGTCGATCGCAGGGGAATATCATTTGGTCGCCAGCTTCAATGTGCGAGCGCTCAACAAGGCGCGAGGCATTGGAGGCGAACGCATCGGCGGAGGAATACGATGAGCAGCATGTGGATCCCATAGTGCGTAAATTTAAATACGAGCGACGAACGGCTGCCTCAATATCCTCACAGCAGTCGCCGCTATCTTCGCTGGTGTCCTCGCAGACAAATGCCGCACAGGACCTGGACTTTGATACCGCACAGCAGCAGCTGTATGCGCATCGCAGCGCCTTTATGGCCGGTCTCACTGGCAACAATCTGGAGTTGCTCACACAGCACCTGAAGACGCAGCAGCAGCAGCAGCAGCAACAACAACAAAATAAGTCGGTGAAGAACGAGGCTGTTGCCGAGCAGGACAACAATCGTTCGGCAGCGGCTCTCATGGGCCTTGTGGCAGCCGCCGAGTTTGGCTATATGCGTAATCAACACCAGCAACAGCAGCAGCAACACACGACCCAGCAACAGCAGCAGCAGCAGCAACAACAGTTGCATCTACATCATCATCAGCATCAGCATCAGCAGCAACAGCAACAACAGCAACAACAGCAACAACAGCAGCAGCAGCAACATCCTGATTCAACTGCCACAGATGTTGCGCGTCGTTCGTCCTCCTCATCATCGTATCAAGGCGAGTGCGAGGAGAAGCGCAGTGGAAGAAATTTTCAGGTAAGCAGACGGGAAGTTGACTTCTCTTTTTTTTATTACTTGGATTTATTCGAGTCGAATCAAAGTGGAAACTGAAACTAGGACCGGAAGTGCAAATCGCTGGCAAAATACATATTTATATCTTCAGGATTTCCCATGTGTTTAGGCAGGTTAATCTATAGTTATTTATATTTAATCTGAAACATATTACCTAGTAAATAGTAGATGGGTGAAATCTATTTGAAATCTGTAGATTGACAAAGCCTTGTCCTTGTCTCTAATGACTCTATCACGTGACATCGGCCAAGGGTTTTCTTTCAAGCACTCAATCCTTCACTGAGTCCCTCTGCATAATGTCCAGTAAAAAGTACATAAATTGCATAAGTCTCGAAAATACATATTAAACATTGCGTGTCAGTCCACTTACAGGAGTATCCCGTGTTAATTGTTTCATATTTTGAAGGTCCTGCCACGTTTTAATTGCTCATTGCTATCGATAGGCAGACAGACCACCCGTTTCGCACACAGGATACGATTGCCACCCATTTCAATTTGGAAAAGTGGCAAAGCAAATAATGTAATAAAGTACACACTGTATTCGTTCTGTATTCGTTGAACTCTTCCATGGAAATTCAATTAGGCACAATCGAAATCACGCAATTAGTTAATCAAATAATTTTGATTATTTTTCGAAGCGAACGTTTTGTCATTTTTCAGAGGGTTCCTCAGAAAATAACGCACAGTGTTTGGCCCAATAATAATTTTCGTTATGTTTAAGGCCTCTTAACCATTTTTGTCTTTTTTTTCCTCTTGCCACATTAGGCCGAAAAGGGCACACGACTGACATTCGAACTCTAGAGCAGAGGGGGAGAGAGCGAGAGAGAGGGGCATGGTCATGCTCTGACTACCCCCGCTGTCAGTTTATGTTTTTATCAAAGGCACTTCAACACCCGCGACAGGCAAACTCTTATTTTGTGTTTTTTTTCACACATTTAATGCGGCTGGACGGGCTTGGACTCAAGTGAAATGTGATAGCCACGCAGGGTTTCCAGGGCTCAGACATATGGTCGAAACAGTTGCTCGAGTCCTTGACGCAGGCGCAGCATATTCATATATTTTTTTTCCCCCCTACTTGGTCATATTTTTTTGTAAGTCTTTACATCTGTTGTTCAATATGAATATGGTGTAAGCTCCGCTGCCCACCCGGAGTCTGAGTCTGAGTTTTGGGTTGAGTCACGTTGGGGTTTCTACGCGAGAGTTTTGCCAACTTCCGTTTCGGGCCGAGTTGAGCAAATTGACATAATGGCTCAGACTGGCTGTAACAATGGGCCAACTAATTGGGGCTCTCTCTAGCCATGGATACATACCAATAATGCTGCCGCTCAAATGCAATCCACAAATAGAAAATCCCAAAACAGAAAAAAAAGAAATATTAAAAAAAGATACAATAAGAAATTGTATTTTTTTTTTTATATTTTTAAGCAGCGCACTTGTGTAAATTTACAGTATGCGTAGCTTTTCGAAAGGTTTTTCTCAGTTTATTTCTACTCATGCTTTTTTTTTTTAAATAAATGTCGCACACGTAGCGTTGGATTGCTGCTAGGCCAGCTCAGCTAGCACTTGGATGTGGATGGGTTGGGAATGGGATTGAGTTGTGTCAATACGGGAGCGACGATGTTTAGATGCTTGCATGTTGCAGCAGCACAAACTGTTCAAACATTTAATCTTACTGCGAAGATGTCAATAGCTCGATTCCCAGTCTCAGTCTCTTTGGTATCCAATGCTCCACAGCTGTGTTTGGCCTACAAATAGTATAATAAAGTTAATATCATTTCATATCGACTTCATAACTTGCTCGACTTATAAGGAGAAATGTAATTCACTTGAGATTTAACATTGATGAAAGCTGCTATTTGACTAGCTGTTTTTTTTTTTTTAATAAATGCAAATATATTTTAATATGAAGGCCAACTTTTTCCACAAGCTAATGTTGGAGACCTCTCCTCTCTCTGGTTTTCCCGTCTGTTCCCAAATATTTGCGCACCCACAAATCTTAATTTATAAAAAAAAAATATGGCAGAACAGAAATTATTATTTTACTTGAGATTTTTTATTTGCTGCGCCATTCGTTGCCATTGTTTCAGTTTCTATTTCTGTTTCTGTGTCTGTCTGAGTTTTCGATTTTGTTTTCAGGCTGTCCAAATAACGACTTTTGGTTTGGTTTGGTTTGGGACCTGGGCAATTTTTATATCATTGTGACTCGTTCTGTGCTAAGAAATACATACATTTAACACATTTCAATTTGCACTAATTTTTTAACAGTGTAAACAGTGCGGAAAGTCATTCAAGCGCTCCTCAACTCTGTCCACACATCTGCTCATACACAGCGATACCCGGCCATATCCCTGCCAGTATTGCGGCAAGCGATTCCATCAGAAGTCCGATATGAAGAAGCACACCTACATACATACGGGTAAGTTGAATGAGCCATCTCCCTCCCTCTACCTGGGAGATATTAGCATACTTGATAAGAGGGAAAGTCACCCGAATTGGCACAGATGCAGACCCGTATTTCATGCATTCAAAACTATTCAAAAGTTAATCAATTTACATTAAATCAAGAAAGCTGATTAGACTGAATATAAATTTTTTTAATTATTGAGAAGATTTAATTAGGTAATTAAACAATTTCAAATCATTTCTTACCACCCAAAATCTAATGTAAATTTTTAACAATTTTGTACAAATGTGTTAAACATAAATGCCATCAATGGCCTCTGCGTGTTACCCCCAAAGTGATTTAGAGCCACCCTCAATTTTGAAGTGGCGACCGTTAAAATCAGCGAGCGTCGTTCTAGATGTTTATCAGCTTTCAATTTGTCTAATTGCTCAAAATAATAATAGTAGCGACATGTAATCGTACAATTAATAAACTGTATATACATTATAATAATTGTTTTATTGATTTCCGACTCTTTTCTTTCTAGGTGAGAAGCCGCACAAATGCACCGTTTGCCTAAAGGCGTTCAGTCAGAGCTCCAATCTGATCACGCACATGCGCAAACACACCGGCTACAAGCCCTTTGGTTGTGGACTCTGCGATCAGTCGTTCCAGCGCAAGGTGGATCTGCGACGTCATCGCGAGAGTCGCCACGAGGAGGCAGTTGGCGCCTTGTCGCCGCCCGCCATCAAAATGGAGGTCAGCAGCAGCAGTTGCTAATCGATCTGACAGATCTGTAGATAATTATATTATATAGCCCGTATCAGCTGAGACACACGCCAGACCCAGTAGGATTAGCCGAAAACACGAAACCCGAAACCTGAAACCAGTTAACACGTTGGTCGTCTAAGTCGTCGCTATAAAGCCAAAGTTTGTTTTGTTTAGGCATCCAAAATATACATTTATGTATTGTTAGTAGAGGAATCGATTGAATATTTCTCCCACACTAGTTGTTTTTGCTAAGATATATTTCTGCTCAATTTTAGACCTAAGATTTGTACATATTCTGACAAAACACATACAAGACTTTTCTTAAATGTAGACCTAAATTTATGACTATGCTTAAGTAAATATAATTTAGATTTAAGCTAACATTATTTATTGAATAGTTAATGTTTTTAAACTTTTGTATTTGTTTTATCCCAAAATACCAAATCCAAAATTGGCCTAGTAAAAAGCAAAGAAAACGCAGCTAAAAGTACCAAAGACTACAACAACAACAACAAGAACACTTGGCAAAAAGCGTAATTGAAACTAAAACTGTCGAAATTTTTGTCTGTATCATTGTTTAATTTACGAAATATTTATTATTATTCCATTATTTAAGACTTTTTTAAAATGCCCCTTATTTATACCATATGCTTATATTAGTTTTTGTAGATTTTTAACATATTTATAATTTTTTAAAATCATTTCTTTGTAATTAATTATGTTTAGTTGTATTTTATTTGGCAAAAATAAAGTTGAAAGCTAAAAAACATTAAATATTTTATTTATGGGTTGATATTTTACTTTTATGGACGAACGATAAAATTTTTATAAACACTTTAATTAAAAGACGCTGTGGATGACATTTTTGAGATGTCTTCACAAAATTCCATTTTATTTTTGCTGATTATCTTGACACGATGCCTTGGATATATATCTTGAATAAACTTTGCACTAAGTTATATGCATATGTTTAAATTAGTCTATCGATCAGTGATACATATAAATTAAATAGATACATGTTGCATATGCAACCCTTGCAGCTTGCAGCAACTGATCTGATGTGGCAACATTGTATTACAAATCGTGCGAGACACGCCAAATATGTATTTGGGCACCCCAAAAACCTGATTTTATAGTTAAATTTTTGCACGTACTCAATTGGATGTACACGGTCTCCTCCTGGCAACCTGGCAACCTGGCAACAGGAGATGAGGAACTGCTCCTGTTTCGGGTGCCGCGGTGATCTTTGATCTTCGCTCATTGCGATATGCTAGGAATGCGCTTTGTAAAAGGCCGCGTTACAAGCAGCGTTTTCCCATTCAGTTGGTGGGGTACGTCAAAACGCCAATAAGTGTTCGAAGTTCCGGCTAATTGCGCCCGAGAGTTGAGAGTGAGAAAGAAAGACAAGGCAAAGAGGCAGCAGCTCCGATCGGGAGCGATCATCGAACGATTGCTGATCGCAATTTGTGCTAACCGAATGTCAATGCGTTTTTCGGCACTTTAAAACGCCCGAAATGAAGTTTGGCAGTTTACAAATCACCGACTTTTCGGTTGCGTTCATTATCGCCATTCATCGGTGAGCAGCAATCAAAATCAGCAAATCGTTTGGAAAGGATTTCACTTTGGGCCGTTGAGTTTGCCACTTGTGCAGTTGTGCGCTGCTCTTCTGCCTGTGGCATGCAACAAATTGATCGAAATTGACAAAATATTGGGCAAAAAAATGAGAACATACACACGTACACACACATACACACATACATACAGCAGCGATCAGAAATATGCAGTTCAATTGCATTGGCGGCTGCAAAACAATTCAGCTCAAGGACCTTGGTCAAGTGCCGACAAAGCGATAAATTGCTTATCGAGTAGTCAAAAAATTGGAGTGAGGCACTCGATTCTATGTATGTGGCAGCCTCAAAGTATTTCATAATTTAGTTAAACAAAAAGCGATTATTATAGTAAAACTGACTATTTAAACTAGAAAAGGTTCAAATATTGATCAATCTTACAGTCAAATTGAGCACATAAAGTAAAATACTTATCACAACTAGCAACAATGAAATGTTTATTAGTTTAATTTTAGCTTTTACAATTTGACATACGCATATTCAAATAAAATGATAATCTGACAAAAAGTTTTGACTTTTTAATAGAAAAAGCTGTAGTAGCGATACAGATACGCAAACAAATTTCAAAAGCCAGCGCTTGGCTTGGGTTTTAGAGAGTGGTACTTGAGGGGCAGATTGTAACTGACATATGTTGGCTTTAGGTTTATTAACCCCTAATCAGTTAACACCTGAGCCCACATAATTTTTCATGCCATTTGAATTTGTATAGCATTCAAAAACAAATAAACGGCAGACCCCCATAAAAAAAACGACGAGAAGACAGTTGAACAAAAGCTGCGCTCAGCTGCAACCCCAAAAAAATAGAAATGGAACTCAAGTGAAAATTAAGAGGAAATAATCTTAGAAGTGCCTTGAAATCGCTTAGCTGGTCCCGCAACATATCCGTTTTCCGGCTACCCCTAGCCCAAAAGGTGCTCGGGCAGGTGACTTTGACTTTGGCTATTAATAAAAATAATAGTTGTGGCTAAAAGGTGAAGCGGTCGAGCGAGGATCCGAATATGTATGTGTGTATGTATGTAGATTCACATACATATGTGCGTACGTGGAGGCCATCACATGAAAAAAAGATGTCTTAGGTCAGGACTGCGACTGCGACTGGGACTGGGACTGGGACTGGGACTGCGAGGCTGCTGCAGGTGAACCTAAGCGAGGGCACAATTAAAAGGCCGACGAGGGCTGTGGCAAAAGGCACCTGTAAGCAGCCAACAGCGAGAAATGTGCAGCCAGCAGCGAGTAGCTAGCAGTGAGCAGCAGCCGGGAATAAAGGCAATGTTACAGCGGCTGGGCTCATTTATGTTTATGTCCTTTCGTTGTAAGCAGCGCTGATTCCGATTCCTTTTTGAGCCGCACAAGTGGCGCGCCAGCACCTGCTGAATCCTGCTGGAACCTGTCGTTGTCATCGTCCACGTCTTCGTCTTCGTCCTGGCTCAATAATTGTGCGCCAGACGACGCGTGCTCAAAGCCGGTTTGCTGCAAAAACATATGCTCCACAGTTGAGGTAAATTACAACAGCAGCCCAACACCAATGCACCAGTGCATCGCTTGCGACCGGTCGGTCCAATTGGCATGGGCCACACGTCACCAAGCCACCGAGCCAGCAGCCAACAGCAGTCATAAAAATCTGTCAGGCAACCACAAAACATGCAGAGTTCGAGATCGAGATCTAACTCCAATCTACATCTAATCTGGACTCATGCACCTTGAGGGAGTGTGCCTCAAGCTGACGCTTGCAAAAACAAAACAAAAAATAAGAAAGAAAAAACATAAGCAAAAACAAAAACAATAATTACAAGAAAGAAGAGCTGCTTCAGGCACGTCGAAGATTGCATACTCTTGCAACACCTTTTCTTCATAAGTTACCGAAATTTTGATTTATCTCTTACAATTTAAATTTGAACATTGACCACACTATAAATATAAATTTAAATTTACAAACGCAGAAACACAAACCAAAGTCCTTAGCATTGTTTTATAAAAGTTATATCAATTTTACTTTTAGTTAGAAATATGTTTTAATATTTTCACATCTAAGATTCTTCCTTAATAAAAAAAAAATTAGTTGATCAATCATTCTAATCGTTTTTGACATAGACGGATGTGTTTTATACAGATAACCTTTAAACCCGGAGACTTTTTTGATCACAGATTTAAATCAATTCAATATGTTTCGAAGTGCACTACAAAATGATATACTCACTGCCAGGGTATATAAACCAAAAACCAAAGAAGATGCATACGAGCAAAAAAAAAAAAAAAACAAAACAGCAACAACAACAACAACAATTGTTGCAAGTGCGCCTGCACCTGTCACGCTCATCGATGGGTATTACAAGCGCCCAGTCCAAATGACCCAATTTTCATGAGCCTGAACCTCTGCCTCTGCCTGAGCCTGGCCTCAGCCTGTGCCTCAGACTTGTGCCTGAGCCTGAGGACTGATCTCATTTATTTGTGAGCCTCTTTTTAATGTGTTTTCTTTGGCTTGAAATTGATAAGTTATGATTGCAGCAATATCTATTGTCACCTGCAGGATGAGTTGGGGAATTTTGGAATTTATGTAGAATTGATTGTTAGAGATTGACATGTGGACTGTGCAGTCGGACTCAATTTAGAAGCAGCTGTGTGTTGCACATGCTGTAATAAAAAACAGCGCATAATCTTTGCTCTTATGTATTGTATTGTTATCCGATTTTGAAAATCAAGGATCATGGTTTGCCTTCTTGATCAATCCTACATTCCAAGTGGGAACCGTGATTTTAGGTCGCAATTCATGTGAACTTTATAACCTAAGAAATGGCATAATTTTGTTAAAATATATAAAGAAAAGATTGTAGAATGAAATTTGGATGCATTGAGGAAATGCAATAGGAAACAGTTAAGCAAGTTCGCTGGCCAAATCAGAAGCCAGAATAGTGCCAACTAGTCACCAAGTCGTCGTCGTCGCCCAGCCAGCCAGTCAGTCAGCTAGTCATTTAGAGATTAGCCTTACCTTACTTTGGAAAATCTTAAGCTCGTTCGATTTGAATGCACAGCATTGACAAGGGAAAGCAATGACAAATCCAAGTCAAATATGCCAGCAACCCCTAAGGTGTTGGCCAAACCGATAGGGAGAGGGGCACGTTGAGGTGAGGCAGCACGAGTCAAGTGGCAGGCATAAGACAAAGCAGATTGTGAAATCTATTTAAACAGCTTAATTGGCAACAACACAGCCACAGCCACAGCAAGCACAAAAAAATGAAACAACCCGCACACAATGGGCCAATCAGCAGCTTAGCTACGAGCAGCTAACTGTATCTGAAGGGTGAAAACAATCCAAAGCAAAAGCGAAGCGTAACGAAACCAAACGAAATGAAAGAGTCAAAAGCCAAAGCACAGGCAGCAATTAAAATGACAAAATCTAAACACAAAATGGTACGGATTTTGCCATGTGGCATGGCACTCAGTCAAAAGGTGCAAGCCAATAAGAAGACCCAAGAGTGCAGTGGGGAAGCAGAGTCAGGAGACAAGAGCTAAGAGCCAAGAACCAAGACAGCAAAAAAAAAAACAGAAAAAAACATAACCTGGGCTCAAGGTGTTTTTTCTTTGCTTTGAGCACAAATCAATGTGCATGGCCTAAACACAGATTATAGACAGATTTGGAGGCAACAGACGGCGCAACAAAAGGACAACAAATTGCGGCCGAAGATGCAACACAAAACGAACGAGGACTCTCGACTCCTGACTCCTGACTCTCAACATTGGCAGCCCCGCAAGTCATTATAAGAATTTAAGCGCACCTTTTCATTTTGTCTGCGGATCGAGCAGCGACAGGTGCGCAACGCATGCGCGCCGAGAGATAAGCAGAAGTCGCCGAAGAGCATAGCGGTAGATGATGGCCCCGATGCATTCGGTTAGGTAAATGCTAAAGTAAATGCTGTAGATGTAGGGGTCGATCCTCATTGTTGCCACATTTGCTGGTGCTGCTGCTGCTGCTGCTGCGACTGTTGCTGCTGCCACAGTTGCTGCTGTGCCAGATTCGAGTCGTAGCAACTGCGAGCTTCGTGTTCGTTCGTAGGGCAAATTAATTCCTTGCCATATTTTATAATTCAACAGATGACACGAGCCAACAAAAGCCCCCAAGCAGCAGCAGCAGCAAAAGCTTAGCAAGAGGGTCCTCTGGTCTTAGGTACCGCTTTTTGCCGCTCGTTTGTGGCACATGCCACCGACCAGGATCTCTCTACTCCTGCTACTATTTCGAGGCATTTGCAACTTGCAGCCCAACGTGACTCTGCATCCACAGTAATGCGAGTGTAGTGTATGCTATTTTCGATTTCAAACATTGTGTTTGGTCAGCTTGCGGTTCTCTTGGCCCTTTGGCACATTACTTTATTTATTTGAAAATGCAAGAGTTCTTTTTTTTCTTGTTTTTGTATTTGAAAACGTCCAAAAAACAAAAATAAGTAGTAACAGTTTGTTGAACTTGCTGAGATGACAATGACCTTTTCTATGCGATACGCTGAGATGGCAAGGCAACCCTTGCCTTGGCTCTTGTGGTTCAGCACCCTATAACTGCATTTTGGCAAACTACAGTTACAGTAGGAACTAAGGCACCGAACTCTACAGGTGGAAATTGTCCGCTTGTCACACTAATTTCTCAAAAGTCACTTTGGTGGGTCTGTTGATTGTTTGTTGTTTGCTGTTATTGTTTTTGCCTGGTGCGTTGCACTTTCACAGTTGCACTTCTGTCACTTTTCGTTTGTATTCGCATTTGGAAATTTGCTCGTTTGTTTAATCCGTTGTCATGTTCTGAGTTGTGTTTATAGTTCTCACATGTGTATTGCATTTTTTGTTGTGGCTCTGTTGTTGTTCGGTTGTTGGTTTCGGCTACAACAGTTTGCGGTAATATGTCGAACACATAATTAGCTGATTAACATAGCGAAAAGTTATTCGCGGAGGCAATGAACTTCCACGACAGGATCATTAGAATTGACGAGTCGAGGTGTTCTATAAACAGACATTTTAAAGTTTAATGAACTCTTGCAGAGTTCGATAATTTGATCGAAGTCTATATATTTGAGAGTGTGGATGCCAACACTGATCGTTATTTGATTGTTATTAACGAAACTGAAATCTATTTATTTATTTATAAACTGGAGTTTAGAATTCCTGATAATATTAATATTTGCTAAGATTTAAAGTTATGTAAGACTAAACTTCAATTCCAAAGTTATCCACTGACAGAATTATCTGGATAGGACCTGCCAGCTCATGGGAAACTGTATTATTTCGAAGCATTTTTGTTCGCAATTAGAGGAAAATTTGCTCTATTATATATATATGACACTATCAACCCCTTGAGTGCAGTCTAACAGGATTGAGATTCCAGCGCGCCCTTTCCTTCGAATATCTGTACTGATTTGTTCGACTTATTCATCATATTTTGCTCCTGAAAGTATGCCTCGTTTGTGCTTCTTGTGGGCAATTTAGTCAATGCAGCAACCTTATCCTTAACAACCACCATCGAAAAATATGCACAATTTGGAAATATTTCCCTTTTGACAAAAAGTAAAGCATTTTATTTTAATTAATTATTAATTACATATAATCTATATAAATATTATGGTAATAGTATTAATCAATTAAAGTTTTGTAATCGTTCCAATCGACTTAAGCGCTCGTCAATATCGGTCAAATGGTCAATGATCAAATCAAGCTGAGTGCCACAAGCGCAGCATTCGGATGTGGAGTCTGATTCTATGGATACATCCAAAACCTGTGGAAGGTTTGCTAGTTATGCGATGCACTCGAAGACTGTTTACGGCTTGCTCTGTGATTTAAACTGCTTAAAAGAACGGTGTATTGTGGATGCTCTTAAGTTCCGTGGAAAATGATTTCGGTTCGAGACGGGCATTAAATTTTGGAACAGGCAGTGTCTGTTGTTGTGGTTGTTGTTTGGATGTGTGTTCGCTGTCAACCACCTGGAAGTGTTCATCCAGTGCACGATATGCCATAGATTCACGTGGATCGATGCGAATGCTCAGATCATTCGATGCCTTCGAGTTGGCATCGACACTAGACTTGGAGGCGGAGCTGGAATCGCAACATGACGCCGAACGAGACTTCTCCTCAAACTGCGAGGCATCGTAAGTGTGCAAATTCGATTGCCAGATGAGCAGCTGCAAGGATTACAGAGATTGGTAAGTAAGTTATTATTATTACAACATTGCTCACCTGACGATCGTTGCCTGCGGTAGCAAATTTGTTGCCATCCTGTGTGAAGGCAACAGCATTGACCGCATCCGTGTGGCCAGTTAGAGTGTAGATGGGTCTACCCTCGAGCAGATCAAGAATACGGATGCTCTTATCATCACTGCCAGATAGCAGAAAGTTTCCGCTTGGGTGGAAGGCCAGATCATTAACCGGAGCCGAGTGCACAACATACATCTGCAGCAGTTGGCTGTTCATCACATCGAAGATCTTGATGCGATTGCAGCCCAGGGCAACAGCCACCATATTGCCCAACGGATGCCAGGCGACTTGGCGTGGGGCCGCCCGCTCCTCCGTAAAGATGCGCACACATTCTCCGGTGCCCACTTCGTAGATGCGCAGCGATTTGTCATCGCTAACAGTGGCTATCAGTTTACCGTTGGGGCTGAATTTTGCGGCACGCACCCAATTCGTTTGTTGGGCAAACGACGAGATGAACTGGCGACGGGAGACACGCCACAGTTTGACCGCCTTATCATCGGAGGCCGTCAACAGCATTTGACCCGTGGGATCGAAGTCAACGCTGCGCACCGGTTTGCCATGAGCGAGAAACTCGCCGGAGACACCGCGAACCTTTGGCTCCCAGATCTTTACAGTGCGATCTTGACTGCATGAGGCAATGAAATTTCCCTTGGGCGACCAACTAACGCCGTATACCGCCGCTGAATGCGACGCGAAGCGAATACAGCGAGCAGCCTGCTTCAGATTCCACAGTATTACGGTGCCATCCAGTGAACTGGTCGCGATCTGATTGCCATCAGGGCTGAAGCGCAGCTGCGTTATGTGACCAGTGTGTCCAGTGAAATGGCGTTCGAGTGCCGGATCACGAAACAAACTATTTTCCATTTTTTTGACTGTGCTCTTATTCTCAGGTGCACGCGGGCTGGGTATTCTTGGGTATTCTAAAGTTATGTGGCTCGTTAGTTCACAGTGGAAACAGCAGTATTATTATTCAATATTGTTAAAAATAGACTCACTTTAATTTTCTTAAAATTGATTTCTTTTTTTTCTTTTAGATTTGTGACACTTGCAAATTCCGCTAGAATTTGAAAGCATGAAATGCGCAGTGACGCCAACTTCGATACAATAGTGTCGATAACAAATTCACAGCAGCCAGCTATTAACAGGCCACACTTGGCAAGCAGTGTTGTTAAGCGTTAAGACTAACCGGCTATGCAGCACTGATATAACAAATCCGATATGATTACAAGTTATCTTAGAGTTATCGAAGGCACACCACACAGTTTTGGGTTTTTATTTGTGAAAGATTACTTTTATAAATAACTAAAAGAAGATGTCATTGCTGGCGCAGAGTATGCGTCAAGTACTGCGCCACACAGCGCAACGTGCAACGTTAAGTGGTAAGTGTTGAAAGGAGCCGATTCGAACACAGTGACATAACATAACATTAACGCCTCCCCAACCCTTCTCCACATGCAGGTGCAATGCGTGCTTTGAGCTTAAATCAAAAACTGCAGCAGCAAAACAAACCCGCCACAATTGATGTGGCTGCCATTGCTAAACAGCATCAGCAGGAGTGTCAAACGGTGTGCGAGAGAATTAACCAACAAGTGTCCAAATCGGAGCAGGGTCGTCTCTTTGCCGTTGTCCATTTGTGCGGCAAGCAGTTTAAAATTACACCCGGCGACATAATTCTAGTCGAGGGCTATTGGCCCCCAACGACTGGTGATGAAATTAGCCTGGACAAGGTTCTCTTAGCGGGTGCACGGGACTTCACCCTGATTGGCCGCCCCATGCTGGATGCAGGATTGGTTACAGTAAAGGCCACGATTATCGAAAAGACTTTGACGCACACAAAGACACACTTCAAGAAGAAGCGCAGGAAACAATATATGCGCATCAATTTCCAGCGTTCACCAAACACAATGATCCGCATCAATTCCATTGAGCTTACACGACCGGTGGATAGCATGGCGGATGCACAAGCAGAGAACTCGAAGCGATTGTTCTGAGTTATTGGCCTTATAAATCTTATTAATATAAAATACATGTGTTTAAATATGCATAGAATTTGTTTACCTGTTTTTTCCTTCAAAGTGTATGTGAGCTGTTAGATCGAGCGGATGCCTTTAGAGCATTCCTTACTATATTTTATATATAATTTAATTCGTAGTGTCCTTTTTGTTTTATTTGGAAATATAAAACATCTGGCCAATATCTCTTATGTAGTAAGATTTGCTATGATGTTATTAACATCGAATGCTAAGTTAGTCTGTAGATTTATTACCAATTATAAGTGTGTAAATTGACTATATGATGTTTTTCATATCAAGGTAACACCATAGAAGCGTACTTTGCGTCCTTTTATATTCAAATTGTAAACTATTTAATTCATAATTATCTGTTTTTGTTATGGGACATTAACATTCGTTCAACATCATTGCTGCAGTAAATTGGCTATACTGTTATAAATGAGAATGTTAAGTTAGTCAACACTGACATCAACAGCTGCTTTTTTGTGCTATCTGGCAGCACAAGTGGCAGTTAGCTTTTAAATATTTACGTATTAGCAAAGGTTTTTATACCCAACATAAAAGCTAAACCGCTTTAATTAATTATAAATTCCACTTTCATCTTGATGCAATGCCTTCTACATGATTTTTATAGCCATTCATTCGGTGTGTATTTGCCAAACGACAACCTACTTTAGAACCAAAACGCAGTTGCCTCACGCCGTCGCTCTAATGAAGCAACTGCGGTGACTGTTGCAATTTTAATGACAGCCTTTTATCAGGCATGTTGTTGTTGCCATCTTTCATTAAAAGACGTCGCCAGTCTACTGGCAGGGGAAGGGTTAATGTGGCTAACATACAAACGCGAACACACCCACCCACACGCACACGCACACCTACTAGGTTTTCTTTATCAGCAGATGTAAGTTACTTGCTCGTCTGTCGTATTTGTTTACGTTCTGCGGTTGTGTTTCACTTTTTAAAAGCAAAGGCGTTTCCTTTTTAGTTCGAGCAGCTTTTCCTTTTTGCTTGGCAAACTTTTCGCACTGTTTTTCCCTGGCCCCATTTTTGAGTGAGTGGCTGCCCTTAGCGAAGTCAGAAGTGCATGTTAAAGCGCAATGAGTTAAATAGTAATTAGTTCTTAAGCCATATATAGGTGACTTCTTTTAATGCCAACTCTTAACTAATGTCAACTCTTGGCACACCAAATTAAAATAATAAATGACATTAAATTTATGAAATAAAATAAAAATAACTTAATTTGATTTACAAAGCTGGCTTTGGCATTCGACCGGATAAAAGCTGTTTTGCAGTTGATTTTCCACCTCCCTTTCACTTTTGTTGATAATTTACCAGGATGGCTTGTCATGTTGTTGCTGAACATAAAATCACTTTCGCCTCGTCTTTTAACTCTATAAACGCCATTAAAAATAATGCTTCAGCTGCCACATCATATTTTCAAAATTGCAGCTGCCAACTCGCAAATTCAATTGCGAGTTTCCCACACACACCCACTCTTTCCCTTCGCTGCTGGATGTAAGTTTGCGCAAACATTTGAGGAGAGAAAAATGTCAGTGCACTTTGCCCAGGCACAGCGCAAATCAAATTTCAATATGGCAAAAATTACGTTTGGTGAACGCAAATTGAAACATTTTCTTTGCGGCTAACATGGCAATCGAGAGGCAACGAGAGGTGAGAAAGATCTTACCTGATGCTGATTATAAGGGTGTCCCGGTAGAGGTCCTTTGCTGATTATGTTATTTGCCCACGAAAATTACATTTGATGTGAGTGTGACGACATCGTCGGAAATTGCCACCATACGAATGTTTGCTTTCTATCCAACTTCTGAAATTGTATCTAAAACTCTAACCGACTCCGATTGCAATAGCCCCGGCAAAGTGGCTTTCCACAGCCAGCAACAAATCCCATGTAAATGCGTCGCTCAACTTGGTAAAATTTCCTAAATTTATGCGTTGCGGCGTCTGATGTATGAGGCAAAGGACAAGTAGCAAGGGGCAACTAGCAATGGGTGGGTGTTGGTGAGTTGGGATTCAGTCAAAAGGATGGCAACCATGTTTGGATTGTCCATCCATCATCAGCATCACTCAGTTTTGACATATCATTGAAATCTTAGCCCAACGTCGTCATCATCTGTGACGTTTCATTAACCTTCCCATCATCCCACTGCCAAATTTTCCCGCTCTCTGTCTCTCTCTCTCTCTCACACACACACACAACTCCTCGAGGCTGCTGTCGAAGAACGGGGTGTTAATATCAACAAGCGAGTGTGCGACGCAATCTACTGATTTCCGCTTAACCAAGCCAAACATTGCATTTTTGATTAGAGCCAAAGGCGGCCTTAAGCCGTAGCCCGAAAATGTTGCCGCAGGCAACACCAAAAACACGTTAAGGGAATCCGTTGGATGCAGGGAGTGGGGAAATGGGCGTGTTTAGTTGCTGATGTTGATGTTTGAGGGGTGGGTGAACTGACTGACTGTTTGATATGCTGCATGGATGGGGGAGAGAATGAGAATGGGGTCGAACAAACAGTTAAGATCGATAGCATCCAAAAAATAATGAGGGAAAAGATTGTTATTTTGTTATTATTGTTTTTATTCCCTGTATATATGATAATGAATAATCGAGGGTGTGATGTAGTTGTGCAAATGTATGTAAATTGCAGAGGGACGCATCTAAATATGTATATTAAAAGTTGATTGAAGTTGCTCAAGTTATACAACTTGCGAGGCTAAGCTAACAATTTTAATTTTTCATGCGGTTTTCTTGTGTTTTAAAATTTTCTAAATAAGTTAAGAACAAGGTACAGGATATTTCACAGTTGAGCTCAGCCAACAACAACACTTAAACCAGACTTAGTTTTCTTGTCAAGCACCAATTCCGTATCTAGATTGATTTAATGTTAAGAAATTTGTAAGAAATATTCCAATTATATTAAGATCACAATTTATCGCAATCTTTATTTCTTCTATATCTGAATTTCATGAAGTTCATGTAAATTTCAGGTCAATCATCACAGGCCCTCATCACAATTGTAATCCCTATTTTTAAATTTTGTTTAAACATATTTTTCTCTAACACGTATTTGATGGTAATGCATCGCCTGCAGAACATTTTATTTCCATTATTTGTAATTTTTCGATTTGGGGGATGATTTGTGTCATCTTGAATTTGAAAACTGTCTTCGAACTTTTTCACAAATTATGCATAAAATCGTAGGGAAAGAAAACACATCTCGCAGATCCTTGGGGACATTTTGCTGTTCACTGAATTGTTGTTGATGCCAAAACTGATTTCCATCGTATGCAAGGGTTGTCAAGTTTTCTGTTTCTGACAAACCGCTGCTTATACCACAGATACCGTTCCCAAACCCAAACCCAAACCCAAACCCATACCCAGCCCCATATTAAACACACACGTGTCAACCGATGTCGATTTAAATAAGTTTGACGTGCTGTAAAGTTGACAAAGTTTTAGTTAGTCGTGGAACTATCCGCGTGCCAAACGCCTAATGATGAAATTTCAATAAATGTCATTTGGTCTGTGCAAAGTGTCAACATGGCACCTACCCCCCCATCCCCCCAAAATCCTATCTGAATCCTTTTGCATACAATTCCCATTTGGGTTTGGGCACAGCTGTCAGCTTGTTTGGCATCCGCGCTCAATGCGTTAATAATGACACTTTTTTCTGGTGTTCGCTGGTCTGTTTGGCTCTGTCTAACTAGCCTGGGTAACCAGTTGTTCTCGCAGCCCTTAAATTTAATTACTTTTTCATAGCTCATACGCACTGTTCGCCTGACAGACACAAGCGGCACGAGGAGTGCGAGAGATAGAGATAAGGATAGATAGAGAGTGAGAAAAAGGGAGAGAGAGAGGAGGAGAGAGGGAGAGAAATTGACAGGCAGAGACAATGGCCGCTGGTGATTGAAACTCGTTTAAATTTGCATGTAGCAAGCAAGCGAAGAAATTGGCAACTGCGTTCGCACACTGATTGCAGACGAACACGCTGCATTGCACATTCCCTGTACCAAACACCCCCCCTCCCCCCCTCCCCCCTCCCCACAGGCAACCCTTAACCCCTGCAACATCACTCTACTCCACTCTTTTTGTCACCACCCACATCCGAGTCACGTCATCAATAGTTTACAGTTTTATAGTCAGTTGTCGGTGATTGTCACAATGGTCATTTAATATTTGGACACTGGCTGCACGAATCTGTTTGGGCGTGGTGGTCTCTGTTTTCCAGGGCTAACATATTTGTTCAGGTTGCCATGCAGCTTATAGCGTTTATTTGATATATACAAATGTATACAGGAACTTCACATTGGTATTGGTATTGGTACTCGTACTGTGTACAGCCACAGAGCTGCTCCAAGTTACTTAAAGTACTATGGACTATTCTTTTTTATTATAAAATATTAGATATTAGTTTAGAGTGATTGCACAGTTGTTAATTTAAAGTTGGCAATTTTCACATTAATAAATCTGGTTTTTTTTTATCATCTTAAATGCTCATTTTAAGCTTACATTGCAGTGATGTTTAGCGCCTTCAATTGATAATTATTAGAAAATAGCAGTTTCTAAAACTTAAGCGCTATCTAATTCGAAATTCATCAGAATCCACATTATTGAAAACTTGCCACTCTTAAGTATATCTACTTATCCGAATCATTTGTAACTGCTTTTCTATCTGGTCTATTTTCTTAGATTTTATTTATTAGCTGCTCGATTTTCAGCGCCAATAATTCGAGGGGTTTTCTAAAGAGATTGGCCCAAGTTGAATTTGTTTTTGTACAAATTATTTGTGTCGCCTTGCATAAGTTTTTATGAATGATTACAATAACATATATCAATCATTTTACTATTGCGAACTTATCATATTGTGAATTTCTGGAAAACTTAATTAATTTATATTTAACATTGGAAAAATAAAAGCATAAAGTGAATTAAATAGATGTGTTTTACCTCACAGCAATGGGGCGAACTCTAAGCACAGCTTCAAGGATTGTCGATAGTTCTCATTAAATAATAATTGGCTTACTGTAGTAATTGCTTTTATATAGGGCCTTTAAAACAGACGGTGGTCAAAGCAATTGTTAATTTAATACATGACTGGCCATTATGTCAGACGACAGATTTCCATAATGGCTATTTCATTGGAAGCCAGACTCCAAACGCAATCCCAATCAGCTCATTCACTAGATAGTCGGAGTGGAGGGTTTCCCGTTTACTTGCGGTTTTTGCACAAATTCAAAGCCTGACGCTGCCACCATGCCACATATCCGTTCTCGAGTCGTCAGTGTGTGTGTGTGTGTTTGTGTTTGTGTTTGTATGTGTGTGAAATATTAAAATTCAATTAAAATGGCGTTAATCCCGACAGCCAGCAGGCAATAATGCTTGCCGCTCACCATCGTCTGTCATAAATGTCAACTGCTCCGGATATCCATCGATGTCATGTGCAGCGCACTCCACAACTGATATAATGATGCTCATCAGCAACTCCGTTGCAGCTGTTGCTGTTGCAGGGATTTTGTTGTGGCAATGACTGATTTAAAAAAAAAAAGAGGAAAGAAGAACACATGCAAATTGCACTTCAGACGTCCATTTATCATCAATGCTCACCAGGCCAGAGTCCGGTTGCCAGACAGCCACTCATTCATTCAGCGATAATTGTTAATTAATAAATATATATCTTGCTCCTGCGAGGTCCATTGAAATTACAGCTTGCACCTGAGCAATAGCCATTCAATAAGCCATTCGTTTGAGCCTTGCCAGCTCTATTGACCCACTCACAAATATGAAGGGCCTAAAGTGTTGATGATTTTTCATTTATGCAGTCTGATTAAAATAGCTCCACAATCAGCAAAATCTATTCATTATAAACCTTTGATTTTGCGTAATTTATAATACCCTCTCCTAATTGCAATCAATAAATCCAGCTTAATTAATTGTTTTTATTTAAATAAAATAAATATCAGTCAGTTGAGCATCTGAATTTGTTATCAACAAAATATAACGAATGGTACGGATTATCGGGATTATTCACACATATGTGGAAATTTCTAAAGGCTTTTAGTCTGGTCAGTTAAAGCCTGGCCTGTAAGTTAAAGGCCATACAATCGCTGCCAGCAAATTGAATATATATTGAAAGTTGTCCCCTTTGTGAAGTTTATATGAGCGATGTCTGTTTGATTAGGCGTGCTGGCATCCAAATAAATACCAATAAACAGGTACGAACCGAACACTTCCACACACCAGACAAACAGAACGTCAAGGTGTCGACTGTACACGCACTCATACCCACAACACCTCGCACACACACACACACACACACACATACACACTCAGTTCAGGACCCCTTGCACACAATTGAGGTACTTGAGTCATCGAGTAGCGCTGCTTGAGTCAATATTTGAGGGCGAGCAAAAGTTTCGCTAACAATTTTTTTTTTACTTTTCTTATTGCAACAGTTGGGATGAGCTGTGTGTGGTCTAGGGACAAGTCTCGCCAGGGGGGAAAGCTGTGAGTTGGCTGGAAAATATCTCTGTGTCTGCGCGGGGCGTTTCTTGTCTTGACTTTGAAGTTTCAAAATTGCAGTCAGCGATTTGCTTGAGGTGTGTGCTCCATTTTTTTTTTTGGACTATCGTTTGTTAAATTTGTAAATTTAACTATTTCGTAGTGATAGAATATACGCTTACCTTCCACATATACACACTGGGCACGCCTCATTGATTGCCCATTTAGAACCGCAAAATTTAATTTATCTGCCATCAGTTGATGTTCTTGCGGTTTGCCAATACACACGCACCCTGTCCCTCGTCCCTCGCCCCTTGTCCCAACTTCACCCACAAATATTGAGGCAGACTCCCAAACAAAAAAGCTATCGCAGCCCCAAGCCCACACAATGGTTGGCCCTTTGTTTGGCGCTGTTTTGGGGACCCATGTCAAAAATTGTACAACAGCAGCCGAGGCGCTTGGTTTTCTGATAACATTTGCTGCCGTTCTCTGTGCAGTCATGTGTGATTGTGTATCTCTCTCGGTGTGTGTGTGTGTGTGTGGTGTTCTGCGGTGTTTAAGATATCATCTGTCTCTGACGCATCCCAGTCCCAAAAGGCCCCAACCCCTCCAACACTGTATCCACCACCAGCTCCAACTCCGACACGAGTCGTGGCCAAACGTTGGGCACTTCCGCTCTGGCTTTGGCTGCCATTTCCACCTGCCATTTGACACCTAAATTCGCTCATTGTTGGCAGCGCAGCGTTGAGCATTACTTTTATGAACTTGTAGCTGCCTGCGACTTCAACGGTAATCTCATTGACAACGCTCCAAAGAAAACTCCTACACTAACATCCAAAATTTACTTCATATTTTTGTAGTTAATATAAATAAATTAAAAATAAAAAAAATAAACAACCAAATACATTTATTTTCTTTTTAACATCATAAATGATTCATTTTATTTTAGATTTAGGAAACACATTTCACAAAAATATTGCTTTGAACGTTAAGAAAATCTGTTTCACAATATCGAAGTATATAATTGAAGTTTAGAAAATGCTTGTAAATTTTTTTGGAAAAATATATATTTTTGCTCTGTAGCAAGTATTTTTTATATTTATTCATAAAACTCAAAAATATTTTAGAAAATTCGTTTTCTTAGTTTTTTGATTGAATAATGCCCATTTTTTTCTGTGTGTATACTGCTCTTTGGGGAATTGAAACACATACTTACATTTCCCTACCTCCCCCGGTACCCATCGACATGTCTCTTTTTCTCTATCCCCACACACCTCATGTTGTGCTCAAATTTCAGCACTTCATTCAATTCGCAGTTCGTTTCAACAATTGAAATACGATTAGCGCCAAGGTGCGCCAAAAGCAGCGCCGGGCTGGGGGAGCAGGCTAGGAATAAATACATATCGCCTGGGGGGTTTGGGCTGACGCTGGGTTGGGTGCTTGCCAAATTTTTTTTGATTTATGTGAAATTGAGTTAAATTCGCTTCACTCACATATATACGTTCACATATCCCGTGTATTCACTGTAATCCCATGCTTGGGCGGGCGCGTTCTAATCAAGACTATTCACTGGCCATAAATCAAATTAAATGCCTGTCACATATCGCTGGGAGCCAGTATCGAATTTGTTGTTGTTGTTGTTGTTGTTGTTGTTGTTCCATCAAGCTGTCAGCCAGGCATAATTAAAAGCCAGAGGAGAGTAGGAGAGGTCTGCAGATTTCTATGCCGCGACAGATAAACTAATAACCAGCATTAAATCTTTAAAACAGCTGCTATTCAATTGAAACAAACACTGGAAAATGCAATTTTTTTTATATTTTTATTAATTTTGAAGCTAACTTAGCAAATAGAATGCAAGTCAGAATGTAATCGTCTTTAAACATGACAGATAAAATATATGTGCTATTGACAGAGCAACAAAGTCAGCTCAGATCGTTGCAAAAGATCAAAAGCAATAATTATTTTTGGTTCGAGTATGTTATTTAGGCCTAATTACAGTGTCCAGCTGAATATGGCAAAGTATTATGTTTGGTTTCCCTGAGCACTGCAAAATCATCGAAACCCTCAACATAGCCTTCACCAGTTAGCGGATTACCATCTGCCATTATGAATACCATTAGTAAGTTAATAGATATTAAGAATATGGTTTCAGTGCTCACCACGATTCTTGGCCGTCTTGGGCTTTAGACCACCAACACCATCCCCATTTAATCCAGTGCCAGTGATGGGATTGCGAGAGCACATCATGTACTTATTAGTGTATACCTCATTCGTTGACTTCGATGGCTTGAAATTATTGAATCTTAAAGTCTCCTTGGTCTCGGGTGTGGCATCGGCCTGCTCATCTGACGGAACAAACTCTGTAAAAATATTTTAAGCTCAATTAGATTTAGGCAGACTAATTCCGATTTTGTATTTACTCACCGCACATATTTTTTTTTTTTTTTGCCGACGTTAAATCTTTTATTGTAATTTATTTATGTTTTATATTTGTTCGAAAACAAAAAATTAAAATTCAAATCTTTTGTTCGTAAATTTTGTTGGCCGTGTTCTCCAGTCGAAAATAGAGCTATAAATGAAAACAAAATATATGTTGTTGCCACAGGCTGTAGACAGTTGAAAGCAAAGCCTACTTTTCGGACTCTAAATAAAAAAAATTTAATTCAGAATATTTTTAATTGGTCTACATCGAAAGCATTCGTTTAAATTATTTAATTAATTTGGCAGAAAAATAAATGAGTTCATGGTTTTAATTGGAGATTGCAAATAAAAGTTATAAATACTTGATTCCCTTAAGAGCCAACCAAAATTTACATATATATAAGACTAAGTTTATATATATAATTTTTTTTTGCTGTTGTCCTTAGCGTATCAAAGAGTTAGCTGAACATTTTCCCATTTCATTCTCTTGCTTGCAACATGCTCCATTTGATTAGCCGCAACATATTGTGGCCTAGAGTGATAAGCAGCTGTCATTTTTTGACTGTGTTGCCAGCTGCCTCGAACAAAAGTGCTGCCACAAGAGCTGCAGCAAGAGCGGCTAATTTACAGTAGCAGCCTCAAACCAGTTAGCATTCGAAATCCTTTTGACTTCAAAGAAGAACTGTTGCTTGGAGTGCGTACTCGCTTGAGGGGTGGGTGGAGTGAGTGTGGGGGAGGGAGGGAGAGGGGATGCTGCGGGAGTTTGCACATCAAGTCCAACAATGTTGCCAAACACTTCATGCGGTAGGCAGCCGGGCAGGCTCGTCTTTGACACTGTCAAACGTGCTCCCGCCTTCCAAGTTCCTCTCCAGCTCTGCGCACTCCAATTGAGTCCAGCTTCTGCTTTCACTTCAAGTGCATTTGTTTTTTGGCTTTTGTTTTAATTGGCTTGTGCTCCCCGGGCTCGAAGAAGTCAGCATGTTCGAGCATGCCGAGCAATTTCCAGCTGCTGCACCTCCTCCTGGAACTACATGCACCTCTCTCCAACTCGCTCATTAAACATTTACTCGCAACGCTTTGTCGGCGTGAACTTTGATGTTGACTTTGCCAGCACGGCGCTCACAGGACAACAGTACCAGAGGACTACCCCACTCTCCACACACTGACTAACATCCCATACGCCTTAACTCTTACCATACGCAAAAGAGATAACCACTTGAGATTGCATCACTCGTTGCATTTGCCTACAGCCTTCAGCTCTTCCCTCGCATCTCTCGTTTTGTCTCGTGGCTTGTGAAAAAAATGCATTTTGCCGCATTTCGTGGACGCCAACGGGGATTGGGAGAGATGTGTGTGTGTGTGTGTGTGTGTGAGTCCCTTAGTTCAAAGCACGCTTGCATCCTTGCTCCTGTTTGCGTCCTGTTTGATATGCTGCAACTGTAACTGCACCTCCACAGGCACCCCTCCAGTTGTTGTTGTTGTTGTTGTTGTTGTTGCTGCTGCTGCATTTTTCACAAAACATTAACATGAGATTTGTGGAAAATGTTGTTTACCGTTTGAGCCGTTTGTCGGCTTTCCTTTCCCTTTGTAAAACTAACTTTGCAGTAAACAGGAATTCGCTTATCATAATATGTATGTGTGCTTTAAATAACACACACAATCTTAATTTTTTGAATAAAATATGCGGAATGTCGGCATAGATTTTTCACTCTATTTATTCCACAAAAACATATATTTTTACAGCCGTCGGAAATGCTCTCTTTTTACCGGCTTTCTTTAACAGACAAAAAAATGCCTTGTAGAATTAATCTTACGTATCTTGATTGAGAAGTTTTTTAATTAAGTGCAGAAAATTGAACATAATGCATTTTAAGCTAAATTTCAGATTAACCATCTGAAATTACGAATGTCTTCTTTAAAATCGAATTCCTACAAATAATCTATACTATATTTAATTGATGTTTGGCTACATATGAAAATATTTAAAAAAGTCTGATTTTATAGTGACTTGCTGATTCTTTTCTGTCTGATCTTATAGTGACTTGCTGATTCTTTTTTGCGCGTTGCTGGACTCTTTTCAATAGAGAACTAAGTCTATTCTCGCCCACTTACTTTATCTCTCAGTCCCCCTCTCTCTTTCCCTCTCTCAGTCCCTCTCACTTGCACTTCCGCAGGTTGCCACATCTTTATCGTTGATTGCTGGCCAATTAATGGAGCAACTGTACCTGCTGCCTCACCACTCAGCACACCGCATTCCCGCATGCCACATGCAACACTCCAACGCACTGGCACAAGTTGCCAGCAAATACAATCAAAATTAAAGCTCACATGTCATAAATCAAAGGCTTTTTGCCAGCAACTACCAACTAGCAGCTAAACAATGCAATGGACTCCCCAGTTGGTGGGGGGGGAGAAAAATGGAGGCACAGGAACCACTACAAGTCGAGTTGCGTTTGGCATTGTCATGCTATCTATGGTTGTGTGCGTGTGTGTGCGTGTGTGTGTTGTCCTGTGGCAAGCGGCAATTCACTTAGGCTCCACCGCTCATACCGCTCATAACGCTCTATGCCCAACTTGGCATCGTTTACACAGCCATTCAGAATTCTACTACCTGTATTTATGGCTTTCCACTGGGCTTTTATCTGGCAACAGCAGCACTCGTTACATTTCCATTCATGAAAAATTTTTCATTCACTTATTCGCATTCGTCTCCTCCATTTCTCTCCTGGTTTTTTTTTGTTTTCTATTCCTAACCAAACCGAGTTGTTGAGTGCTTGATGCCATTTGTTATTATTGTTGTTGTTGTTTTTGTCATTGTTGTTGTTGTTGTTGTTGTTTTTGTTGTTATTATATCAGTTGCATTTTAAGCGTTCATTTCTGTAAAGGCTCCATAAAGAGCGCCATTGTTAGCATATGCTAGCTGGCTTTGTGCCTTTGATCTTTGGCCAAGTGAAAGCGATTGTAGCTCCCCTAAAGATAGTATATACAGATGCCTATATATATATATATATATATATATATGGACATAGATTCGTAAGTACCGCTGCTAGTTGCATTCTTCACTCTTCTTGTGGCACTGCCAAAGTTAATTGCAAGGCCTCAAAATCACATACGCTTGTTGTTTTTTTTTTTTATCCGCAACTCGTCTTTGCCAGCTCTAATTAAAAATGTATTTTTTTTCACTCTATTTTTTAGATTTTAGAAGTGCCTTTGCTGCTGTTGCACTTGTCGCTAACTAGGCGCAATTAGAATAGGCAAAGTTGAAGGCTATCAAAGAAGATGGGTTTTCTATTTTTTTGCACTAATAAGTGTAGATGCTGGATAAACAAGGAATTTCAAAATCTGAAGGACACTCTGCTTTGGGTCTGTGTACAAAGCCTAATAAGTCTGTGCAAAAATTATTCGAAAAAATGGCAAAGCCTTTGAATAAGCCTATTTGAATTTTATTATTCAATGGCAAAGTCATCAAAATCAGGTCAAAAATTCCATCATTCTGTGTAATTTATATTCGACCACAAATTACCTGTAAAAAGGGTTTCCTTACATAAACAAAAAAAAAACAATTCCAATCTTCGACAAACCAAAGATTATAGAAATTTTGAGATACAAGTAAAACTTTTCACATTTCAATTATTTTATATCATTATATAGTCAATAATATTTTATTCTTTTTGGCATTTAGTAATTCGATATTGATCGTAGTTGGGATTTCTTTATATACACACAAAAAAAGGTTTTCAAATAAGAGATATTTCATCGATAAATTGATTTTATACTCAGAATAAATATGCTTTTTAGATTTTGGTTTTTTTCTTTCTATATTATTCTTAGAATTTACTAGTGATTTACTAACGACTCCCATTCAATTTTACTAATTGAGCTCACTAAACCCACTTGGACAATAACTGTTGTTTCAATAAAGTTATTCAATAGTTTTTGCCACTGATTTGCATTTTGTGAGCTTTGGCGATTATACAATGAAAAATGATTACCAGCTTATTGTGTTGACAGAGGCTTTTGGCCGCAATTTTGTTGAATTCAAATGGTTAATGCTAATGTGAGCCATTAATGAGATGCATGGACAACAAAAACAATACACAACACACACACAACACACACACATACACACACAGAGACAGATAGACGATGTGTGTGCTTATTAAATCATTTATGCAGGCCTTATAAATTTTCATTAAACTTTAATAAATTGGGGCAGGCAGCAGCAGCTGCTTGCCAGCGACTCCTGAACTGAGGCATGCTGCTCAAGCTTGAGTCCTGTTTGCCGCTGCTGCTGATGCTGATGCTACGACTACTGCAGCCTGTTGTCAGTCAGTGATTATGTAAATATTTCAACACAAATTAAAATCAAAATTAAAATTACAAAAAGCTGCCGCCAGGAGTTGCCCACACAGGCAACACATGTTCCCAGTTCCTTGCGGTTCTATTTGCAACAGCCCCCCCCGGTCATGCTCCTTTGGTGCCTAACACTTTGCCGCATCGTTGCCTGCTTAGGCGCACGGAGAAGAAGCATTTCTCTGTGCCACACACCACACCATCTACCCCTTGCCTTGTGTGTGTTTGTGTGTGTGTGTGTGTCTTGTGGGAAATTTAAATAAAGTCAGCAGGCAATTTATTTGCATTAACATGTTGTCTCTTTCTATGAGTGTGTGTGGGTGGGTGTATGCGTGTGTGTGTGTGTGCTTATGCCGTATGTTCCTGTATGCAAATTTCAGCGACTGCTGTCAGCCGTTTGTCGCTTTGTCGCATTGTCGTTTTGTCTCTGGTCGCTTCATTGAATTTTGCCATGCAATAAAATCAAATTGTTTAAAAACTGCGTGCATGGCAATGGCAACAACAACAATAACAACAACAGCAGCAGTAGCAGCCGTTGCAACATTAATGCAAGCCGACCGCGCCCATTTCCACTGAGCCGCCCACATTTGGCCATTTTCTGATTTATTGCTCGGTTGTAGTTGTTTTTTTATTTTTATTTTGCCCGCCTGCCCAAAAGTATGCTTCGCTTTTTATTCACAATTCATTTCCCACTATAAATCAAAAGCACCAACAAATTGCTTGTCACATTCATTGTTATTGTTGCTGTTGCGCTTTTGCTCACAGCCACTGTGTTTAATCATTAACGGCATTTTTTTCCCTTCATTTTATTGTTATTAATTAATCAGTGGAAATTGTTAAAAGTCGCAAGCGAACAAAAAATAAATAAAATGCTCCGAAATTTGCGCAACAAACCCGAATTTGCAATGTTCTATTTCAGTTAAACAAAGATGCGAGCGGTAAAATAATGTGAAATAAAGTCAATAATTGTTAGTTTAAAATTTTGAAATTCATAATAAAAAATCTAATGAATCCGTAAAGCGAATTTAATATGGAAACCAATCCCAATCTCGTTCACATTGCGACACCTTCAAGATCTTCTTCAATGTTAAACAAATTCAACTAGAAATTCTTTCAAACCTATTCCATTACAAAACCTTTTAAAAAATATCTTAAATATGCCCTTCAACATTTTAAGTTTCCAATCAAATAATAATAGTTTTCTCTTAACAAAATCCCTTCAAAAAGAATTGTTTCCAAATTATACACTCAATTTAAATTGTGAGGATAAAAAGTGAATTCAATTGTCATAAAACTCGCATTTCCGGAGTTTCGGCGCCAAATGTAAACACAATATTCCGCTGACAGCGGCCTGGAACTGCATTTATTGTTTATTGTTTATAATTTTTGTAATTTTAATTAAATAAGTCGACATTTGGCTGCAGCCAGCGTTTAATTAAAGCACCAACTGATGGCTCACTTGCCAGTTGCCATAGTTGAACGGGGTGAGGATGTAGAGAAGACCATCACTTTTCATTTGGACAGTGACAATGACAATGAAGCACTTCCTTGCTGAGAGGCAAATTATCTGACAACATCATTATCATTATCATTATCATCAGCGGCATCAAACAAATCAAATCAGCGTCAAGAGCTACGCCCACAAAGAATCCAGTTCACAAATGTCAAATATCATTTAACAGCATTTGCACAAATCATTACGATTAACAAATACATAAGCACTTAAGAGGCTACACACACACACATTAAAACAAATGAGCTGCTGAGGGGGAGTCATAGGGGGTTGCTGGTTGGGGGAACTGCAGGCATCTGCGATTTGTGGACAGATTTGTGGCGTGTGTAAAAATGCTAAATAAACAGCCGACTCAGTGCGGGATCGTACAAAATGATTGAGTGCACTTCATGGGGGCTGAACAATGCCCCATGTCCCCTATGCCCCCATGCATCCCCTTGCTTCATTCAACTCAATCGGATAACTCAATTCGCCGCCACTTCACAGTGTTTAGTTCTTCACGCCAAAAGCGAAAAAAAAGCGCGCTGTTTTCAATTTGACTTGAAGCGCCTCATAAAAATGGCAAATTGAGAGCCGCCCCCGTTGCGTTTCAATGCCCCCCGCCAGACACCATGCCCCTAACCATGCTCCTAACCATGCCCCTGCGCCTGCCACACTCTTCCACTTGCAGTGTCTTGCTGTTTTTCGTTTTAACTAATTGCTCAACACGCTACCCATAATTATTTTTTTTTTGTTTTGGCACAAAGTCGCAATGGGTCGGTAAACAAACAAGCTTTTGGCCATAAAATAGCGTGTGGTAGCAGTAGCATCAAATTCCTTTCAGAATCAAGCCAATATCATTCAGTGCGTAGTTTCTCAGTTTTTTTTTACTCTCTCTTGAGAAACATATTTCTAATTGCCATACAAACAAATTTGTGTGAACCGCAGGTGTTCCACAAAAAACTGTTCGACAAATTTTCCATGTATGAATGAAACTAATTGTTGGAAAAATATTTGGCCAATAACGATTGATGGTGGCGATTAAGAAACTGTATGCAATGTGGGAGCAATAACTAAAAGATAGCTCAAGGATATTGGTGAAAACTAGATTTTAGTCTCGTTCCACACTTGCTACCATAAAAAATTACTGAAATATTAGTTCAAGAGTTTTTCAATCTACAATAAAATATCTTCAGTTATAAATCTAAAAAAAAAAATTAAGAGCGAGCAGAATCAAGAATAGGCTTGTGAAAATGCGTAAAAATAAAAATAAATAACTTTGTTCAATGTTGTAAATTCGAGGAAGCAATTTATATATAATAAAATCGACTTAAATCTTTATTTATGTATTTTTAGTCAAAATTAAGAACGACAGGCTCAAATCTCAAATCAAGAAAATCAAATACCTTGCTTTCAAGAATAATCAGATACCATTTCAAAATCAAATTATGATATTGACACTGAAAGGCTTAGAATAATTTTGCACTCAGTGAACTCAGTTGCATTTTTGCCTATTACAGGTCCACTTCATCGTCCGCTAACTTAACCAATGTCAGTGGCATTTGTCAACAACAACAACCACATTTGACCCTTCAGGTAGCCAAACTGGCTGACCACAAGTGAGCCGGCCGGCAGGTCCTTCTGGTAAATGGCATTTACAACAGACTTGCCACATTGCCACTATTTAGCCACCACCCCCTTTGGGCAGCGAGGAAGCTGAGGAGGGTGGCGGGGCGCTTTGTTTTTGTGTACTTGGTTTGTGTAGCTTTCGTTACTTTCTGCGAGAGCAGAGAAAGCGGAAATGAATTCGAAAACAAAACGCATGCGCAGTTAATGTTTCAAATTCCCCTTGTGCCTGGCATAATTTTGAAATATTAACTTAGCAAAGTGCAGCACAACTTGAGCGAATAACCCAAAATTTTAATAAAAGTTAATTTGTTTTTAATTTGCACATTTTATTTGCTCAAGGGCTTGGGTTATTTCAAAATTAACGGTCGCAATTCGCGACAAGTTGGCAGCGCCGGCAGGCACCAATTCGCAAACGTTTCAATTGTGACCGGCGCAGTAGACAGCTGTTGTGATAGCTCTCTTTCTCTTTCGCTGCCTCGAGCGCTCGCTCTCTTTGGAGATGTGCACAAACAAACGAAGGCGGCCCGCTTGGAAAAGTCGCCAGAAATGTCAGTTAGCAAGTGGAAATCACCGGAAAAACTACAGAACGCGGCAGTTAAACCGAAGGCGATTAGCAAGCGTCAAAACAGCAGAACAGCAGCGTTTTTTTGGCAGCAGCGTTCGTTGGCTGCACTGTGTTTTGAAGAATGCGCGAATGTGAATCGCGACAGCGCAGCAGCAGCGGCGGCGGCGAATGCTGATAACAAAGCGTACGGCGTGTTAATAATAATAACAAAAAATAAAAAAAAACCGCGTTTAATTAACAGACAGCAGACGGACAGCAGCGCAGTCGGCGTCAGCGTGGAAGTTAACTGTTAACTCCAAGAAACAGAGGCGACAACAGAAGCAGCAGCAGCAGCAGCAGAGAGCTTGTCAAACTGATAAAACTGCATTTGATTGCAATTTTGGCGGCATTTGCAAACCGAACGGCAGCGAACGCGCAACGCAAAAAGAAATCAATAATAAACAAAACAAGCAAAAACGGTAAACGACAAAAGCTTCAGTGTGTGTGCTTGCGTATATGTGTGATTGCGTGTGTGTGTGTGTTTGTGTATCTAAGTAGCTTGTGGAGCGCAGCTGTTTGATGATGAAAGTGAAGCAAAATCATTCAAAGAAAATGCAAAAGGAAGCACAAAAGCAACAAAAACAGAACAAAAACATGAGTTGCGCTTACAACAAGACAAATACAAAACTCGCAGCACGACAACACTAAACACAAACAACACAAAGAGAGCGAATGCTAACGGCGCTGTCGACGTCGACTTCTCTGTCGTCAGTTCAGACGACGAAATGAAGTTTTTTTCGTGCTGCTCTTTTTGTCGTTTTAGTATATTTACGAGACGAGTTTGCAACAGCAACAACAACCATAAGAGACGTGCCAGACATGCTTTGTTGTGGTTGTTGCTGTTAGCTGTGCTAGCATGTCTGTAAAATGTATCTAGATACTTTGCTGTAGATACGCTTTTATTTTCACTGCTATTAGACGCACATACACGATTTTTTAAAGTTTGCCGGCAAAAATATTTTTATTTCGAAATTATAAAATGTATATTTTGCTCTCAGTTGCAGCACACTTTTATGGCTAAAGGGCTTCTTCACCTAGTCGTATTTGTGTGTGTGTGTGTGTTTGTGTGTGCACTCTGTCTCGCTCGCTCAAACTGGCAAACACTTTGGCACTCCACTTTCTGTCTGCTGCTTTAATTGAGTTAGTCTGGCGAGGCAAAAACAGAAGCAAAACCAGCAACAGAAATAGAAATAGAAGCACAGACAGAAACAGAAACACGCACGAATCCTTTTCCTTCTGGGCTGCGGCTTTAACCAGCTACGATTTAAGGCTCGCGCAAACTGCATATAAAGTGTGTATGTGTTTGTGTGTTTTCTTATTCAACGATAGAAATTTCGAAAACAAAGTAAATGGTTATTTGAGCACCATATAAATTCATTGCATTTTAATTTGATATATTTTATATTTTCATTTAATGATTATACATTTTATTCATTTTTAAATACAATTTTTGATTTAATTAAATTCTTAGATTCTTAAAATAATATTTTCCATTAAATATTAAAAAATCTTGACAATCTTTTGTATATGATTCGACAAAATGTTAAGTTTGATTAAGTTAGTTTTCAATAAGCTTAAGAAGCTTACTTTTAATCTTTTTATATTTCAGATATATTTTTCTTTCTTTGTTATCTAAAATAGTGTTTTTATCTCCCAAATTTGCATATAACTTATATGTAGTTTCAGCCACAGCCTCAATTTGATTGCCATAAGTTTTTCTTGTTTTATTTTGAGCAAACACTTTAGAAAGAGTCTGACAAACTCATTTTATTTTTAATTTTTTGTTTCGTTTTGGCTTGCTTGCATTTTGCTGGTATTTGATTGTGTGCCTTTGAAATATTTGGAATTTTTTGTATTAAATTGTCAGTGAAACGAGTTGCTCTGCTCCCAGAATTTCGCCGCTGTTTACAGTGGCCAGTTCCCAGTTGCCAGTTGCCCCGACTGCCACGACTTCTGTGTGATGGCAACAATTCAAAATGTGAACTGCCAGTAAAACATGCCAAAAATCTGCGCATTTAAAATATTTGCCCCAGAGCCCATTGCGAGGCAGTCAACCGGGCAGCGGGCCTTAAACTGTTGTGCACCGTTAAAGGTGGCAGCGAAGCGTTTGGCGTTTGGTGTTTGGGATTGGGGTTGGGGGTTAGCCTTGCCAGCTGGCTCCGCCACTTGGCTGCGATTTGATTTAGTTGTTTAGCCTGGCGGGCTGTGCAATACCGGTTGCTGTTTGCTGTTTTCTGGTTTCCTGGCTGCCTCCCTTTTTTTTGTTGGCCACCAGGCTCACACCTGGCTGTCATTCGGATAGCTCTGTTTATTGTTTGCTCTTTGGTCGCCGTTTGTTTTAGTATTTGTGTGTGTGTTTGTGTGTGTGTCTGTTGCCACGTGCGTCTCCCATTTGCCTTTGGCTCTCTTTCTCTCTTTAGCCGGCTTTTGTTTTGCATTGTCTCTCTTGCAATTTAATTGCTCGACAATTACTAATCAATATACTTGTATATCTGTCTACAGGCTAACAAACTAAAACAAAAACAATTACAAGCCATCAAATAAGAATCATATTTTCAACAAACTATCTAACTGTTTGTAATTTGATAATATGTAGTATTTATAATAATAATCAGCAATTTGCAACAATTCCGTTCCGTGCCGTGCTAATGCAAAACGTATACGACCTACAGTTAAATCTGTTAACCTAACAATAAGTGCAATAACATTTAACAAACAATATAAAAAACATATACGACGTGGATTCCTCGAGGCAAAATCAATCAAAAAACATTTAACTTATATAAAACTGGTAAGTTTGAGTTATTATCTTATTTGTATAAGACATTTATATAATTGTAACTGTTTGGTAATAATAATTTTAATTATATATTTTTTAATAAGGGCATGGACCAAAATTGTTAGTTGTTATATCTTTATTATTATTTTAAACTCAGAAAATATACTATGCATTTTAAGGAATTTTTTTGATTATGCCTACCTATTATTTTTACTTGAGAAAATGTTGCATTCTTTGCTTCATTTGAAATTATCTTCAAATTATGGAAATCTATGTTTCATAATTCATTTCCATTGCCTTTTTTGGCAACAAGTTTACCTGCTCTATCAATATCTAAAAAATTTTAAGCTGCTAATAATTTCATATTTGAATAAGGCATTTTTATAAATTTAATTAACAGATAACAAAAACGTAAGCTGTTGACTTGCATATTATTTTCGAATACCCATTAATATTGGTATTAGACTAATTTAGGATATGCGAGTTTATTGAAATATTTCTGACTTTGCTTATCAATTCTTTTAACTTGATAACATATTTTCACCTATAATTTGTTACATTTAAACTGCTAAAAATTGGGTGGTCTTTTTCGACAACTGGGTAAGCTGCTCTGTAAAAACCTATCCAAAATTTACATTAGAACTTAAGTTAAAGTTGCAGTAGTTTTCGGATGCTGTTTGTTGTTTGTGCAGAGGCTGGCTAGTTCATGTTTATCGACTTCAATTTGCTGGCAAACACTGAATCCGAACTCAATTGGATACCAGCAAAACAGAGAAAATGGAACTTCATAGACAAGGCAGGGTTGTTGGCGGGGTTTAAATAATCCCAAACACCATTCAAGGGCAACTTTCACCAACTCTCTAGTGAAATTCGTTGCTCTGGCTGTGCTCAGTTCCCTTTTGTAGTTGTTTTTGTTAGACTGTGCCGCACCATCCGGTGGTGGCTATTGGAGCCACCGTCTGGCATTTTCATTTCGTCAGTTGGGCACTTGCCGCAGTGGTCGTCCACATTGGCTGTTTTGGGGCACGGTCGCGGTCCGGTACGTAGTACATACATACATCAGGCCAAGTTCAAATTTCCTTTTTTATGAGTGGCAAAATTGTTGCTGCCACTCTTCAAGTTCTTCTTGTAGTTGCTATTATTTTTGCTCGGTTTTGCCGCCCCCTCCAAATGAGGAAGGAAAATTTTGAAAATGCCTGCCAGCAGTGGCAAAGCAAGGACATGGCCACACACACACACACACACACACACATATATTACACAAACACACACACAGCACATGGAGCAAAAGCCGCCATTGACGGGCGTCGCACCTTCCACCAACCACCCCCAAAAAGCGTTCAAGTCCGTCGACCCGGGCACACAACATAACGATGCAGGCTCTGCGAGGCAGTCTCGCAACGTTTTCAACAATTTCCACATTTTATCTAACCACCCCCAAAGTGTCGACTGCAGCGTCGGCATCGGCATTGGCGTCGGCGTCGGAAAAAGGGAAAATTCTGCCGGCAAGGCGGGGGAAAGAGGAAAAACGTAGACATTGCAGACATTGGTGCTAGTATCTAGTATTTGACGTTGTTTGCGATAACCTTATTGGGCTATACGATAACTTTGTTATCGACTTTGTTATGCATTGAGCGAGTATTCGAATGAAACCAAGCAGCAATTTTAAACAAGCTCAATCTTACAGTTAAGGCTACTTAATTTAATAGTTATCTAAAAGAGCTTTGACTGTCTAGATTATATTATATTAAATCAATATAATAACTTACTATCGGGATCTTTCGTATATGCCAAATATTGATACCGAAAATATAACGAGATATTTTTGAGTGAAGAAAACACTTTAAAAAGAAGAGAACACGAATTAAATTATTTAAAATTATACGGAAGAAATTTAAAACAAAATAAAACACATTATTTATATTTAAAAATTAATTAGATTACTATTTATTACAAGGATTGGCATAACCCAGAAAAAAAAAACACAAACAGACAAAAAACTATTAAGTTGTAACATGATAAAGAAACTAAATTTATTTTATACTTTATATTTTTATACACAACAACAATACACAATAAAAGTTAATGAAACTCCTTGTAAAGTATTTCGTTGCAGCATTTTTGCATTTTTGGTAAAGTTTCTTGGGTATTTCCTTTTTTTTTATGTATTTTTTGCTGTTTGCGGCTTGTTCTGGCCCTTTACCCAGGCAAATCACACACACGCCAGATAAAAGAAAAGCACAAAACGTGTTTAACATTTTCATCTAGCGCTCATTGCCACTTTACAGTTGGCAATTTTAAACAATTTCTCTTGTTGCTCTCCAAAGACTCTAAACCCTTTGCACATGTGTGTCTGCCTGTGCAGAAAAACACACACAATAAACAAGCAACAAAAATACATACAAAAAACGAGAAAATTGTTTTTCTTTTGCTTTAATTTAGGTAATTTTTCTTTTGCTCGAAGAAAAATCGAGTTTTTTCGTTTTTTTGTTTCTGTTTTTTTTTTTTTTTGGTTTGAGTCCCCAAAATGATTTTTGGGGGTTGGTTTTGCTGTCGTTTTTGCCTTTGCCGTAGCCTTGTACTTTACTTTGTTGTATGTTTATGCGCTACGCGTTTTTCCCAAGATTGACTTTGACATTAGCCCCAAACGCACACACACACACACAGGCACACACACACACATATATACATAGACATAGCACTAGGGCTATGCTCTCTCTGGGCGCTGCGGGGAGCTTCTCGCTTTCGACACGGTTCGGCGTCGTTTGTGTTGTTGTTCTTATTGTTGCTGTTGTTGTTGTCGTTGTCCGCCATGTTGTTTTATTTTAGCACATTTACGTCATAATGGCATTTCCTTCCGCTTGCTTTTTTCCTTGGCTTTCCTTTGACTTTTCCTCTTTCTCGGCTGTACGCATTTTATGTCGCTTCTCGTTTTGTTGTCGTTCTCATTGCCATTGTTGTTTTTGTTGTTGTTGTTGTTGTTGTAATTTTCATTGTGTCTGCTTTGGAAATTTATCAGAGTCCTGCTTTAATTTAGGTTCGTCTTCCTTTATATCGTTTACCCCTCTTGCTACTGTAATTGCTCTTCTTCATTGTTGTTGTTGTTTTCTTATTCCCTTTTTGTTCCCATTATTCTATGCGTTTTTTCGCTTCGTTTTCATCTATTTTAGCACACTTTTTTGTTGCAGACTTATTTAATTTGATTTCTTGTTGATTTTTATTATTAGTGCATTGCTGGCCTCATTTTCATTTTCACAGGCGTCGGCTGCCTTTGTTATTACCCCCAAATGTAAGCAAATATGTAAGCAGTGTTCTGCCCTTAGTTTCACATACTTGCTGGCAATTTAAGTTGCTCTGCTGGGCCTTTCTCGGTCGCAGTCGTGAACCGAATCCCAAACCGCATTGACAGCAACGGCAGGCGGCATTGACAATGATTGATTACCAAATTGGAGACTGTTTTAAGATGGAAGGGGGTGAATGGTGCGGGTTTACCACAATAGCTAACCAATCTGCCCCGTTTCCCACCTGCTGCTACTACTGCTGCCTGAACCTGCAACGTTAGTGGGCTTATCTTCAACCCACACAATCATCGCAAGGGAAAGCACAAAAAAAATATTTCATTATCTTTTTGCTCGTTAGGCTTTCCACTCTCTTCCTTTGCGCACCCGCACACACCAACACCCACAAACACACAAACACACACACACACGCTCACTCGCGCACACACAAGTTAATTGTAATTACACGTAGATAGCCGCACGATTAGATTCAATTTGTGGGCCTCTGCACTCGATTTAGTTATCTAGTAGCGGCTTTAGCTTTTACAATCTATTGAGTCGTTTAATCTGATTTTTATGTACATAGAAATTCATAGTTTCTTTTTTTGTTTTTTGTTCTCTGGCATGCAATTGAAAAGTGGTCGATTTTGTAATTTTAGTTGTACACTAAATTGATGACAATTATGGGACACAAAGTCGCCTCTGCACTGATAACTCAGGTGCAGGTTGGGCAATCTACACACAGTGTGCCGAGTGCCGAGATTTATGAAGAGCCACTCACTGAATTGTGCCATAGAACTCGACCATTTGACAGTTGGGTGAGATTTACGATGATGAAAATTTAAAAAAAAAATATTTTCTCAACTTGAGTTTTTGTTTTGGTCGCTGTGGCAACTCTTGAAAACTATATTTTTTACTTTAGTCTAACCGAAATACGCCAGAAACAACTGATTGTGTTTTTGAGGCACTATTGTTGCTCTAAAATATTATTGGGTTTTTTTTTACAATAGTTTATTGACTTATTAAAAAAATTTTAAATTAATAAGTTAATATGTTTTTAACTTTAGAATAGTTTATTATATTTGATAGATTTATTTTGGAACAAATTTTAGTTATGTATTTATAATTAGTTAATTGCTGGTAATTATGTTAAAATTATGTTATATACTAAATATGTTTATTTTTATGCAAAATCTAACAAAGATTTTATTTATTTAATATTAATAAGTTACTTGTTTGTTAACAAATTTCACTCCATTGGTTTTATGTCAGTCTGGCTACTCTATTAAGATAATTGTTTATGTTTAATCCATTTATTTTTATTCTTAATCTATTTAAATACTTAATGAAAGAATATTTGTCAGTTGCTTAAATATTTGTAAATAAATGCATCTCATTTGGTTGACAATTTTGCTTGATTTTTTGTATTGTCATGCAAAATGTTTGTATTTATTTATTTGATTTTATTTTCTAATTTTTGTTATTAAATTTCACTTGCTTGGTTGTCAGTCAGTGTGGCAACTCCGACCTCCTACCCCTAACAAAATGAAGAAAAAAGTGCGCTTATGCTCCAAGCTGACATTTAAAAATGGGACTCCTCATGTGGCTCCATTATCAGGGCCATAATTTTGTCACATTTCTCTCCTACATCTGACACCCATCTGCGCACTCTTGGCAGTCAGTGGGAACCCTTGTCACGTTGAGTGGGGGGCGGCGTCTACAGACCCTACAGAGGCGACGTGTGAACGAAAATAACTCCCCGAAAAAAAAAACGCTGGGTTGACAATCCTTATTAATCAATTAAACTAAAGTTGAGGAGAAAATGTGTCTTTTTTCTTGTTTGTTGCTGTTCTCCTTTCGATGCTGTAAGTAATTAAATTAAAATGCAAGCATGTGTTTTTTTTTGTCCACAACATCCAGAGGATGTTATCCTAGTATCTGCTGCGAACCCGGGGGATTACCCGCAGTGGCTGTCGTCGATGACGGTTGACAAAAGCGCTGACAGCCCATGGCAAAGATAGACAGCCTGAGATGAGGCACTGAGGGACTATCCGCTCCGAGTCGAACTCAGAGTCGGAGCTGGAGCTCGGCTCGAGCGACGCGGTTGACAACGGCATTTAATCAATCAATTTTGAACGGTAATCAAGCGGGCAGCTTAAACTAAAGTAGGGGATGGATGGCTTTAGGCATAGTGGGAGATTTAATAATGGAATGAGAATGAGGCTTTGTTGTTGTTCCTGTTTTTGTTGTTGAGCTGCTGAATTTGATTGATTGGCTGCTTGGCTGAATGGATCACAGGCAACTCCACGTTGGCCACGCACTTTGCAAGACGTTTAATTTCGAATTTATAAATAAATATGCAGGAGAGCAGCTGAAAAACAGCTGGCATTGAATGATGAACTAGCAGCATAGCTTTTAGTTTAATTAATTTCGCCATTGAACGAAATGGACGCGCTTCCTCTTCAATCTCTCAAATAAAAACAAAAGTACTAACAACGTCTCTCATTATATTAAATGATGCTAATTCAACATCCATTTTCTTCAACACTTCACATTAAAAACTGTCGTTAAGGAATAATGATATTTTTTATATCTTGCTTTAATCACTTTATTAATGGAAAAACTTGCAAGAAAACGTTCTGATTTTGAGTCTCTTCATTTTAGAATGAGCAACCTATAAACCAATTTTTGGTCTCCTGCTTTATATATTTATATATAAAAGTTAAACAAGTTAAGAATTTCAAATCAAAATCAAAGTTCAATTGTTTAAAACATTGTTAAGAGTATAAATTATGAATTTATCCAATTTGCCTGAGAGGCATTTTAGTTTTCGACACTTTAAGTTGAGCTCTTTCAACTAGAACACTCTTAATTATTTTTTGTGTCCTTTTTTTGACACCTGTGCTGTGTTCACTGTACTCTGTACACTTTTTTCAAACATTGATTACCTTTGCCTGATTTGTCAACCTTTGCCTTGCCTCTCTCTCTCTCCTGTTCTGCAGCAGCTGCCCAACTGACACTTGACATATGACAGCTGAGTGAATTGGAGAGTTGAGTGCTTTGTGCTGTTGCAAGTTGCCAGTTGCCAGTTGCCACTTCTCTCTCGCACTTCTCAATTGGTGCACAGCTGCTGTGGAGCAATTGCCTTGCATTAATTACAAAAATCAATCATTGAAAGTAGCAACAGCAACCAGAAATGGAAAAGCTGGCTTACAAATTTGTCACATTTACAGGCAAATGCATCAATAATTTGCTCGACGCCTCTTTTAAATTGGAAATTGGAAAAATATATAATGATGACATGAAGCGATCAAAACACTTAAGCTTCGATCAAATATTGAAACTCATTATGCTCAGCTGGCGCCGGGGGGCGCAATGATTATGCGAGGCACAAAGAGACATCTGCATAAATAATAATAATTATGATTAGAGAAGCCCTCGGTCTATTTGTCGTCTAACACTTTTGACGGCACCTTTTGATCTGTGTCAGTGCCAATTTGGTTTTTTTTTTAACGCTTTTGTTTTCGATTGCCAGCGAATACCAATCAATCCCCTCAGCGCTTTACCCCCCTAAAGCGTAAATGCCCCGCCAGACAACACTTGTATCAAAGACAAAAAGCCGACGTCGCTGTAAAAATTTGTTGATACTCATTTGTTGCTGTTTTTGTTGTTTTGTTGTTGTTGTTGCTGCACATCTTTGCTGCCAAACAAAGATAAGCGAAATAGTTGGCAACGCGCACACAAACTTCGAACCCTCTTTTCAGTCCCTATCAACTCAAACCCAAACCCAAACCCCTGTCAGAGCACCTAGAAATAACCTAATATAAATAATAATTACTTGCAGTTGTTTGGCCATTTGTTGTTTGTTTGTTTGTTGGTTGGTTTTGTTGCCAGTGTGATTTGTTGCTGCTTGCTACGAATTATATAAAAATTTATGCGAAAAAAGTTTTATGCTGCTCAGTCGTCGTCGTCTTTGTTGTTGTTGTTGTTGTTGTTGTTGTTGCTACTGCACAAAATTTCATAACTCACATTAATGCTTATTAATTTTTATTGTTATTATTTGTAGCCCATAATTAATTGTCTATTTGTCTGTTGTTGTTGGTATTTTTATTGCCCCCAAACGGCGCACGCAAAGATTCAAAGGTGCTAACTAAATGAATTCGTTTTATATTTCACATAATTTTTGGGTTTAGTGTTTTCGTATACCTTGTAAAATGGGTATAATAGGGTATTATGTGATTGTGACTATGTTTTATCTGAGTAAGTAAATTTTAATATAATCAATAACATAATGTTTTTAAATAAATGAGAATTTTCTATTTCTATTTCATGAAATAAGGACAATTTTTACAAAATTTTTATTCAAGCTCAGAAATTATAATAATAATATATATAATAGAATAATTCTTTACTGGCTGCACGGTATTTTTTAGTCGTTCAAACTCGCATATCGTTTTCTAACTTGTTTTATTTTATTTTTTCTATTTTGGTGAGATTTTAATACAAATTAATGTGGGTTTTTAATAGCGACACGTTGATGGTGTTTCGGTCAGGTTTATTATGCAAATTTTTAATGGTTTTATAAAAAATAGCAACACTTATATGGAGAAATTAAACAGCGACAACAATTTGCATTCAAATCGGTTGTCGTAGGCTTAATAAGAACACAGAAACGAATATGAATTTAAATAATCCAAACACTATTTTCATTATTGAGTTGCAAACTTAACAAATAACTTACAAATAAATAATATACAAATAACTTCTATTATCTTTGTCTAGTTCATAAATGGAATTTGAACCCGGACTCAGCTGCTGAGAAGGGATGAATAATCTAATTATTTATGCAGTTTCTTTGTTGATGTGATAAAAACTATACAATATTTGCATTACTGAAAACTGGGTTTGTTAGCTTAGAAATTTAGCATACAAGAAAAATGCTATTGTTTAATATATATAAAGACATTAGATTCTTTCAAACAAAAATTTAAAATTTAAGTTAACCGACTGCTAAAGATGCCAATGATCAGGCTGGATGTAGAAAATAATTATTGATCTGTTAAGGAAGTTTATAGTAATCTGTTCTCAAAATTTTGGTGACTCTTTCAAATTGCGTAAAATACATATATGGTTTTTCTTTACAGTATTGCAAACTTGCCAAAAAAAAATGGTGATATCATTTGCCAACACTGGCTTAAGTAAAGTTTGGGAAAGTTGCGTTAATTGTCCATTGCACATTCCTTGTCTGGTGCAGTGCAGCGCAGACAGGCGGCTTTGGGGGTCGCCATTTGGTCGACACCAATGAACACTGACAGCCAAAAAGAGCACAGCTGCATGGAGTGGAGCTGAGTTGTTGCATCCCAAAGTGGCAGAACAAGCAGCACTTGCTGCCAAATAATTGCGATAGTCAAGCCATGTGTGTGTGTGTGGTGAAGTCTGCAACCAGGACCTGTTCCTGGCTGTAGCTGTAGCCGTAGCTGTTGCAGCCGACATTATTGCCACAAAGTGTGACACCACAGTTGGCGCCCATTTTGCAGCTCTTGGTGTCGCTGGCTCCGTTAGTTGTCGCACTTCATTTCAAACTTCATTACACGGGCACAACACAGTCGTCGCATCTCCTCCTTGCCCCTCGCCCTCCCCCTCCACTCATCTCCTTCCTGTGTCTCTCGTTTTGCGGCATGTGTGTGCATAATGCCATAATGTCGTTGTTGCCAACTGTTGGAAATTTTCAGTTGGAAAATTGAAAAATGATTTTTATGAAAAATTCACACAAACACACAAACACAAACACACACACAGGCTGGTAGCACAACAATACTGAGAAATACACATGCAGATTCAAAAGGCAAATGGCATGCAAAAATTGCTTTTAAATTTAATAAACTTTTTACGCACCATTAAAAAAAAGTCAACCGCGAAACATCAAAAGTCAATTTGTGATATTTTAAAAACTTTTAATGTGCATCAAGCACAGTGCGCACAGAATGTTGTCGGCAAGGATCGGGGAAAGGACACTGCCAGATAAATGTGGCAATTTTACGCTTTTGCGGCGTTAAATTTTAATAACGGGCCAACAAATTGCCATTGACATGCCCCACCCAACCCCGTCGGCATCCTCAGCAGGAACTGGCTACCAGTTTGTCCGCTTGTCAGTCCGTTTTGTGCGCCTGGCTAATAGTTGTGCGGTCTGTTGTTGGTTTTTCGGCCAATTATGAAAATGACAGCAGCCAAGCTCCTCTCTGCTCCGCACTTCGCCACCCCCCCGCTGACCAATGGAGCCTAATGCGATTTGCTTGTGGCTGCGATAAAAGCCCAAATGACAGCAGCATCAAAACATTATTTTGATTAACTGCCGTTAATCGTTTGCCACATGAACAATTCATATACATATACACAAATACACACATTTTGGTGAAAATTGATTTTCATAAATTTTGAAATTGCTGAAGTGCAGGCGGCGACTGGTCAATTTATTTATTATGCTGTTAAAAATTGAAAAGCATTAAGCAAACAAATGCAATGGAAAATCCAGTGAAAAGCCCATCAAAATCATAAAATATATATTTTTAAAAGCAAATGAATGTAGTGTGGCACACGTATATGTGTGCGTGTGGCAAGTGCGGCAAGTGGAGCAGACAACATATTTGCATATGTAAAACAAGTGGCTGTCAATAAGCCACTTGAGAGAATAAAACAGAAATATTCGCACAATAGCAATTTGGTATTTTGTAAATTGAATGAAACTGAAGAAGTTTGCTATTTTTGTGCTTGTCAAATTATTTGCACAAATTGTCAAACATTGTTCCAAGTGTGACTAAATATGAATATGCTAAGAGCCAGACAACTTGAATATTTATTGCTGTATTGTATGGAAATCCATTAAACTATCGAAACAAAAACCCATAATTCCATTCACACAACACTCAAATCATGCTGATAGCTCTATTCAAAGAGTGCTCGAATGAAAGGCTCAATTTCATTTGATTTATTTATAATTTCAACAGCGGACAAATTCGGAAAAAAGCCTCTTAAAAAAATTATCGAAACAATTTGCCCACGCAAACTGTGAGTGCGGGCGGTGTGGAAATCGACCAGAAACGAGCCATGACTAAATTGAGCTGCTGTCAATTGATGCCTGGGCCTGGTCTATTCCCCCTACTCCAAGCCAAACTAACAATGTAACTCAAAACGTTGCAGGGAGAATTGTAGAATGACGAGGTCGTATCGTGTCCGAGCACAAAAGCTGCGGCTTAGACACCTCACATGGAGATGGAGATGCTCTGCATCTGATGGTCGGTGTGTGTGAGAGGTGTAGACAAAATGTAAACAAGACCAGAAAGGTGTGTAAATAATGCGTAAAAATAATAACAATCGTAATTTGTGTTGACTGTTTGAATTTCTATGGCGACCAGCTTACGAGCTCAAGTGCCACCAAAGCCCCAATCCGAGAGAGACTTATAATTAAGCGTAGCTGTTGAAATGTTTGCCCACACTGCGATGCCAAAATGCGTCAAAGTCCAACAACACTCAATTCAATTACGCGTAATTTTTTCAGCTACCACAACTATGAATTGCTTAATTTGGGGCCAAAAACCAGTCAGCCCGGGCTATGACCAACTTGGTCAACGTCAAACGACACACTCCAAAAGTTGGCAATTAAATGCGGGTAACGCGTCAAGTCCATTAGAGCCAACAAGTTGCAAAAACAGACCAAACTAAAATGCTAAACTGCAGCAGAAAACCAAACCAATGTGGCAGGCACTGGCAAATTATATTGGCCAACTTAGACAGCTTCAGTTATTTAGCTTTAAATGTCATTGTTGTCAGGCCATTTGGCCAACTCGACTTGCGGTCGCAAGGCAGCTGTTCCTGCGTGCTGGGATTTGAGGCAGCTCCTCAATCTTGAGTAGTCAAATTCCTACTCAAAACGGAGACCTTAAAAAGATTAGAGACAAAGGACAACAATGTGAATCTAGTGATTCAAATTTAATTGAAAATTGTATAAATAAATAAGGAAAAAACAATAAAAATATAAAAATAATTAAATAATGCAAACATATTTATAATAAAATCAAACTAGATACTTATAGATATTTTGCATGACTTGTTAAGCTGGAATCCAGCAAGAAGGAAACATATTTGACCCTATCCAGTAAATATATTATCGATAAAGATCAACAAACTATTTACCCATCCATCTTAATGGTAACTTAACTATTTTATATATGGAAAAGTGCACATACACATTTTGTATATATATATATTTTATAGCTATATTTATATTGTTTGTGTGCTCCATTAAAACTCACTCAATTCTAATGCATTTTCCAGTCAAACTCATCCATTTAACCAACTGTTTGGTGCTGCTGCCAATGAAGGTCATTCGCATTCATCCATAGTGCCTATCAGGACCACTATATCTTAAACCATTAAAAATGCTGCTGCCATTATATTATATATATATATATATATATATATACGCAGTGAGAGGGAGTGAGACAAGTAGAAAATCTTTGGCAGGATGTTGGTCTGCGTTATATAATGGCGCCTATAGTCAGTTGTCGGCACAAGTACTCCTCGAACTTGAGCAACAACACCAACAACAATGGCCAAAAATGTGTTGGAAAAAAAATGTGAAATATTTAAGGCAAAGTGTCACATAAAAATGACTTATCTGCTGGTATCAAGTGGCAGGCAGGGAATGAAAATGGAGGCCGTTTAGAGGCCGCCAAGCCACGCGCTCAAAATTGTCAAACGGCACATTTGGGACAACGAATCGCATTGGCCAAAAGTCTATTTTTTAGGGTGGGGGGGGAGGGTGGCGGCGGGGTAGTAGGTTTTTGGGCAGATTGCCCTGCAGCGATGACGACAAACATGAAGGAGGCCGTTGTCTTATCTTTATGCCAAATCCAGTTGGGATTAATTGGTGTGCGCCAGAGTTGAGAATCTGCAGTGTATAATTTAATAATGTGAGGCAGGCAGCGCAAGTCAAAACAGAGAGCGATATATATGGAGATATGCCTTGGCTGTTATCGTTATCAGTTGCCACTGTTGCTGTTGCTGGAAGCCAGTCATGCAGTCAGTCAGTCAGCAGTCATTCATTCATTCATTCATTCATTCATTCACTCCAAACAAGCATTCAAGTGGCCCGCTCAATTTGCTCCGCTTAAATCGCATTAAATTGCGCTGCTGCTCTTGCTGTGTCAGCATACAATTTGCTGGCACTGTAACTATATATTATACACAAATATGTATATATATGTATTTATATATATTTAAGCACATACATATATCCGCCTCTAAATTGAGTTTTAGTGCATGTTTACCCACGCAAATTGCTCGACTGACTTTGCCATAAATCTAACTAAGTGCGACAACGATACGATGACGACGACGACGACTACGGCTAGTATCCAACATCCAACATTCAACATCAGCAACGACTCATGTGCCGCAGCCAAAGTTGGTTTTTTATGCAAAATAAATTATAAGTATTATGTACTTGACTATTTATTGCTGACAATGGCGTTATGGATATAGACATATAGACACCCATAGACAAACTGCCGCAAAACCGTCAGACTTGCAACAGTTTTTTTTTTGCGTGTTTTCTGATAAATTGGGGCACACTTTGTAGCGCCTCTTAATTACTATGCACTGGAGCAGACAGGAATCAATCGAGTTTGAAGCCAGTCAGCTTTACTTAATTGTTATTGCTGTAAATTATTTCGTAAATTTGCTATCAGTGTGCAAGTAATTTATTCAATTTTTACTGTGGTTTATCAAAAGATTAAATAAGCAGAATTTAAATCAGCAGGAGAGTAGATATAAAAATTCAGAGTTTATAAGAGAAAGAGATTTCACATTTGGAATACAAGTAGTCCTATACAAAGTATATATTGTTGATATTATTACTTCGATAACTTCCCACATTTCTAAAATAAATAACTTAATATATTATTGATAAGCTGCACAAATTTATTCAAGATATAATATGTAAATCCCAATTTGCAGTTCATAATTATTCTCATATTGATCTCACTTGCATTCCGAGGCGCCTTTCTATTAAATCCAGTGCTTTAATCAATTTAATATATATAATAGAATTAAGCTCATGATATTTTCTAGTTAAGCTGACTAGACTTAAGTATTCTGACTTGTTGTTGTCTGCTTACATCAGAGAACAACAACAACAACAACAACAACACGTTGACTAATGTAATTTATAAGGCAACCATTTATATCTATTTGTCTCTAATTTATACGCTCTCCTCAGACTTTCTTGGGGCAAAACACACATAATATTGTATTAAATACAATTATAAATAATAACAGCGACTTGAGACACTGATGCGGCTCCCTTTCCGCCCGCCCGCAGCAGGCACTATGCAAATGAATGCGCATGTAAAAGGCAATTGGCTAATTGAAAGCATTGCCGACAAGCTGTTTGACTGGCTACGCCTACTCTCCCCAAAAGTGGGCGTAACTATTTGATGGCGTTGTTGGCGTCATTTGGGCGCAGTCAGCATGAATTGAGTCTGCACCAGTTGCCAGTGGCGCGAATGGATTTCTATGTCAATTCAGCGACAGTTGGCAAGCGGCAAACTGATAACTGGCAGACCGCCCATATCAGTTGACAAGGGGGGCGGTGGAGCGGGCAGGGAACAGCAGCAATCACTAGTCACTATTCAATGCACTTGACTTATTTTTCAAGTCGTCTCGCAAAATGTAAAAAATTATTTTTTTCAACCAGAGTATTTGCATTTAAATTGTTTGTGGCAAATTAGAGCGCATAACGAGAAGCAAAATAATAAATTCTACTCTAACAGCAGCCAACAGAGAAACACATTAAAAAAAAAGCTTATGCAACACGCTCTCACACAAAGGAAAGTGTTAATGATGATAATATGTCATTGTCAGTGGCAGCTGCCTGGGTGGAAAAGCGACCAAAAGGGGCGGGGCTATGCCTGGGAGACTGTGACCAGTGCACATCTTTCATCATAATCAAGAGCAGAAGTGGTAGCTGCCAGTCCAATTCAGCCATGCTGTAAACCATAATAAAATAAGAAGCCAGAATAAACGCGGCGTATGCGCAACGTCCGAGGGTGTAAATCAATAAGCGGATTTGCGTGTGAGGAATTAGACGCCATTCAGCTGGCCATTAGAGCAGTGTTCAAGCTGAAGACCACCCGCTGATTTCGGCCGGCTCATAAATTAGCCCCCATCGCCGGGGCTGAGCAGATAAACCCAAACAAATCAAAGACAAAGACCAAAGCCTGGCAGGACCTGTCTGCCTGGCTGCCCGCCTGTCCGCCCGCCTGCCAGCTGCCGGGAATGGAATGCAGCTGAAAGCGAGTGAAATTTGCATGTAACACTTAAATAAAATTTAATTACGCTTGTCGCCTGTCAGTCCTCATTAAGCGGGGCACAACGAACAGCGAATGAGCAGCGTGGCATAGGAAGTGGACGAGGCAAGGTGTACAGCTCATCCTCTCCCCACACCCCCTCCAGGGGCCGTAAGAATTACACGAATTCAATTAAGGTGCAAGTGGACGTCAGCTCAGCTGACAGGTGTGAGTATTCAGCCACCAGAAAGCTTAGACAATGAATTAATTGGATTTTGGATTGGGATTCGGATTCTGAGTCGGACTTGAGTTGGATAAGTGCTCGCCAAGGAAATCAGTTAAGTTTTGGCTAGGGGATGGTCGAGAAGCTGGACGCATTTGCTTAATGATTAAATCGACAATTTCTTTTTCTTTAACTTACCAATAATAATGACTGTTTTTCTATATAATCATCGCAATCAAAGTTGAGCATTTTAATATATATCTGAAATAGTGTTTTAACTCCTGCAGCCAACTGTTGAGTATTTTCGCCAGCATTAAATATGTTTAGCCTGTAATTCAATACTAAATGACAGTTAACCTTTTTTGATTTCATGAAATTCATTTTTGGAATATTTAATAAGACATCTGAAATCTTATTTAATGTACATAAGCCTTTTTCCCTTGATATTTTGCTCCATAAATCTTGCGCCTATAAGTGGCTTTTGGGGTGTAATTCAATACTTTATAACTTGATATCTCTAAATTACTTAATATAGCTGAGAGAGTAATTAATCTTCCTTAATTAATTTAGTCATTGGCCTTCTTAGACTGTCCCATGTTCATTTAATCTTATGTTTATTAATATTTATAGGCTGTATTTTCATATGGCAACTAAATTTTATTAATATCATCATCGTGCAAATGATTAGCTCTACAATGGGGAAACTTTTCAGTTATGGCCAAGATTTTGGGGCGAGTGACAAATTAACTCTCAGTTCTGGGGGTGATCACAGCTGCTTGTTATTGGCTTGATGGGTAAACAATTTCTATCGCCTGGCACTCTAATGAATTGATGAACATTCTGCTCTGGCCAACTTTCTAGTTTGCGTTTTGAGGAGTCGGCCAGGCCAGACCAGGCCAGGCACAAAGTAACCGAAACAACGAGAACAACAAACCAACCTGGCGATAGCAACAGCTGCCCCAGAATGAATTATAGGAGCAACGCTAAAACTTTTGCATTATTTTATGAAAATTTTTGTTAAACAAATTTGTTGCTCGTCGCAGTTTTTGTTGTTGTTTCTGTTGTTGTTGTTGTTGTTTTACTTAAGTGTAAACAGTGGAGACCCAACAGAGACTGGTTACCCCCGCCTGTGAATCCATGACGAAAGTTGCGCAGTTTCTGTCACATGCGTCCTGGCAAACACATACAGGCACATACACACCTGGCTGAGAGGTGTATTCGGCAGATACAAGTAGACATCCTCAACCGCTTTCTCCCCCCTCTTGTACTGTAAGTATGGTATTATAACTTTTTTTCACGGCATAATTTATGCGCACTTTATGCAAATTTTTTCTCTAAACCAACGATGCTAACCGTCGTCTGAAAGCGATGCTGAAAGGATATGTGAATTGCTGTTGTTTGTGTTGTTGTTGTTGCTGTTGTTGTTGCTGCTGTTGCTCCAAGTGTTGTTGCTGTTTGTGAAAAAGAAACTGTAGTCGAGCTTTTGCTTTTGCTTTTGCTTTAAAAATCATCGCAGAAAGAGAGAGACAGAGGCAGGGATATGTAACGGGAACTCTACGTAAACGCTCGTAATTATACATTTTTGAACATAAAAGTTTCAGCACTCAGGTTGAGCTTGTTTCCCAATAGGTTCGTTTTCACTCACCCACCAATCCCTCGGTTCCCCTGTGCCGGTGCCGGTGCCGGTGCCTCTGCTTAATTTTAATGAAAAAAGTTGGGCAGCTGGCGCGTGCCAGCAAGTTCTAATTGATTTTCAGATTGATATGCAAAACAGCGTGTCCAGCTATGTAAACCTCCCTCCTCTCCTCCTCCCATCCCTGCTACTGCACTGGGCACTCATCCAGCTTCAGGGTTGACATAAAGTTGGTGCCTGTTCTGCCAATGGGCATATAAAATTTCAATTAAAATGCCTACAAAATAAAATGCTAATGATTATTTGATATGCAACTCATTTGATGTGTTTTTTGAGATTTTTGGCAGCTTTTGGTTAGCTTTGTTGTCATTGAATGGCAATTTGATTGATGTGTTCCAATAAAATGCTAAAAGGGTTTATTGCGGTCTTTATTATCTTTTTTATTATTTGGAGGTATTTAAATTGACATATTGTATAAATCGTGTTTTAGTGCGCATAAAAATAAATACGTTGAGATTTTTAGCTACATTTAACTGATTTATTTATTATAAAACAAAGGTTGAACTTCTCTTAATAATCTGAATATATATTAAAAAAATCTTGATATTCAACATATTGTCTGAGTCTGCAAACATTTTTGTTTGAATTTTGAACTAGTATTTAATTTATGTGTATCTACAAATTAAAATAAAATACACTCTACACTTAAAATTTTATTTTATTCTTAGCTTTCACATTGATGGCAAATCAAGCGGTCTTTAAAACCGCGTTTGCATTGATAATACTATAGGAAGGATAACAAGCAACTATATATTACATATATACTACCAACCCTTCTCGGTATGCTATTTTTTTCTCTATCCCAGTTCGCTTTGCCACAGCTCAGCATATTCCGCTGGGCTGCTCCTGCTTCTGTTGGAATTCGCACCAGCTGCACTTTAACTAAATTCTAATGCAAAATTTATGGCCAGGCACAAATAAGCATGACAGACTTGTCTGCATTAAACATGCAACACGCAGTTCCCGCTTCGCTTTATTTCCACAGAAATGACCAATGGCAGCAGCAACAGTGACCACAACAACAACCAACCAGCCAAGTGAACAATACCAAAAAGGATTTATTTCGCTTTGTATACTACTATCAAGGGGAGCAAAGGGGGAGAGGGGCCCCGTGGAGACGCCATTTTGTTTTTGATTGATAATGATGGGGCGGGATGGGCCCAGAGTTATGGTTGCCGTTTATATATATATATATACATATATAGATGTACGTGTATATTGGTGGTGCCGTGCTGTGTTGTGGAAAACTAACCGCAAATTAGCTTATTTGGCATTTTTACAGTCGTTTCATTTAATTTACACAAACAAATTTGTGCCTGGCGTGGAGACGGAGAGATGGCCCAGACAATGGGCAAGGAGCCAACGAAGCGCGCCGCCAGCCTCATAAAAGTAATGAAGCTGTTTAGGCGTCTCTAAGTAGTCGTCGGAAGTCGACGACGACAACAGCAACAACAACAACAACAACAAACACAAGCGAATCGAGTAGGACTCCAGTTTTAGCTCCACATTTTGTGTCAGCACAAAAAAATAAAAAGGCCAACAGCCGAGCACGGTTTTTGTGGAGAGACTGTATTGGCCGTAGTTTCACTGTGCGTATACATTCAAAATGCATGAAGTTGGCCCAAAGTTGGCGCCATTTTAATGCGTGAGTGTGAGTGTGTTGGTTGTGTGTTGGTTGGTTGTGCCCGACTCAGTCAGTTAACGCTTATTGTTTTGTTGGGCGTTGAAAGCAGCGCAATTACCTCAAGCTGCAATTGGCCAAAACCCCCGCACTTACCACACATTTGCTGGCGGCTCTTTAGTGGCCTTAAGTAATATGGGCGACGTGCTGCTCTCAACGCTACTCGGATTGCATCGTTGCCGCCTGCCAAGCGTTCCACATCGAAGACCCTACATTCCAATTAGCCTGTCTAACTAAATTCTATTGATGTTTTTCCCTCCTTTGCTCCTTTGTCAAACTATTTCCCAGCTTGGTTTTTTCTTAATTGTTAAGTTTAAGAAATTTGCTAGGCTAGTCAGTGCTGCGCACTTAGCTTTTATCTATATAGTTTCTATAAAGCTTAATTCTTAGACTTTAATAAATTCAGCCTTAAAAAAACTGTTCAACATTTTCCAGTTATCTAAGTTTTAATACGTTCAGAAAAGCTACTTTATTTTCAACTTTTTTTTAAAATGGTTACAGCTATTTTTGATTGCCTGAAAATGTTTTTTATGTTTGTTTTTTTTTTATTGTTGTTAACAGCTATCAATTTATTGTTGATGGCCATATGTAAACAAAATTGCTCACCGTTGTAAAACGTCTACTGAAGTTGTCAGGTTTTCTTCTTTTTCTTAAAAAAAAATTACATTTTCATACGTAATTTAGCCTGAGGGGGAATAAGCATTTCTAGTCCCAAACACACACATACTGCGGATGATTCTCTGCAACGCCCAAGACAAAGCCGCACCACGTCGTCGTCGACGACATTTCTTTGTGTCTGGCCATAATTTTGACAGAGCATGACTGGGCCAACTCCTTGGGAAGCAGCAGCAGCAGCAGCAGCAGCAGCAACAGGACCAAAAAAAAAAGAAGGAGTGGGCAACCGATTCCGGGACGAGCCCATCGACTTGCGACTAGCGACATGCCGCAAAGTTAAGCAAAACTTTGTTATTTGTTTTAAGTGGCAGGTTGCGCGGCGCACGCTCCAAGGACTGTCTTCTATCTGTAATACGTTGCCAGTTGCCAGTTGCCAGTTGCCAGCTAGTTGCCTTGCCTTGCCTTGCCTTGCCTGTATTCGCTCAACAGTTCATAAAGTTAATTTTGCCACAGGAATTATGTTAAAACGATATATGGTGGAAGGCAACCTTTTTTTGGCATGGCCTGGCTTTGACTATGCTAAATCCCATTGCCTGGGAACTGCAACAGAAGTTATTGAAATGGCTGACTGGCTGGCTGGCTGGCAGGCAGGTTAAGGAACTTTTGGGTAACTTATTTAACCTCGCAACGCTGCGTATGCGTAATTAGTGGCTTGGTTCTCAGGTAGTTTAACCATAGTTGTGGGACCACAACTTTATTTATCTTTGGGTTATTTATGAAAATTAAAGTGGGGTCAGAGCGTCAGACAGGCTCTGTGGCTCTGGCTTATTGAACTGTCAACGTTAAGCCAAATAAATTGCGCATACAAAATGGCAAAAGTGGCAAAACTATTTGCGAAAGTTCAGAGAGAAATCAAAGCACAGAGCGCAATCAGCGCATAGTCAAGAACTTTTGATTATAACAAATGTTTTGCGGCAACTTCAAATGTGTGTGTGTGTGTGTGTGGTGTGTGTGTGTTTGAGTGAGGGGAGGAGGAGTAGTGTTTGGGAATTACATAAGAGTAAGTGAGCAAAAATGACATTTGATAATAAATCTTTTGGTCAGTGCTTTGTGCTCGATGTGCGATGTGCGATGTGCTTCTTGCCATTAAGGATGTGTCGGGGGAGTTGGCCAACAATATAAAAACCCAAATGCGAAGCGAAATGTAATTTCTGTTTGGCACGAAAAACTTTGAGCAGCAATCAGAATTTCGTGTCTCCCATTCACAAATAAGGCCACACAGCATTATCAGTGCCTTTGCGACAGTCAGTCAGTCAGTCAGTCAGTCAATCGGACATTAATTGAAGTCAGCCTAAACTTAAGAATACTGTGCACTTTGTAGTGTATAAACTATTCGTAGTATGGTTTTACTCTTTATTTATTTCAATAAAAAGAATTATCAAGTAGCTTCCGATGGCCGTAACTCGACAACAGGACTACTCAATGAAAAAGTTTTTTGAAGAGCCAACGGCAGACACTTTTCATTAGGAAAAGTCCCTCTTTTTGGTCGAGGGTACACGCAAAGTTTTTGGGTGCAAGTTTCTTTCCAATTTGTTGTTGCTGTTATGGCTGGTGTCCTCTGCTTGTGACAGACATGCCACAAGTATACACAAGTAATGCTGTAATGGCATGTGTTTTGCCGAACTCGAACTTGGCACTAACAAACCGTGTTTGCTCTTCTGCTAACTGTCAAAAATGCTTATAACTTGTGGGCGAGTGAAGGATTGAGTGAATGAGGAAGTGGGACAGTGTGGCATTCAGTGGGTGAGTGACATTTGCCAGAGCGCCTAATTGTAGGCAATTAATTTGTGGCACATCAAAGCAAAGAAAACGGAACCCAAGCCATGAGAAGTAAACACCAAAAGACAAAACCAAATGCAGCTGGTGTCCATTTTAGGTGGTTGTTTCCGGAACCGCGACAGGCAACACGAAGCGTGGAGAGTGGAGCGTGGAGCGTGGTGCATGGAACGTGGCAAACCGCACCTTTTAACCCTTTACTTTCGCCTTTGCCTTTGCCTTTACCAATTCCCATGCCACATGCCATTTGTTTCCAAAGCTTGGGGGTTGGACAGCGCACAGACAGAGAGAGAGAGAGAGAGAGAGAGAGAGAGGGGGGGGGGGTGGCAACAAAGAGACAAACGGACACCAAACGGAAGCACATGCAGCTCTAATATCCCTGGCAAACAGAGTCCCACACAACTCTCCGGTGGCCAGTCCGAAAAGCAATTTGCCTAACATTGCCAGGGCGTTAAGTAATAATGACCCAAAAAGTAGCAAAGCATATTGGCTGGACTCGTATACGCAATGTCTATGCAAGACATATATGTATATATATATATATATATGTATTTATATATATACACCTTTTTTATCGGTATCGGCTTGCCCCGGCCCGCTGCTGAGGTCAAATAAAATATTTATGAATTGCAGGCAATGCGAAGCGGCTTAATTGCATTAGAGCCATGTACCTCGATAAGTCCAAAGCAAAAGCAGTGGCAATAGCAAGAGGAATAGCAAGAGCAATAGCAATAGCAGCCGTCATGTGAGTTCTCGAAGGGTGTCCGTGGCAGGAGCAGCAATTGGATCGGCTTTTTGGGTAATTGTGGCTACAGGGTAAAAGGCATTACAAGTGTAGAAACCTGCCCGGGGTTGAGCGTGTGAGATGCCTAAGTGTTGGTGAGTTTGGGAAGTGTGTGTGTGTCTGGGGGGAATGAGTGGTTGCTATTCTGCTACTGGGGGCACTTGCGGCGAAAATTTGCGAAATCAATCGTGTGGAAATTGTACAAAATGGCTTTTAACACAGTAAATCATTGGGAAAGGGGGGCAACAGGATATAACTCACTGATAGAGCAATGGCAATGACAAAAGACTTGGGGCGTTGAGAAATTTGATGAAAAAGAAAGTAAATAGAAAAGCAGACCGATATAAATTACTTACTGGAAACAGACTCAAATCCAGCTCCATTCAAGCTGAAACTATGCTCTATTTGAACTCTTGTCTAAGAGGAACGACAAGAAGGATTTGTAGAATCCTTCAGCCTTTATTTGTCGTTGTATTTTAATATGTTTTCAATTCCCTTTATTTGCTGCTGCTTCATTCGTACATCTCTTTTTTCAATAGACTTTGTAGCTTACTTTTTTTTCGTATTTATTTATTTGCTCTTCACTTTTCATTGTTATTTCTGTCATTAAATTCTATTTCATCACATTCACATGCAAATCGCAGTAGATTCTTTCTCACACATATATAAATGCTGTGTGTATACTGTGCCTCTCCCTCTGTCTCTCTCCCTCTCTCTCACACGCAGTCGTTCTGTCTCTTTCTGTTGCTATATCTGTGCGCGTTAATGTGCTCAATTGTTTGTCTGCCTCGTGCCGAACCAAACATGTAAATGTTGTTTGGGGCACTTGCCACACTTTCCACACTTTCCACACTTTTCTTGCCCTCTTCGTTGGCGCTCATCTTTATTGTCAACGATGCGCAGCGCACTGAAAATTAATCAAAAAAACTTTTGCCAACAACATTTTCAATTGACAATTTAAACTTTTATCTCGCAAGACATTTTACATAAAAGTTTTGTGTTAAAAATGTTTTTTACTCTCAACTAAAAATGAAAAATGTTGCACGTCGCTTCGCTGCTTCGCTGCTTCAAAATGGTGCTTCCCAGAGTCACCGGAGTCGAAGGAGTCGCTCCAGTAGGCATCTCACAAGCTATCAAAACTTTTGACGCTTAACTTACACTGGCGCTAGAGCAGAGCGTGGAAAGCGTGGAGGGTGTGTTGGCGGGGGGTGTGGAGGGTGTGTGGAGCTTCTCCTTTGTGCTCTTGTTATTATTGTTGATGATAGCTGCGTAAGCAACGCAGCACTTGGGCGTGCCTCAAGGGGTGGATAGAGATGTTTCGAGTAGGCTGCTTTGTGGCAGCGCACGTTGGATTGGGTTGATGGGGGCTGTTGAGGGGTAACACCCCTTTTCATAGTGTGCCTAGAAATTGGAGGCATAAAAGCAAGGCAATGACGCTGTAACAGGCTTAGGCAATTTCACTTCACCCACACCTCAAATGAGTTTATGCGTTCCTCTAATCAAGTTAAATAACGATTTTTGATTGTGATTTACAAAATATTGAATGTTTTTAAGAAGTAAGCAATCTAAAAACACAGTTTAAATATTTACTGTTGGCCAGCAAATTTATAATAAAACAAGCGGAGTAATGTGATTAAAATGGAAAGCAAAATAAATTCCATTATTAGTTATTATTCTTATATTGAAGATTGAGTTTAAATGTCAATAGAATATTTTTGTTATGCTAGATTTTTTGTTTATATATTTAACATGCATACTTTTTATATGTACACAATTATCAATATATTTTAATTTCGTATATATATTTGAAATCTTCAATTTACAAGCAATTTTTGTTCAGCTCAATCACACAGTTTTCGTGATTTGCTGCCACGTATAAACCTCAACACTGGCATAACTAAACAAACAAAAATGATTTTGCTGCTCGTCGTATTTATTTACATTTTACAAGGCAACTCAAAACACACAAACAAACACACAAACAAACACACATCACATTTAAACAGGAGCAAGAAGAGTCACGAGGAGCATAGAAACATGACAACAAGGCGCAAAATTATGCACAAAGTTGCCATTTGCTACTTGTGTGTGTGTGTGAGTGTGTGTGAATGTGTGTCTCTGTGTGTGTCTGTAAGGGAACGTCGAAATCCCAGCACCATTTCTGTCACACACATCAGCAGCAAGCATCAAGCAGCAGGCATCAGGCAGCGAGCAACAAGGTGGGCTCATCGCAGGAGGCTGGGCTGGCCTGGTCTGGGCTGCGGGGTGTAGGGCGGGCAAACATCAGCAGAGCAGACAAACTCAACCAGGCACAACCCAGACACATGCAGCAAAATTCAATATGGCGGCAGGGTTGCTAACTTCTGACAGATGACTCCCTCTAAGTCTGCCCGCTGCCAGTGGCACTGCTTTTGCCTCTGCCACTGCCACTGCCACTGCCTGTGCCTGTGCCTCTACCGTCGCCAAATGAAAGCTGCGTGGCATGTTTGGTGTCTGTCTGCAAAAGTGTAGAAATTTTGATAGCATTTTAAATGCTCTACACACTTTCGAGGTGTTAAGGATACTTTTATTCTATTGCCAAAGTGCATGAATAGTCTAGACTCCAGAGGGAAATTCTATGGATTTAGAACATTTTGCAAAACACCTGTCAACAATTTTATAATGCTCTTGTCAAAAGTGATACAATTAAAATAAAGTAAATCAAGTAAATTCTTGCATAAATAAAAGTATATTTTTAGGTTAATGGCATTCATTTTACTAACTTGAATTTCTTCTTCTAAGAACACATTCTTCCTAGAAGATTGCGAATGCTGAGTAAGTTGAAAATATTGTATTTTTACACCGACTTTGTGTCGATATCCTTACTAAGTTGGCTCTGCACTTCCTGTCAACTTTCGGTGCTGGGTTAACTTAACGAAACTGGAGGATGGATCGAGGATGTTGCTGCTGTCGTCATCGTTGTCTGTCAATTGTTTTTGGCTGGCAGTGTGTAAACATCATTTAAGATTTTGTGCTGATGCTGATTTAGTTTGATTTGGTTTCAAAAACCCAAAAATATAAGGGCAGGGTAAAACGAACAGATTGCCGAACAGAAGCTGTTTACCAAGTTTGGAGCGAAAACTTTGAACATAAATTGCTTATCGCTGAAAAACAAATACATTCGATGCTATATAATAATTTGTCGTTTATGTATTTTCAAGCAGTTGGCAAAAACTTTGGGCCGAAAATCTAATTTACGTAACAATAATTAGGAAAAAGGCAAGCGCAAATTATGTATTATAATTTATGTTAATTACTCAATTACATTTGTGCCTCCTGGCTGCCAGCTACACCAACAGCTAGAGCATACCTGCTCCTCCCCCACCTCCACTTCCCATAGCTCTTAGCTGCTCCTGCTCCTGACACCTCTGGTCCAATTAAAAATTCCAAACACAAATGCGCCTCATTAATAAATATGAAACGTCAATGGGGGCCAGGCCACTATCGGAGCTGGATTTGGAGTTTGGCGGAGCCACCCTGGGCTGACGGGCGTGCCACATAGATTACGCAAGAAATCAATATTCAAGTGGGCCAAGCAAAGAAGGGGTTCCACAGTCCACGTTCCTCCCTTTGAGATTAGACAAAACTGTCGCATACTACTGCGGAGAGTTTGTCCTTAAATTTAAATAAATTACACACGTTCGACTTTTGGTTCGACCAACTTTTTTTTCTCCTTTTTTTTTTTGGATTTTTGGGGTGACATTTGCGTTCCTTGCGTCTGACATACGAGCGGCTCATTTTTCAAGGGCAGCAACAATTTCTCGAACTTGCCAAGGTGTGAGCGGATTTTGGTTTTTGGTTTTGGGTGTTCGTGTGTGTTAGTATTATACGTGTGTATGTGTGTGTGTGTGTGTGTCTGGGCTCGGCCGGTTTGGCGCCCTCGTATAGCAATTTCCGTGCGGCGTATGTTTTTTTCCTGTTCCATTTTCAGGGCACTGCCATTGCCAGCCAGACCAAAAGATTAATGAGGTTTTTTGACAGCGAAAAATTAGGCAAAATGTGATTTAAGGGTTGCTCTCTCTCTCGCTCTGCCTTTGCCTTTGCTTTAGTACTCCCCCCTGCCACCGACAATCTCCATTCAGGCCTGCTGCTGGTGTGGCCAGAGATAAGCTCTGAGCAATTTTTTTGGAGCACCCGGAAAAGCTGCGTAGATGCAATTTATTTTACTCGTATTTGCCAAGTGAAATTCTACGAATTATCGTTTCTGTGTTGGCATTGTTCGTGTGCAACACGGCAACTATTTATTTGATGATGTATTTTTATTACCAACGAATTTATTATGTAGCATGCCGCATAAAATGAAGCAAGAAAAACATATGTTGAAAGCCTCTATGGCCACAAATTTATTTATTTACGTTGCGTTTCTTTTTTGCAATATTTACTATTATTAATGGTAAAATATTTATTACTGCTTTAAAGAGTAAATATTTTTCTGGAATATACCATTTAAGAAAATTGAGTTTAATAATAAACAAAAATATATTTTTTTGATAGTTTAAAAAATCTTTATTCTTTGTAAACATCTGAAGTTATCAAATTTTATTACGGCTTATTTACAACTATACAATTAAATATTTTTCCGGTATATCCCATTTAAGAAAATTAAATTTAAAGGTAAACAATATATGCATTTCCGATAGTTTATATAAAAATCTTTATTCTTTGTCAAAAACTGATAAAAAATACTTCTTCTTTCGCACTATTTGAAAATGCTTTCATTTCCCCACTTCTTAATGAAAAAATATCGATTATTTGTTTTCAACTTCCCTACATGAAAGCCTGGTTAAGTAAGTAAATAGATGATTGGCATCATCAATTCACAATTTTCTTCTCCCTTTTGAGTTTTCACACCTCGCTCCGGCTTCCGCCGACGTCTTCCGGGATTCCACTTCTCTTTCGTAGGCGGCAACTTGCTGACAGTTTAATGGGCGCCTCAAAAAAAAAAAAAAAATGAAATAAACTTTTTTATAATCATTTGATTTACAAGGCATTTAAATTTTGTATTTTTTTTATTGTATTCTTTTCGCAATCTGCGAATGAAATTGTTTGTCAACGCGGTAATTTTTCAACGCTTGCTTGCCAATGAAATATTTAAACAGAATAACAGAAATGATTATTTAATAACGCACAAAAAATGAATGTCGATGGAAAAATTCAAATTCAATGTCTGCCGGCTTGTGGATTGTGCAATTAATCAAGAGCTAAATTTGAGCTATTTGTTGTGGAAATTGACTAGGAAATCAGTCTTTTTCTCAACACCGCTTTTCATCTGCCGGCGGCTCTCACTCAGCGCACCCCTTTTACGTAGACTACTCGCAGATATATAGATATATACATAGCTATATTTATATAGCCCCAATGCCAGTTCCGATTCACGGATTGGCTTGCTGCGACGGGCGGTCGCTCGATTTATGGCTGAACCGTCTAAGTGCCTTTAGATCAAAGTGAAACAAACATATTGCAATCAATTTTTGTTGCTAATGAGCTAAATTTGATTTTATTGAGTTGTGTGCGTTCGCCTCCATCAATTAATCAGCGGTGAGGGACTCAACGCCACTTTGACGTATACGTAATTTCTGTTCTGATGCAAACCACATTATTATTGTACGTGTACCGAACGAGAACTGATTTGTGCTTTTATTAATTTAAATTTTTACTGGAAAACTTTGTTAGTGGAAAACTTTTCCTACAGTTGTTAAAAAGTTTAGTATTCTTGCAAATTTATACTGCGCGTTCTCTGTTTTTATATATTTTTAACGATTTTTTTTTGTTTAATGAATCTTAATTATTTTAGATTTAATTTAATTTTAGAAAATAGTTTAATTTTGTTTTCCAACTGTTGTTTAAACACGAAAAAACAGCTAAATGAAGCACGCAAAGATTACTTATCGAAGTCAAATTTTGTGAGTTTTATGTTTTAGTTGATATAGTTGCTTTAGGAAAGGGAACTGTTTTTTGTCTAGCTGGTTACAGTTATTTAACACTAGACTGGTATAATGTCCATATTCATTAAATAGTCTCAAATTTGGTTAGGAAAATGTTAAATAATGCATTTTTTTCCTTTTGATTTCCTTTGTGTGCAAATCATATATCTTCATCACAAGTCACATTTTGCGCTCTTTATAATTTTAATATTCGCTAACACAAAAACACACACACACAGTCCACATCCCAAAAATGTTGGTATCCCGCTTGTAATCTGTGTGACCTTGTTTAGCGGTTTTTTTCTAATTTAACGCTTCTGTTCGCGATCCCCAGCAGCGGGCTGCTTGTAAACATGTCGGGATCCTTGCCATTCCCGCTACTCCCTAAACGAGCCTGTGGTGGCTCCCACTGCCACTGCCACTGCCACTGCTGCTGTTGATGCTGCTGCTGATGTTGCTGCATTCTCAGCATTGTGAAATTAATAAATTAACTTCCTTGTGCCATAAATCATTTTACTTGGCTGACTGGGCTGCCAACTGCGAACATTTTGCGCCATTAACCAAAGTCGTTTCTTCTTGCGGTGCTTTTCACTTACCCTTAACTGTCGGACGCCCCCAAAAAAGCCGCAGCAACCGATTCCAAATGGCTCGGCCTGTGCCTCCTTTAGCTCTTGCCCAACTCTGGTAACCATCATAATGTTGATGATGATGATGATGATTATGATGATGCTTATGAAAATTCGGCAGCTTGCATAATCATCGTGTTACAGCTGCTGCTGCTGGCTGCTCCAGTTGGTAGGCCTAGTTGGAGGGCTGCCAGTGAGGCCAGCGTCAGCCTACTTTCTGTCCCAATCATAATTTGTGCTTTACATAAATTAATGGCCTCCAGTTCAGTTCCATAGGCAATGCCTGATTTCATTTGCAGCCGGCTAACGCAACAAAAAACAGGCCAGCAAATATTTCGCACATAAATTGCCACAAAACCAGGAAGCACAAAACTTAAAGGTGCCAACCCAGAAAGCTGCTCTTTCTCTATCTCTCTCTCTCTCCCTTTCTTTCACAAATTCTATCTGTCTCTATCATGCTCTTACTCAAACACATCCCTTTGCTCTGTTATTTACACAGTCTTCATGTGTTTTATGGCATGTTTTTCGGGTAGCTCTCAAGATTTATGGGTGCTCTGGTTGCTTGGGAAATGGGGTCTTAGCTTTAACATGACGACGACGGCTTTAAATCGCTGCTGGTCTAAATGTCTCAATAAAATCATTTAATCCAAACACACAGAGTTTGAGCTAATTTCTGATAGTCTAAACTTAACTAACGTCATTATTTTTGAGCTCTTTTGTTAATTGTTACTGTCGCAACCCTCACAAATCAATATTTACAACTTTATTATGACTTTGCTCAGATTCACTTTCCTTACATGATTTAATGTGATGTGCGACCCCAAAAGAAACTCAATCCCAAAAAAAACCGAATCCGTTATGCTAAACGTAAAAAAATCAAGAGCCATAAAAAAAGCCCATGAAAAATGCTAACAAATGCAACTGAAACTGAAAGCACAATTGCATTCCGGACGAGGATGAGGAGGAGGAGGGTGGCACGGAGAGGAGATGAGATGGGAGGGGAGGAGAAGAAAAACAAAATCATCATAATAAAAATGCATTCATAAACATGAAATACGATGCACTGTGCCGGGGTTAGCTTCAAACGTCAGCAGAGCTTCCCAACCAGTCAGTGTCAGATGGGGTGAGGGAGCGGGGGGAAGCAGTCTAAGCGTGAGTCTATTAAAAGCGCATAAAAATAACTTTACCGTTTTACGAGGCTGACACGTCAAGCGCTGCGCAGGCGTCCGTCACTGGGAACGGACTGAGAACAGACCGTACACGGGGCACTATGTGGCCCCCATCATGTCGGTCCGGCGGTCGGTCGTTCGGTCTGTCGCCCGGTCTCGACTCCGGTTCTCCCTCAGTGTCTGTCTGCATTCGCGGGTTAATTAAATGACGCCTCTCGTTGCCAGTTGCCAGTTCAGTTTGTTGACGACGACAGCACGCCACACACGTGTTTGCAATTGTGTGTGTGTGTGCGTTGATAATGGTGTGAGGGAGGGTGTGAGGGGGAGACGTAAATGCCCCGCATTTTGGTTGCGCATTGGGGGAACACGCCGTGTGGGTTGTATTGGATTAGAAAGAAGCTCGTAAATGGATTGTAAATGGATTAGAAAGACATTTGAAATTGTTATGATCCCAGCACGGGGCCATCCACAGGCTTAGCTGCTCCTATTTGAGATGCCCTCAACTTGGACATATTGCTGGCATTATTCTTATGTTTCATTTGTGTTTGGCATTTTATAGGGGCTTTCAGCTTATGTTGAGCATAATTTATTTCATTCATAACATGTTCCTGGAATCTCAGAGCATACAAAATTTGTTGCACAAACCCAACTATAAAAGTCAATGTTTCTTGTATGTTATAATTTCATAATTTTGATATATATTTAAAACTGTTTTAAATATGCTTTACTTATCCACTTGTAAGACTTTCAGATTTTGATAGATTTTATTTGTGTGTTTGAAAGTCGATTAAATCATTTTCTTTTCTATTAAAAACTTTTGCAAATAAGACTATTTCAAATTCTTAAATAAACACGCTGTCTCATAAAAAAAGAGAAAACAAATAAAAAATTTAATTTTAGCATTGTACATTGACTAAAAACAAGTATTAACTTTTAAACTTTTGCAGCAAGCATTTTTTTATAATTAAAAAGAACATGTTTTTTTTATTGGTATTCTTTCAGTCAGAAAACTTAAACTAGTTAGGAATATATTTTTGGCAGTTTCTAGCGAAAAAGTCTTGATTATAATTCCAATATGCAAGTATATAAAATTTTTGCAATTTTTGCAATTTTTGTATTTGACAGACCTTAATCAATTTGTGTTCAGTTGGCCCCGGCTGCCAGCTCGTTGACCATTGGTCACTCAATGCTTGACAGCTGTCAATCTGTCCAGGCAGATATATATGTGTATGGATATAGGCACTCCCTGGGAGCAGTCTGGAGCCATCCCGTTTCATAACCAAAGCGTCCGCATGCCAAGCCGTCATAATTGACGAATTTATGGCACTTCTTGGAAATGAACCTGGCACGGTTACTCGAACTCCAACTCGTAGTAGTTGCAATAGCCCTAATAGTTAAATTGTTTTCTGTATTCTGGATGGTTGCAATGTGTCCAGAGTGTCCAATTGTCCATTGTCCGCCGCTTACTGGGCTCGTTGCTTTACTTTGTTTTGACTAAGCCAGACGTGCAAATTGCTCAATTCCTGCCGCGGCTTCCATTGACCGCAACCGAAAGAATGAAAGACCAGCAATTCATGTAGCATGCGGCATGCGGCATGCGGCATGCGGCATGTGGCATGTTGGGTGTTGTACCATTAATAATGATTTCTGTTTTGTTATAGGCTATAGTGTAAAACCGACAAAAATCATTTTCAAATTGTGCACTCGCTACGTGACTTCCGCGAGAAAAAATAAGAACAGAACCTAAACAGAATCTGCCCCCGATGAGCATGTAGCATGCCTCAAAAACAGAAACACAAATATTGACGAATGACGAGACTGCATTGGATTTTCTAATTCTGTTACATATTTTCACGACTCTATTCGATGCTCGATTTGAGTTGATTTGATTTTCGCCAAATGTCATTACATAAATTCATAAATGGCCAACGACATTATCCGCTTAACTTTGCCGTTATTTATGCATTTTTAAATATTCATATCGAATTGTTTGATCGATTTAAGCGGCAATTGGAATTCGAAACGGAAAGGTTTTAATTAAAAACAAGTTTCCGTTATGGTCAACGATTTCAGCGCCATATAAAGCGCATCATTTTATTGTCATCGTTTAGCTTTTTTTTTTTGTATTTCTTTTGTTTTTATATCTTGTTTAAATGTGACTTAAATATGCACATAAATTGCGTTGCTTGGCCTAATGAAAAGTCTCATTGCGCTTGCCACTCTTAAAGACGTCTGCAAAGTTGCCAAACTTAAACAGTGGCAACTAAAAAAGAGTTAAGAGCTCAACTTTGAGAATATCCTCAAGCATCTCCTGTCAGCTGCTGCTGCGACTCCTTTTTTGGGGAGAAGCAGCATTTGTTAAAGTCGTTCAAAAAAGTTGGGTTGAAATGTTGGTAGGACTATTATTTGGCTATGCTTAACATTTCTTCCACTTGTTAGGCGCTCTCTTTTTTTGGCTCTTGGCTCAGTTTCAAGTGGACGGGTACATAAATCTCATGTTAATTTATGCATAAGCTAAATACCAAAACAAATTTTTGCCTTAACACACAAAAATTTCAGATAAAATGCTGTGCCAGCAGTTACCCTCTAAACCAATATGGAGTTCAAGAAAATACTTGAAATTCAATTTTATTATTCTGTATAGTTGTCAAACTAGCAGATTTTTTAAACATTAAGTAAAGTCTTACAGTTAACTGCAAATACCCCATAGTAGGCACTGGGATAGGGTATGGCAAACACAAATATTTTGTTACCAGTTTTTATGGCTTTTGTCGCGTCGTCTTCCTCGACGACGACGACTCTTTGGAGCGGCTCTTTGGCTCTTCACTCTCAGCTCGCTTGTCATAAAGAAATTTTAATAATGTGCGGCGCCAAAAAAGTTTTTTACGAGCCGTAAAGCGTCTACGCTGACGTCGCAGTCGGCGCCGGCGTCGCTGCCAGCTGAATGTGACAGAATACGGAATAAAAGTGTTAAAATTGAAATGAGTTTCAAATGAGCGTGGCATTAGGCCAAAACAAAAAAAAATAACAATGGCTTTGTTAGCTGTGCGGGTCAAGCGCAATATGAGACTTTAACTTATTAAGCTGATTATATAATAAAAATAAATACACACATAAACAAATGTTGTTGTAATTAAGTTAAATGTTAACATTTGATGTCACACTAAAAACTGAATATTATTTCTCATTTTAGGTTGACGCTCGAATTTATTTGATTGCCCGTAAGTAATCTTATATCAATGTCATATGTCTTACAACTGTATGTCTGTCTGTCTGTCAAATGGTCAATTTTGCCATCTTGCCAGATATGCAATGTCTCAGTTAAAGCTCACCCTTCGCCTGCTGACTTGGAATTTTAATAGCGCACATAAAATCCACAAAATCATTTACACAAATTAAATGCTAACTCAGGCATAAAATTACCAAGTTAACACCCGTTCGCTGGATGCCTTACTCTCTCTCTCTCTCTCTTTCTCTTGGCTGGGCCATAATTTAATGCCAGGTCGAATCGACGGCTAGCTCGCTGTGACTGGAGCCAGTTCCCCTGGCCGGACTTGCCTGGACACGCCTGGCAGCAGTAATAACAACAACAACAACATCAGGTTGCCTGACAAGTTTTCCACTGTTTACTTTGCCATGCGCACTTTTCATTAAAAATTTCCGCTAGCCGGTCGCCGCCCGCTCACCGGTCCGATCCGGTCCTACCCGGTCCGGTCCCGTGTAATTTGCAAATTTTATAATTGTCGTTTGAAAATTTAAGCCTTTTGGCCAACACATCGCCGGCTGACTGACGTCCGGAACGGGCCAGGAACCGGCTCTAACTTCGGCACCGGGTGCTAGTGTGTGTGTGGGTGTGTGCGTGTGTGTGTGTTTATGAAAGTAGGTCGTTTGCCTGGCAAAAGACTAACGCAGCTCTACATTTAATGGTAGGTGTTGCTCTCGCTGCTCGTTGAGTCGATTCTGGTCCTCGACTCGACTTGCCTTTTAATTGCAATTAAGTTTCTGTTTCAGTTTCAATTTCAGCCTTGTAAATTGAGCGCAAGGCCTTCCACCAGCGAAATCCAATTTAGCAAACGCCCCTCTTAACACACTTTCCAACAACACACACATCTCCCAAAGCAGATTTACAAATTGCCGAGTTTGTCACGTTATTCTTGAGTAGTTTTAATAGTTGTTGCAACTGGTTTATTTTTACTCAGAATTAAGCAGAGTCCAAAAACACAGTTTTTCTGCAAACACATTTCAATAATCGAATTTAATATTAGTTTTATGCATTTTGAAATTGATATATAAAAACTACTTGAATATCCAACCAGGCACAGGTATTTCTGCGACAGCTTTTATGACCTGTAATTTATTTATTTGCCACGTTTTTTATGTTCTGCCATTAATAATTCTCAATTCATTGACATATTTTTATGAATATGACTTCCGATCGTTAAACAAGGCGCATAAAAGTGGGAAAACAGTCGACTATCGGGTCGCGCAGCATCTGCCACTGTGTCTGCCCCCAATCTTACCCTCCCCCTTCCCGTTTGGGGGGGGGGGGGTGCAGCCCATTAAAACAACATGAACGCACAATTTAATTTATATTTTTTCAAGCGTGTTGGCGACACTTCATTGTTGCTGTTGTTGCTGTGAAAACAAACAGTGTAGCACGACCCCTACATCAACTCCCGATCCCAATCCCTAACCCCCCCCCCCCCCCGCACCCCACACCTCCCGGCAAGCACAACCACAGCCTTGATTCGAGCTCATCGTCAACCTTTTCGAAAATATAATCACAGCATAAAAATCAATTCCAAACGCGTGTGCAAAGAGCAAACAGACAGCGCCAGTCGAGAATGTGAGAATTGTGAGTTGAGAGTTGAGAGGAGCACACATGGCAAAACGGGAGGCATTCAGAGAAAATCTACCCATGCTCATGCCCCCAACACACACACACGCACACACAAAAATGTCACACATTTGTTAAACATTCGCGAGTCTGCACAAGCTTCACCCCTGGCCCCAAACACCCCAACCAAAACCAGTTCCCCTTTTTTTTCCTTTCTATGGCATCAGCAATATAAACAAACTGCTGCCCGGAAAAATCAGCATGCAAATAAAATAAAAATAAAACAAGCAATGACGAAAAATAAAACAAATCATAAAGAATATTGCCAGCCTATGGAAATACTCTACAATTCAGCGGCAGTTTTATGATTCATTAAATTATTTGATTTATTG